>CM070032.1:82857514-82872153 GCA_036250615.1 Ptychadena robeensis | reverse complement strand
ATGATTGTATTGTTGTGCAATGGGGGGGGGGGGATTAGTATGTCTTTATCAGGTTCTCCCTGGTTTAGTTCGGCTTGTGAGGCTAGTTCTGTACAATTTCTCCTGCTCGATATGGGGAGGGGAGGGGCACTCTGTATTTGAATTTGTTGGAGGGGTGAGGTATTTTTCTCTTGCGCATAAGCTTGGGTTGAGACTATGATGGGGCTATTATCAGTATTATCAGTGTCTCTTGTCTCTGCTGCCCTGCTTTGGAGTACATCCTGCACAGTCTGTCCACCATCAATTTGTGAAACTTCCTCTAGTCTCCTTTGCCCGGTCTCCCAAGGCTCCCCTTTCTTCTCAGATTTATGGTTTAAATATGCAGCACACTGCCTTCATTGTAGAGACATGTCTTGCTGCCCACCCAGCTTCATTTGATATACCATAACTGGATCTGTTCCATTATGATGGAAGAAATCCAGCTTCTAATAGTTGTGAGTAATATCTATCAGTTGTAAAGATCAACAGGACAGAACATGCATTGTGCATACATATAAAATAGTGGTAATAAATGATAATTAGACTAGATACCAGATGCATGTTATCCTGTAAAACTAGTATATTGAGACATAGGTGACGTTCCAACAAGAATTTTTTTTTAGGAATTCTGTGTGCTATATTTACATAGGAAGCTCTTATGAGAATCAAGAAAACATTTGTCAGTATATTAGGCAAAGTCTCAAATGTAGATCACAGAGTCACAATCTTTTGTATGAATTGTATGAAGTTTACAGCTTTTAAAAAAAATTCACCAAACAATGAAAAAGATGGATAAGGCTTAAACAACAGTAAGTAAATATATTACTTTCTCTTCAAAACCTTTGCAACTCTTACACGGCTCGACGAAGAAACAGATTAGAGCAACATCAGGTGGCACCCAATATTGCTCTAATCTGTTTCTTCATCTAAACCATCTACGGTTCCTTCTAGCAGTATCAACAGATCCTGCTCGAAGGCACTCGACCAAACAGGTTTCCAACATGTTGGAAAACCTTGGTCGAAATCCATTACTTTGAATGGGGACTGCGGGTCTCCATTCAAAGTAATGGCCAGGCTGCCAGCTGAACAGCACACAGGCCACGGTGATCAGCTAGCTGGTGTGTGAGTGTGAAGGGGGCATGACCAGCAAGTCTCTGTGCCAGGGATGGGGGGGGGGCGTGCAGGCTGGCTGACTCTGCTTCTCCAGCTGGGGATAAGAAGAGACCTGGGGGACCATGGGGAAACCGAATAGGAATTGATGTGCCCATGTGGTGCACATTGATTACCGTTCGATTAACCTGCGATAAATCACAGCATGGTGACGTCACAATGCTGTGATTGATTGCCGGTCGATTGCACGGGAATCTACTCGTGTATACCCAGCTTTAGGAACCCCATTCACCTTTAGATTTCTCTTTTAGATCTCCTTTTATTTTACCAAAACCATGTAATATGAAGGACTTTATAAACAATCAAGCCAACCTGTGTTATACTACATAGTTGTTGGTAGATCTAAAGGTTATCTGACAGAGAGATCTAAAGGTATATGGCCAGCTTTAGATATGCAATATGCACAAATATGGGGAATCTAATTAGATTTTTGAGGGGGGGGCATAAAGCTGAGCTTGCAGCCTCTCTCTGTCATCCCCCCTCCGACACCACTGATGGTAAACCCCCCTCCCCCTGTGATCTCTTATGCCCCCCAGGCAGGCGCAGACCCCAGGTTGGGAACCTATAACTAGAGGAAAAACTTTGCGGGCGATACAGAAGGAAACACTGCAAAAAAATTTCCACAAGAAGCTTTAAGCCTTGAAATGTAAATCTGCTTCTATGTTTTCATGTAGAAGAGCAGGTAAAAATACTTTTGGAATCCTACCAAGCAAGTTTAGAATTTTCCGTACCAGCTTTAACATATCTCTAGGGTAAAAATGTATTGTCCAGATAACAAGTTACATAGCATATGGTCTTGTGACAATGCAGGCCCAGTGTTATTATGTAATAGTATAAGAAGAAGACATGACAGGCATGGGTTGAATTCTGTCATGTGAGATACTATAACTATGCTGTTGAAGTAGAACAAAGGTATAAGCTCATGCGTGATCTGTGTATTCCCCAGAAGAAGAAGGGACACATTTTTATAGTAAAAGGCATTTATATACCATTATAAGACCCCAAAACGTATACTTAATTAGACATGTGTATAATAAACTACCCACATTTCAGGAACAATGTGACAGGATAGTTTTTTGCTAAATCTCTCTGCCCACAATGGTTATCTAAGCAATATTATTTACTATTGAAGTTAAGCAAACTCCCGTGAAACCAGTATATTGAGACATAGGTAATGTTTCAACAAGATTTGTTCAGAAGCTCCTCTTATAGGTAGTCTAATGAGAATCAGGAGAATAGACAAAGTCCCAAATTTAGATAGTCACAAGCTTTTGTATGAATTGTATGAAATCTACAGCTTTTTGTTTTTTTAAAGTTCACCTAACAAGGGAAAAGTTGGATCATGCTTACAGAAACAACAGTAAAGCTTTTACTTTCCATTCAAACCCTTTGCAACTCTTAGAAATACTTTGCCAGAGTTATCTGAACATTACTAGTCCAGCAAAAAAGGCAGTCCCATTTTTAATTCCATGACCTATATTATAAGCTTGAAAGTCTAGGCATTAATAAAGATGTTCTTCTGATAAAGTTCTATCTGAGTTTGAAAGTGCTTTACTACTGAGCTGGACTCCTATTTGGGAATTTTTAATTTAACCCACGTTAGGCACTGGGGTCTCATACACATTACCGATGCAGGGGTTAACATAGATGCGCACATCGTTAGTAAACAGCTGATCCAAAAACAAATTACACTGGGTATTTGTTGTATGTTCCATCTTCAAGGAGACAGCAGATATTTACCCTGGACTTAGCAAGGCAGTAATAGGGCTAAAGCATGATCCTGAATAGGAGCACACTGCATATTGATATCTACTAGAAGTAGAGCCACTTCACAGAGCCCAGAGACAAACTTATAGAGACTTACATTACACTGGCAGCTCATCTTGGAACATGTTATTTACATATTTTTTCTTAGGAAGGGTATTCTACAGTGGTCATAGCATATTGTGATTGTGACTGTGTCAAAGAATATGTAAATAGCATGTTCTAGGGTGATCTACCAGTGTAAAGTAAACCTCTCTAAGTACCTCTAAGAAGTGGCTCTACTCCTACTGAAAACCAATATACAGTATGTTCCAGTCCTGCAGTCTCTTCAGAGATGTTACACATATTCGCAAATGCTGAAACGCCCTGCATAGTCCAGCTCTGCACTCACTGCTAGAACATGCTGTATGTGAATGATTCTTTCAGTTAATATTAAAATTTTCTCCTCCCCAAAACCATTGGTACGTGTTATTGACCTGTACAAAATACAGTCAATAGCATAAGTCAATAGCATAATTATATCTACACCTTTAGATTACATAGGTTCAAATTCAAATTTTGCATAGATATAAACTGACACAAACACCAATCATGCAGAGATATGCATCATTCATATAGACAAACACAGTATAGAGATACAAATAGACACCCAAAAAATACACATTACAAACACTTTACTTCCTTTCAGAAAGAACTTTCCCCATGGTCCTTTAACCTTCTTAGTGTTCATGACGAGCCCATCTCGTCTAGAGTTTGTGTGAAGAACAAACTCTGGATGAGCTGGGCTCCCATGAAAGCCGCATATCCCCGGAAAGCTACGGCGATGCCGCAGCATTTCCGGGATTCTGCGGCTTCACTGATCGCGTCGCGGTGACGCGGAAGGGGACGTGGGTGAGCAGTGCCATAGACCTCCATGTTAATGGAGGGGCCTCTGCTTTCCAGCCCTCCCAGCTGGTGTCATGAATGACACTGGCTGTATGGAGAGGGGAGGGGGAGGGAGGAAATGGCAGGCAGTATACCTTGTACACTGCTGCCATTGCCTGTACCACACTGTTAAAAATGGTGCGGTACAGGTGGTGCGCTAGGAAGGTTAAGTTGGTTTCCTACAAGTTCCTACCCCAGGCTTCTGATTGGCTGGCGGGGATAGGGGAGGGTTGGGGCACTGTGTGCACTCCGCAGAGAGAGAAGAGAATGGACAGCGTAAATAGACAATAGGCAGCTGAGTGCTGCAGTTCTCTTCTCTCCCCTTCCTCTGATCCTGTAATAGGTGACTCATGCTGATGGAGAGCGCTCCAAGTGCCACCTCTGGCATAAGTGACATAGGTTCACACCACTGGCATAAGCTATTTCATTGGTGTAAACCACTAGGTAACACTCCCTTCACATGACTCCCATTATATGATTTAAATGTGTTGGGTTTGGGTCATTCTTCCTATTCTAACCCTGCTCCCTTTTTCGAAGTAGATGTAAACCCAAGCAATACAATGTTGTGTAAGTTTAAACACATCAACTGAATTTTGAAAATCTTTTTGTGTGTTTTTTTAAATCAGGCACCTTACGGAGCCATGCTTGTCACAGGATGTACAAATGTGAAAACAGTTTTCTAAAAAAATTATACATTGCACGTTTTTTAAACCAAAATGTCACCCAACATCATTTTATTTAGGTGTATGACTATACCTTTTAATTTAATATTTCAGGCAATAACTTATTCAAGTAGGTTTACTTCTTACGTTTATTGTGCAGTATTACTTAAAGTTAAAAAAAGCTATAGTTGTCAAGTCTGAAGCCCAGAATGAGAAAATTGTAGAACAAAGTAAAAATTTTAAAGATTTTAATGAGCCGTCTGGGGAAAGAAGGTGTCCCAGTAGAGAAGCAGAGCTGATTGAAGATGCCAGGTTATGCTTTTTAAGAAGCAGTCCCTTTGCTTAGTCACTGTTGGTGCTTCCCAATCCTTTAGAAGACTTGCAGCAGAGGTAAGTAATGTACTTCAATTACATTTTCTTATTCCTAACTCAGATGTGAATTTTACATTGGTAAACTGCAAGACAAAACTTGTTTAGGAGGTCAGTATTGGGTGAGGAAATCAATACATATATACAACATTTTTATATACAATTGTATTTTAATGCAAAAAAGTTTATTTAAAATGATATAGATTTAATTTATAGCTAAAATTCATGAGTGTATGTTATTATAGCCTTTGAGGGTTTTCATATATCTATATCACATGAAAACAGTATAGTGTATAAAAAAAAGCTTTGCAGTGTTTCCATTTAACAATCTTTCTGAAATACAGACGGGCCCTTGTCTTCGCCATATAAATAGTAGGTAAGATACTAAAACAGGAAGACAGCAGGAAGTGAAGGTACAATTTACGCCTTATAATTAATTTATAGTTACAGTAAAAATCAGTACTAAAGCAGTAAATCAATATAGATGACAATAGACTCAATTCACATCCTTTAATCATATGACAATTTCATTTTTTATTTCACTGAAATAGCAAGGACTTAAGGACCCCATACAATTTACAATCTTACCATACAATTTCTGTACAATTAACTTTTCTCCTACCAAACCCATGTAATATGTGCACCTTTCTAAGCCTTCCAATCACTATGTATTCTATCAGGTAGGACCCGGCACTATAGAGTTGTAGATGGATCTATTTAGAAATTGTATGGGGGGAGATAAAGGTGTATGGGGGCTTAAGGCTTTATTTTACGTGGAAGGGGGCGTGGGTGAGCAGTGCCATAGACCTCCATGTTAATGGAGGGGCCTCTGCTTTCCAGCCCTCCCAGCTGGTGTCATGAATGACACTGGCTGTATGGAGAGGGGAGGGGGGAAATAGCAGGCAGTATACTTTGTACACTGCTGCCATTGCCTGTACCACACTGTTAAAAATGGTGCGGTACAGGCGGTGCGCTAGGAAGGTTAAGTTGGTTTCCTACAAGTTCCTACCCCAGGCTTCTGATTGGCTGGCGGGGATAGGGGAGGGTTGGGGCACTGTGTGCACTCCGCAGAGAGAGAAGAGAATGGACAGCGTAAAAAGACAATTATTTACTTGTAGTGGATGTACCGTTTGCTTAATGGGAAAAAAAATCAAGCTTTATTTACTTTGAATAAACAGCCAAGATCCCTTCATATATATATTTTTTATTTTATATTATAATATGTATAACTCATATAGTATTAATATTGGCTTCAGGCCAGCAAAAAAATAAAGGTCCCTTCAGTTAATATAGTTATTCAGTTAAATAGTGTTAATACAGGCTTAAGTTCAGTGTTCACTGTCAATACAGACATGATAAAAAAGCCAGTCAAAAAAAGACCAACCCTTCCCCAATCTATTTGGGGTGCATGGGCACCTCTGCAAACTGAATATTTACTTTACAATTTGAACAAGATTTTAAATAAGCTTCTGTAACTTTGGAAGTAACATGAGCAGTTACAGATTATGTATTTCCTATATAACACGTATTATTCTGAAAATGTTTTATCGTTTTTGTCTCAATGGTTTTTGGCTCAACTTCCTATTGGCTTGAAATATTTCTGTCATTTCTTCATGTTCATGTATAGCTATATTTAGTTTTCTGATACCTGTATAATAGTGACTTAAAGAATATTTAAAAATTACAGAAATCAAAAGCCCAATTCACAGTGCTTCTACAGTTTTGTCCAATGTTATAATACAATGTTTTGAGTTAATGAATTAGCAAATAAATGAGTAATGAAGAAATATCCAAAAGGGAAAAAATGTGTTCCCCCTTCCTAGGGTATGGATATGGGGGTTCAAGGGATTTTACAGCAAAGATATAAAAGATAGAGTTAAAAGGTACTACACAATAAGACACATTTACATAAATAATATAGTGAATTACTGGTACATTTATAACATAACAGCTTACATAATTATTAAGTCAAACCATTACTTGTTAGCTTTCAAGCTACAGAAAACAGTTCTGACACGATACGTTTCGTGTAGTTAAATCACTTCTTCAGGAGTATTAATAAGTATTGAGCAAAGAGAACAGTCATGGTAGGAGACCAGAGGTAAAAAAGTGACATTGCATGGGTAAGATTCCTCATAACTGAGAAAACTAAAGGTGGGTTTACACTTGTAGATTTTTTGTTCGATCAACTGCCGATTTGATCTTTTGATTGACTTTTTGATAGATTTTTTTTTTGAACATCGTTGGTCCATTTATCAAATGTAACATTAGATTTTTTTGTTCGTTCATCCCGATATCGAATGAAAATACATTCGGAATTACTACGACAGATAAAAATTTAGCAACATGTTCAATGACCTTTTGAGCAATTTTTTGTTCGAGATCGAACAAAATTTATCCATCGAACAAATTGGCCATTCTAGATTTTTGTTCAATCAACCAAAAAATCATTCGTTCATTGATTGAACGAAAAATCTATACGTGTAAACCCACTTTTATAGTTGGGGGAATCATTTTGTTTACCCCAAGTACCAATTTAAGTACCAGCTATGTGTGGGTCCCAGGCAAACGCAAGCAAATAGCCCCTAGGGGCTTTGTGCATCAGGAGGGGGTAATGGTGGAGGGAGCGTGGGGGGACCACACAAGTGAACCTGGTTACTTTGGAGACTTACCCCTGCGCTTCAGAATCTCAGCAGGCTCACATGCATTGAATACAAGCAGGACTCATCTCAACCGCTGAGAGGTAAAAGTTGCATGTTGGAATTTGGTTTGTTCTGCAGAAATTTGGCTGATATAAGGCTTTCATACTGAATAATAAGGAACCTGATTCAGTTCTTTTTTCAGCCATGTTACAGACAAAGTAGCAAAAAAAGAAGGGGTTTTCTCTTTGGTACCTTTCTGGTCCCCATCCACCTTTAATTTTCTCTGTCAGATTTCCTTTAGATCTCCTTTTGCTTTACCAAAACCATGTAATATGAGGGATTTTCTAAACCTTCAAGTCTACTTGTGTTCAATTGCAGAGGACTCGGCACTACATAGTTGTTGGTAGATCTAAGTGATATCTGACAGAGAGATCTAAAGGTGTATGGCTTTACACAAGGCTGAAAAAAGAACTGAATCGGGTTCCTTTTTTCATGTTGGCATGTATTTAGTTGTTTGATTACATTAAGATCTTTAAAAATACAAATGTGTACTAGTCATTAAATATAATTCAAACTCAGCAACCATTGTAGAAGGCAACTTTAAATGTTTTAAATTAAAAATTGTTAAATTAAAGACTGTATAGAAATAAAAAAAAAACATTTTCATTTTTTATATTTCAATTTGGAAAAATGCACAAATATAACTGTGTAGTAAAATAAAACCACCAGATTGCACATCCAGGGAATAGGTAATTTCCATAAGAGGCCAAGATTCTCTTGTTAGAGCAAAAAGGAGCGTTTTGACCTCTTCTGGACTACATGTGGGTTCAAACTTCTGTATGCACAGGTTCTTTATTCATTTATTTTACTATTGGTTACATTCAATGTATCTTTACTTTTAACTATCAATAACTATGTAACTAACTATCCAAAATGTATGTTTTTGTCTTAATCTTAAACACATACACAAAACCCTCGTCTCTCAGAATGACGTGATAATGAATTGCTTAGTGGGGAGTTCAGCTGGGTGCATGGACGTGGTTTCATTGTACACAGTGTTCCATAGCCTGCCGTCAGTCATATAGCTATGTTTTCCCGGTGTTATTATTAGAAGATCATCTGGTAATATCAGGTGTACATCCTGTTTCCTCACTTTATTTATAGTACATGGGAAGAGATATTAAATTCAGAACCTGGCATTATTCATTAACTCATTGTGTATTTATAATAGTTAAATAAATCCAAAATGACTTATGACCCTTAGATAGTAGATACATGGAGGATTTAAAAATAACCTACCTACTACTACTACCAAAATAAACATTTTAAATGCATATTTAGAAACAACTTTACCTGTCAGAGGATTTGTTTTGCCTACTTAATCCTGGAATTCACATGATAGCACCATGACTTTTGCTATGTCTGGACTTAAGCTAGGCATACATGGCTCAATTTTGTAATAGATTTATAATAGATTCGAGCACAATCAAGTGGAACATGATTTTGCTCTAATCTATTACAAAATTTAAGCAAACTAGGCTTCCTTCAAGTGGGATCAACCAGCTGAACAGTTTTCCAACTTGTTGGAAAAACTTGTTCAATTTATATTACTTTGGATTGGGACCCCATCTAAAGTAGTTTGCCAGTATTGAAGACACAGCAGTGCTGTGCCTCAGGCACTCAGCTGGGCATCAGTCGCACGGGGCTCTACCCGTATATGCCCAGCATTAGGAGCAGTAATCATATTAGGTTACACATCTCCTTCGATCATGGTCTTCCCTATTGGAACACACATCAGTTCCCTGACTGGTTTAGAGTACAACCTTTACCCTTCCAGGTTATTCTATGCAGAGGACAACAGAAGACTAAGTAAACTAAGTACATTCGCAAATTTGAGATCTCCTGCATATTATAACGACATTTGTAATGCGATTTATTGCAAAGCAACATCTGGTGGCAGAATGTGAAATTGCAGCTGTGGAGTAATCTTATGAAACAACACTCAGAAGTAATTTGCAATTCTTTGCGAATATCTGCATTTACATGGGAATATTGCATGTGCACTGCATAGTACTTTCCCCAGAATCTCGAATATTCGAGATTATGAAGATATAACACCATATTTAAGATCTTCACAAATTCTCGAAGTGCAGATGATCGCAAAAAAAAATTGTGATTCAAATATTGACGCTCAACACTAGTTTTAAGACAGAATAGGTTATTAAACTTGGTACATTTAGCAACTTATTATTTTTTTTACTGAATTCAATATTATTTCAATACATATGTATGAAGGTTAGTTTCAAAGTCTTTTATTGAAAATGAATTCTGTGTCTTACTTCTAATTACAGTTTTTATGGATAGTTTTGTGTTTTTTGTCCTCTAAACTAATTTTAAGCGGGGGATACTGTTTCATGCGGCTGCTTTCTTGATGGCATCCTTCCAGAACATAAGTGGTTAAGCAAGTCAAGATGGTTAGCATGACATCCCCATACAGGTTCCTTTGTCTTACATATTGGTGACAGAGTGATTGTATCACATCATATGTTTGAAGCTAACCATACACTTTTAGATCTCTCTGTCAGATATCCTTTAGATCTACCAACAACTATGTAGTGCCGGGTCCTCTGCGATTGAACACAGGTAGGCTTGATAGTTTAGAAAGTCCCTTATATTACATGGTTTTGGTAAAACAAAAGGAGATTTAAAGGAAATCTGAGGTGTATGGGGACCCACAGTAATAACATTTAAAAAAAAATAATAATATAATTTTGTCACGCATCTAGATGAGATCTACCTATGACAAGACATCAACAAATATCTCCAATATTGAAGAATTTATCCTTTTGGGATTCAGCAATTTTAATGTGAAGATTCAGGTTTTTCTCTTCCCTCTTTTTCTACTTATTTATGTATTCACATTACTGGGAAATCTTATGATCATCACTGTAGTCACTGTGGACTCTTTACTCCATACCCCAATGTATTTTTTTCTGCGTAACCTGTCTTTTCTGGAAATGTGCTACATATCAGTCACCCTCCCAAAACTTCTCCAAACATTTGTGTGGAAGAAGAAGACAATCCCCTTCTATGGCTGCTGCACACAAATGTATTGCTTTTTCACCCTTGGTGTCACTGAATGTTTCCTCCTATCAGTCATGGCATTTGACCGCTTTGTGGCCATCTGCAATCCTTTGAGATACTTTTCAATTATGAACACAACAACATGTCTAAAAATGGCTGCCGTGTCTTGGGTCTCCGGCAATCTTATTTCTCTTGGCCAGACTGCCTCCATTTTTTCTTTACCTTACTGTGGTCCCAATGTCATCAACCATTTTTTCTGCGACATACCCCCATTGCTGAAGCTGGCCTGCACTGATGTCAGGGCCAATGAGATTGCAGTTTCTGTTACTGGCTTTTTAGTACTTCCACTACCATTTTCTCTAGTTCTTTATTCTTACGGACGAATCATTGCAGCCATTCTGCGTATCAGCAGTAATACAGGGCGGAAGAAGGTTTTCTCAACCTGTGCCTCTCACTTTGTCTCAGTTACTTTGTTCTTTGGAACAGGAGCTTTTACATACGTTCGAGTAAAGACCAGCGATACCCCAGACAATGACAAAATATTATCTCTTCTCTATAGCGTGGTTACCCCTCTGTTAAATCCTTTAATATATAGTTTACGAAATCAGGAAGTAAAAGGGGGGCTTAAAAAAATTATGTATAGAAGTGTTGATATTAAAGATGTGAAACCATCTGTGAAAGCTCCCAACTGTGTGAGCAGTCAATAAAAATAGCTACATAATAATGGCTGTTTTTTTATGTCTTTTTGTCTATTTTCGTCTTTAATTTTTCCATCATGAGATTTTTCTCAAGAGATTTTATCCAGAAACATCTCTCTGAAAACCCCTGTGTAGTAGTATGCTACATTCTATACACAAGGTGACTGGTGAATCTAATAGTTAGATCAATTGCATCTCCGCAACAGAATGACCTGCTACAGGGCAACCCTAAAATGCACAATATTTACATTTCTGGATTTACATTTACTTAATATTATCATTATATTTATAACCTAACCTATGCTCCCCTAAGCCACCGATGGTATCTGTCTTGAACGCCCAACATCTGCCATACATTAACTTGCTTGATTTAGAATTTAGGAAATTGAGTAATATGGCTAATCAATACATTTAGGCTTGTACGCTTTGCTGGAACAGTACTGTACTATAGTACTATACCCTTTATTCTGCTAGTAGTATGTGTAAAATGCATGCACATTACAGAATACATTATAGAATATTAACATTTACAAACTGTACTGAGCTGCAGGTAAATGTCCCAAAAATGTATTATATATAAGATTGTGCTAGTTAAATAGCCATCAATATGTGTGCCACCCCTGATGCCCTAAAGCCCCCCATACACCTTGAGATTCCTCCATACAATTTCCATCAGATCTACCAACAACTATGTAGTATAGTGACCTCCCTGATAGAATACATAGTGATTGGAAGGTGTAGAAAGGTCCTCCTATTAAATGGTTTTGGTAGAAGAAAAGTTGGTTGTACAGAAATTGCATGGTAATTGTATGTGGTGTATGGGGGGCTTAAGCTACAGTCTGGCTTTGCAAAAATCTAATGGATTTTGGTTTAAATGCTGACAACAGGGCCCCCATACACCTTACAATCTCACCATACAATTTTTGTACAATCAACTTTAGTTCTACCAAAACCATGTAATATGAGGACTTTCCTAAACATTCATTTACTATGTATTCTATCAGGGAGGACCCGGCACTACATAGTTGTTGGTAGATCTAATGGAAAAGTGTATGGACGGCTTAAACTCATGTTTTTTATTTTGATTGGAACCAATAAAAATTGGTTCCTCTTAACTCCCTTTCATTGGGACTTAACAATATGAGCCTGAAAGTAGTTCTAACCATTCTTTTGTCTATCCAACACCAACAAATGTTTTAGTTAGAGCAGCTTTAACATTTACATTTTCGTATTTTTTGACGTATAAGAAGCACCGGACAATAAGACACACCCAGTTTTTAGGGCAGGAAAACCAGAAAAAAATATTCATAATTTTTTTACATCAATTGGATTAATGCAATGAATTCAGTGAATGCAATATTCAATTCAGCCAGAAGGTGTCACTAGCAGCAGTACATTCTCAGCAGAACACGTCATACTTCACACTGATCTGCAGGAAGCGGGGCCGGGCTGTCTCCTACTCGCCTCTGCTCTGCCGATCAGCTGTTACTGTGACCAGCTGTTTCTGTGTCGGTGGGAGCAGCAGAGTGATTGCAGTTCCCACGGACAGGAGAGAGATATAGATGATCATCTATATTTCTCTCTTCATTGCTTATGGCAGCAGAACTTTGAGCTCTGCTGGCATAGGCAAATATACAGTTAAGATGGGAGAGCCGGACATAGCCAGCATCTCTCAACCGACAGCTCCTCCAGCTCCCTGGCTAATCTCTGTGCCGGGAGAGCTGGCGGGAAGCCAAAAATATGGTACATACTGAACTAAAGCAACTCCCCTGCCCAAATCTATACTTGTATACTTAAGCTGGGAACACATGTGCCAATACCTGTTCAATCAACCCGCGATCAACTGCAGTGTGGTGACATCATCTTGACCTCACCTTGCTGTGCTTGAGCGTTCATCGATTGAACGACGAATCAGTGTACACCACTTTGCACATCAATTCCCCTTTGATACTTTGGATGGGGACCCTGTTACGGACGATCAACCAGAATTTACAGACATGCCCATTTCCTGTTCGATAAACCTTTCTTTGAGCAGGATAGATTTATCTCGGTTGAAGAAAGGTGTTTTCAGCTTGATTCTCATTTAATCGTCCACTGCGAACGTGTGTGGTGTCGATCGAATAGAAAATCGATCCATGTGTGAGGGACTTTAATTTCAGTTCTACATCCTACTTGCCCCTGGGTGTGTCAGTGTAATCAATCTTATGGAATCCCTAAGAACTCCTAGAGACCAAAATATTCAACATATACAATTCATTTGCCAAATAAGCAGATCTAAATGCAAATTAGACAACTGTGTCTGGGAGAGAGGAGACAGGGGAAATGCTTTATCTTGTTTGCAGCAGACTAAATACCTTGTCTTGCCTAATAACATCCTTCAGAACAAGAAACTCGTTTCACTCCAAGCCAAGAAAGACTTTTTAACAAAAAAGGTGCAGATTTTGTTCAATATGCTTCTACTAAATAGTATGACAGTAGTTTCGGTCTTAATTTACTGAAATTTGCTTAAGTTATTTTAAGGTACACTTTATACCAATCCATGTCATTGGTTTTCAACACAAATAAACACTGTATACTTAATTCCTTACTAAGTAAGTTTTGCAACCCAGCTTGTTTTTCTAAATACTTGCAAAATGTTTACTGCAATGTGCGTCTTCCGTTACAGGACATCTCCTTAGGATAACGCGAGTTGAGTAGCTGATATACATTTCCAGTGACTTCAGTATTTTCTGAAGACATTACACAAGTACTGTCTGCTGTACCTGTGACTCAGACAATACTGTAGCTAGAGACTTCTCTTCTCGACCTTTTGGCTAAGATCAAGTGTAGTATCTGTTCTTATCAGTTCCCTGGGGAGTGCTTCTGTACTCCCTTCCGGCAGACCGGGATGCTCTGGGGTAACCTGGACGTCCTGGGAACCGGCATGGTATTCGGTTCGGGGCAGCGCCGGTTTAGGACCCGGGCATAGCCTGACTGTGATCGTTGCCATGTGGGGTAATTGGCGGTGGTTTCGTGTCAGTACCGTCCACCGAGCCTCCTGAGACGAACGGCTCTGCTGCATTTGTGACTGGCTGGAGGGCCGAGGTTGAGCCATCGGAGATCTAGTGCCTCTGGCTGGGACCCAGAGGTGCCATAATATTCACTGGTGGGGGGCCACCTGTTATGGCACGTTTGACACTGGTCACTGAAGCACAACTTTTATAGCAACCACCTCCTGGGGGCGGCCTTTTGGCACGGAGCACTTATTCATTTATTTATTTTTATGTGACCCCTTCCCCCCACTCCCCTTGCACGTATTGTTTGTTCAC
>CM070032.1:82801185-82851554 GCA_036250615.1 Ptychadena robeensis | reverse complement strand
AGCTTACGACCCTCATAGATGAAAGACCACACTCTATTTACATATAAGAGGCTTCAGTGTGATGTATTAACACATGGAGGCTGGATGGCCTCACGGTTCATCCGTGACACTGGGCATAGACGGTTAGATTTCTGGCTGATTGTGTTCCAGATCTGCCGCAACATTCACCGCAAATCTTATGCACCCACCATAAATACGTCAATAAATCGATCCGGACATGTGCGTATTTTTTTGGCAGCTTATTACTTTGAATGAGGACCAGCGTTCCTATTCAAAGTATATGGGCGGCACACGAAAGGGGTGCTGCTGATTCTCAAAACAACCAGCTGCACGTGATGATGTCATCAAGTGTGGTCGATCTGCCACCAAAAAGCCCGCCCATCTAAGCATCTATGCCAAGCTTTACCCATAATAATCAAATCTGATCAGATTCCTTGTCCCATATGAAATGATTGGTCTCTGTTGTCAATGATAACTGCATTGCCATAAAGTATTTTATTAATAGTCCAATTGCATAAAAGAGTTATGGTTTCTCATATTTCCATTCCTATATACATAGGTCTTTGTAAAGAAAGTAGTGCTAAATATTGAATGTCATTAAAACATTTGGTAAATTAACACAATAGAATGAAAACAAAACCAGTAACTAAATATATTGTAGCTAGCTTCAGTAAATATTTACCTACACAGAACCAGCAAACCACCTACTGAAGATCAACAGGCCCTCATTAACTGTGAATTGCACAATATAACAGCCAATGAAATTTGTGCCACCATATAACGCGAACAAGTGAAGAACAAGACTGACTTGTCTGAGCACAATTGCGACGAAACAAAAAGGAGGCAGATAAGGTCAATACACAAGGGCAGGAAGGAAATGTGGCAGGAGTTATGATATGCTGGCACGGGCAACAGAACATTCACTCATCTTCACAAATAACGTGGGCCTGCGTTTGTAGAAAGGTCACATGAGCGGCATGTTAGAAATAAGTATTTCATTCTTTACAAAATGTACTAACGGTGCTCACAGCTTATTGCACAGTTAACATGCCCTGCATGCAGTTGTATTTTGGCTTATACATATATATATATATATATATATATATATATATAAGACACTTGTGGGAAGGACCTCTCCAGTAAAACAGAATCCTTGCTATTTTCATGTGGGAGAACCAAATAGTTCAAAGTAAAGCTGGCCATACACCTTTAGATTTCTCTGTCAGATATTCTTTAGATCTACCAACAACTATGTAGTGCCGGGTCCTCTGCAATTGAACACAGGTAGACTTGATGGTTTAGAAAGTCCCTCATATTACATGGTTTTGGTAAAACAAGAGGAGATTTAAAGGATATCTGACAGAGAGCTCTAAAGGTGTATGGGGGCCCTAAGACAGCAGTACACCTCATGGCGTCCAGATTTCACTGTATACAATATTCCAGCCATGATAGCATGGTACAGCTAACATCCTACAAGTGTCTTGACACACGGTCATTTACTTGGTGCTGCTTGGTGCTGTTGATGCTTAATAGACTACATACACCATTTCTGTGGGACTTCTTCCTGGTATACTATTTTGTTTTTTGTTTTTCCAATAAACTTTTTATTAAAGACAAATGAAAACATAAATGTACATACAAATCCAATCGTCAGATACATAAAATATGAAATATGAAATGTATGCAAAACATATACATTCATCAATTACTATTTTGTGTAACATATCAATAGCTTGCAACTAAACAGTGTTCCCTTTACTTGCAATGCATATAATATGTAGATGGAAGCTATCTATGTGCCGTTCTGCAAGGGAGTGGCATTCAAAGTCCCAATCGGATGTGGCCATGCCTATAAGTTAGAAATACTTTTTTTAAGTAGAGAATAGCCTACATGGATGATGATTATTCATTTGTGTCTCTTCATTCTTTTCTTGATAGTTATGACAGATGTTGTGCTTGGTTGTTGGGCAACAAACACCATGTATGGCGGTGTAAGCACCAAATCAATAGAAGTAGCAGTTTAAGGGCTTGTTTCCACTAGAGCGTCCTTGGCCTATCACTCCCATTGAAACTGATTTAGCAATTTCCAAACAATTTTGAACACCACCCTACCATGTTTTAACCGCGCAATCACGTCCCCTAGCGAGAAATCGCACCCGATCATGTCAATTTAATGGACGTGGTCAAAAATCCACGTGGTCAAAAATCAGTGAATAGGGATGCGATTTTTGACAAACTCGAGGGGGAGGAGCGCTCTAGTGGAAACAAGCCCTAAAGTCAACCATACATGGCCCAATCCAAAGGGTGATCGAACAGGGAAATACTGACATGTCAGATCCCTGTTGGATCGCTTTTTCCTTAAAGTTGCCATGAATGCGCATGGCCATCGATTATTTGGGAATCATATGAAAAATCTAGCCGGCCATAGACGTCTCAACATCTCGACGTTGTGAGGAGTCGGCTAGAGAATGGACAGGAATCCCGTGTGTTCCACTAACACATGCGATTCCTGTCAGATTGTAGCCAATTAACTCAGAGGGGGAGGAGACTTCCCCTCCGAGTTAACAGCCTGCAGCAGGATCGTGCAGAAAAAGAACCAGCAGGACGGATCCGTGTGCGATCTTTTGGTTGGATCCTCAAGGTGGGCTCCCCTATAGTTGCGGGCGACCGACCTTCCTTTATGTGCTCGGTGGGAGCGAGCACGGCGGTTGGTCGGCCGCAACTATGGCCGGGAATCGGCACATCTATGGAGGGCTTTAAGCATGCTGCGATCACACAATTGCAGGGGAAACGAGCCATGTATGGCTTAAGCCACTACCACAGGCTTTTCAAAGGGCACTAGAAGATAGGAAGATAGAAGATAGGAGTGTTGCACCTTGCAGCCTTGGGCTTGTGCATGGTAAACCGCATGGGTAAGGCTAAATCTACATGGTCATTTCCAAGGCTGCTTTCAGTCCACAGCAGCCTGGGAAACAACTGGGCTCTCCCACAAAATTGTGCAGGTGCTTGGGGTCGTTTAAAAAATGACCCCATTACAAGTCTTTTGGCCCTAAGTCAGAATATGACCAGCCGATGCCTAATGTTACCTTATGGATTTTTGCACATTTACCAGGCGGTTAATAAATGCCTGTGTAAATGAGCCCTAACACCTCTAAATTTTCCTGCAGACCTACCTTAGGACCTCTTTGACAGATTGTGTAAAGCTCAGAAGTTGCATGAACTAAGCAAGTGGAATGGCAGGACCTAATACAGGCCAATTATCTTTCCATTCTGCTCAGTACTGCTGTTATCTAGACAATGGCTGAGCACAGAACCTATTAGACTGAAATCAAAACATTATTTAATCATTTACATGTATTATTTTGATCATTTACAGAACAGTACGTACTGGCAGCAAACCTATTTGACAGTTTGTGACTCATTATGCTAAAATAAGTAAACTGTAAATAAAATAGCAACACTCATAGAAACATATACATTTTGTTTTAGGTCCATTTTTGATGTTATAAAGTACCACATATCTTAAGAGTAGGGGAGGGATAAGACTGATCCATATTGATCGTTTTGTGCAAATATACAGCTTCTGTACAGGTGTTGGCTGTGTAGTGATTTGCATGCCTATTTCCTTTCCTCTTCTAAGGTAGCCATACACGGCCCGATTTGCACCCAATTTTTCGGCCGATGGACCATCATGCGTGCTCCCGCCCAGTGGTCGCTCGCCCAAAAATAGGGTGGCCACACCTGGTGAGATAGACCAGGAATCTCCTGCATGTTGGATCGCACGGTGATCCGAAATGCCAGTAAATTCCCGGTCAATCCTATTACTTTGAAAGGGTGCCTGCCGATCAGCAGAGAGGCCAGCGGCAGTGGGATGATGCCATCTTGTTGAAGTCGATCCCATATCTATCGAGGAAGAATCGCCTTGTGTATGGCTACTTTTAGACCAGTACAACACCCTAAAGACAAAAGTTGATTGTACAGAAATTGTATGGTAAGATTGTAAGGTGTATGGGGCCTTTCTTTCTAGATGATTGTCATTCTACAGCTCCATGTTGGTTATAGCCACATATGTGGTTTTGACCACACAAGCTCAGCTTGTTGTCTCTGTTGGTGGAGTTAGGTTTCTAGGTGTCTGTATAAAAAAATATAGACCAGAGGATTTTAGCACTTGCAGAGTAGCACTTGTGTAGCATTTAGCAGAGTGCACTTGAACAGGAATTGGGTTTACTGTATATATAAGTATATGCCTCCGCTTCTCGGCATCAGTAGGTAGACGATGCTGGATGAGAAACATTGCTGTTGAAAGGTAGAAGTAATAAAGTTTTTTTTTCAGATGTTTTATTAGGTTAGGTTTTTTTATTTTAGGTAAGGTTTATTATTTTATTCTAGGTGTAAACTTTAACCCTTTATGGGAATGGGTAAGAGGTCCTCTTATTTAAAGGGGAGCCCAAGATACTCTATGAGCCTCCACCTAAAGCCCCAAAAAACCTTGGGGCAAGGTGCTGGGGAAGAGGCCCCCTGCCTTAATGAGGAGCCTTCCCCTTTTTAAGGTATAACATTGGGCCTGCTTGAACAGTTAGGGGGCACTGGTATGGCTTGGAGGGGGTGCTACGCCATCCATTGCCCCCACACTCTCCAGGGTATGCTCTGGAGGGTGGGACCCCACGTTGTTTGGTGCCTCCCATCTTCCAGACATATTAGACCTCATTCATAAAGGGGGTCTGGTCTATTATTGGGGTGACACTCTACACAAATTCTTTGTTGTTACAATTTGATTTCTATTTTTTATCAAAAACATTAAATTGAATAAAAATCTTTGGAAAAACAGGACACTAGCAAACAATAATTGACTGTGTGCAATAGGAAATAGGGGGGGTGTATGTTTTGTCTCTTAATTACAGGCACTGCCTTATTGTACAGTGTTGGCTTATACAACAGCACTTCTAGACAACTGTTGTGATAGTACATTTTAGATGGTCTACTGATGTTTTTAAATGCCAATTGTACTTCCCAACAACTGCCAAAAAAATCAGCCTTTATCTGCAGGTTAAAAAAACCCTGTTATGTACCCTAAATACAATACCAAATTGGCATTTTCCCCAAGAAATACAACTAAGAGACTCAAATATAATATATACATTTATACATTCTATGCTTTATTTTGGATCTTATGTAACATTATAGGAATCTATCATCTGAACTGAAAATAAATATGTTAAGTAAAATGTAAAAAAAAAATCAAGAAGCATAATTGTATCCATGTACACAACAATTTAATTGTTCTTATTCTTCAACTGTTTTAGTCTGAGAGCTGTGAACTATTGCCACGTTCTTATCATGATATGAAGTTTCAAGAGGATCACTGTGTAGCAGACAGCTGCATTCCGGAAGTTCATGGAACTTTTAGTAACAGGAATCAATGCCAGAGCATTTCTTATGGCCAAAAGAGGAATACTTGTAAGTCCAAATATATTTTGCTTTAAGGGGAACTGCAGTTGGGACACAAAATTTGCAGCCTAATTAGGTTTTGGATATTAATGAAGCTGTTTTAGGATTGGCAAAAAAGGTAATGTAGTGCGGATCCCTCTCAGGTCACTACAGGAAAAGGAGCGCCGGTCAGTGAAGGAGGAGAGTCTGGGTCAGAGGCTGCAGTTTGTCCTCCCAGCACTAGGGAGGGCCCAGCGAAGGATTCGGTTAGAGAGGAGGAAGGCAGTGCCCACATTCTGCCAGGGGGAGCGTACGGGTGTCTGGAGTACAGTACTGTTCGGTGCTTTTCGGTCACAGGCGCTTTAACACTCCAGCAAACAGATTTCACTTTAATAGACTCTGTAAAGGTAGCCAAACACAGGTCGATTTTCCACTCGATTTTTGACCGATCACTGCGATCAGCAATCAATCGGGTTTTGCTCACCCTGCCCGATCGACCCCAAAAAATCGGAATCGACTAAAAATCGGATCGTACAATGAACCGACATGTTGGTTTTTTTGGTCGATCATTTGGCAATCGGAGTACATTGATGGTCCCACAGCCCTATGCAGCAGCCTTTCCGATCGATGGATTTTGTGGAATCGGCCATTTTGGAGATTGGCTCATGTCCAAATCAGCCACAAATCGGATTCCCAAGGTGGTGTTGCATCTATTCCCGATCCGATCAATTGCAGATTCCTGATCGCCTGGAAAGATCGGATCGGCAATTGATCGCTGACAAATGGACCTGTGTAGGGCTACCTTAACATTTGACTGATGGTTGATTGGCACAGGCTATGGCATATCATACTTACCATTTGTGCTGTCTTATTGAATATATCAATGCCTGTCAAGATTAAAACAAATTTCTATGCCTAAAATGAGAAATAGTCTAAAAATTCCCTTGCTAAGTAATACACTATAAAGAATTCAGATGCATGATTTAAAGAGACTTTGTTATAGGTATCAGATCAAACTGATACAAGGTAGCAAGTGCAGGCAACTAGAGGTTTGTGTACAGGCTTCTAAAATGGCAAATTCTAAATGCTGGCCTAACATTACCAATGGGACATCTCCATGCTGGGCAGCCTCACTGGCCCATAGGAATGTGCAATAGGTAAGCTGGTCAGAAGGTAACAAAGCCTGTAATTGAGGTCTGAAAGTTGCTGGAAGACTCTAAAGTACCAAAAATAGTATTGCGTTTGAGAACTGTTATCCAATGTTTATTACTGTATTTCTGGGATTTATTTTTTAACCTCCTGAAAGTTTCGGCCGCGGCACCCCTCCTAAATATCATAATGATGACATTTGGGATGTTCTGAAAAAAAGCAGGCAGTGCCTCCATGGATGACACCGAAGAGGTGGACCCAGAAGAGATCAGCAGGTCTGCCGATACTCTTCATTGCTGCTGGCTCACCAGGGATAGGTGAGTATCCCCAAGTGTGCTGACCCTACAAACTCACCCCAAGCTGCATGCAGGGCAAACAGGAGGTTATCGAGGTTTGCTTAGTACTTTGGTACCAAAAAATGACGTCAGATACTTAAATTTTTAAGAGTAAATACGTTTTAAGTACGGCTCCTTTACTCATTTATCAAGAGCTTACCAAATGTGTGTATACAGTGGCAGAAGTAAACAATGATTACTTTCCTGTTGCCACTGACACACTGTAGCAATGGCCTGTGCTCTGATTAAATATTTAGGACCCGTTCACACCTATGTGTTATTATGCTGAAGTACATTGTATACAATGGGCTAGTTCTCATATAAATGCAATAGAGCATTATGATTTTGTCAACCTAAGATTTTGTTGAGTCATCCACCACCCACGTCTAGTCGAGACGACTAGACGCTTGATGGCGTATTCGCACAGACGCAGCTCACAAGTGTCCAACTTTTAGAAGTTCTCTGTAATAATAACAATCAACATGACAATAAAACAATCATAGACTAATACCTTAAATTATGTAAATTTCAGAAAGTGGGAATAGCCTAAACCGCAGCAGCCAAGACACACAGAATAAGTCAACACTATACACTGTGGTTCACAAAAGAGCACATTGTCATAATATAATAAATAGCACTGTAAAGCTACTCAATGTGCTCTGGACTTGATGTCTCACAGCAGTGCTGCATCCCCTGTGTCAGCTTGCGGGTGCCGTTTCAGATGGCCATACATAACAGTAATATTTTATTGTACTTCAACACATTCTACTCAATGCAGATTGTGCAGGTCACTGTGTGGTTTGTGTGGTCTAATGTAAAGTATTTCCATACTCGTGATGTGTGTCTGTCATCTAATGCTTCTGCTGCCATGTCTCTCATCTTGTGTATAAATTCCCGCCTTTTTATGAAGTGACTATAATAGTTGATTAAGTCAAGGAACGTGTGTCAGTGTAAGCCAATCCAAGGCAGAGATTGTATACAAGTGCACATTCAGAGAAAGGGAAAAAAAACACACAACTAGTCAATTTCTCGCAGGAATCATTGATTTGTGCCTGTGAAATTGGGTGTTGGGGTGGGTGGTTTGTGAATCTACTGCCCCGCTTTCCTAATATCTCACTAAATCAGATAAAGAGGAAAGTATGCACTGAGCATTTCTAATAAAAATTGATTTAAAATTGCCAGTACAGTATTATTTTACAGCACTGTGCTTTTCATATCAAGCAGTAAAGATGTTTTATTGTTGTCTTATAATAGAAGGACAATTATATTCTTGATAGCATGCCAACAGTTAAATGGAAAACTGTTCAACTGTTTAGCCTCTGCTTAGTGCTTATGCTTATAAAACATGAGGCACAAAGCGCAAAGTAGTCTGGTACAGTTCTATACATTTACCCCTACATTATACAAAATAAGAGGAATTAATCAAACCACATAGTAAGTATGCACATTGGGATCGATGGAGGTCTTATTATTAATATTTGGCATTAACTAGTAAAAATATGGGTTTCTACATACAAAAGCAAATGTAATTCTTATGCTTAAAATTGGTTAACACAGGTGAATAAAACATTTACAAAATGTAAGGACTTTTTGGGATAGTCATTTCTGGACAATGTCAAGCACCTTTTAGGAATGTACGTCAATAGATGTTGATCACAAACCAGCTACATGTCTATTATATCTAACTCCTATTCCTAAATCTAGATATAGGAGATTGTTTTTGATACATTTTCCTTAAAGAGGCCAAGGCCTGTATTCCAGCGACAAGAAAAAGTCAGTACAGGTCAATGGTGCCTCTAGTTAAGGTCCCCATACACAGATCGATCGCGAATGTGCACGGTGATCAAGGATCAGGAATAAAATGTTCATCAATTGATCCCGCTTGAAGAAATATTGATCGAACGAGAAACCAACATTTTGGTAAATCTCTGTTCGATCGCCATTATTGACTGTTTCTAGTGAAGAGATTACTTAATGCATAGCAGAAATCTCCTGCATGCTAAACTCAGGGGACCATATAGATCTATGTGTGTCTGACCTCACAAGATCGAACAGGGAATGGACATGTCCGGCTTATGGGGACCTTAAGTTAAAAAAATCTTGGTTTTATTGATGGCTTTACCAAGAGTCTGAGAAATAGACACACGGGTCGAGTTTTCGTTCGATTCTTGTGTGCACATGGACACCCTTACTTGGAGCAGGATCACATGATCCCACTCAAACAAATGTCGATTGAACAGGGAACCAACATGTTGGTAAATCCCTGTTTAATCACCAGAGTCCCTATCCATAGCATCGAATGGGAATGGATTGCACAAAGTGGTGCGCATTGTTCGTCGATGTCACCATGCTGCGACCGCAGAGTGATCAAATAGGTATCGACCCCTGTAAGGCCACCTTTACCATACACACTCTAGTTTAAACAGAATTTTTCAGCACCCAAAAAAAATTTGGGGGGAATTAAATTGTGCTTTTACTCAATTGAGAAAATCGTAGGACAATTTTAAAAACATATATACTGCTCTAGCCCCTGTAGTTTTTGTATAAATAAGGTTCAAAATCAAGTCAAAATGTTTTAGGTTGACATAACCTTTAGGTTAATTCATGCAAAAACTAAATGAGCTGCAGCAAAATATATATATACCGTATTTTTCGAACTATAAGACGCACCGGACCATAAGACGCACCCAGTTTTTAGGGCAGGAAAATCAGAAAAAAAAGATTTCATAAGTTTTTTACATCAATTGGGTTAATGCAATCAGCCAGTAGGTGTCACTAGCAGCAGTAGACTCACAACACAACGTCATTCTCCACACTGATCGGCAGGAGTAGGAGGAGGGGGGCAGACATTTTCAGATTCTCTCCTCTCAGTCTCTCCTCTCCAGCTGGCTGTTACTGTGTCTGTTGGAGCTGCAGAGTGATTGCAGTTTCCACGGATGAAGAGGGGGAAAGATGCCAGTTTATCTATCTCTCTCTTCATTGCCTATGGCAGCAGGGTCTGAGCTCTGCTGGCATAGGCAATAATACAGTGCAGATAGGAGAGCCGGAAAATGGCCAGGAGAGCTGGCGGGAAGCCAAGGTGCGACCACCGGTGGCCGAGTGGCCACGGGGGTCATGCATTCGGACCATAAGACGCAGACACTTTTTGCCCCTAATTTGGGGGGGTGAAAAGGTGCGTCTTATGGTCCGAAAATATGGTATATAATTTTTTTTCTTTTTAAAGAATTTTAACTTAACCCTGCTTAATTTTACAGAACCAGCTGCATGTTGTTGTGCAGATAGCATCCCAACATTTTAGAAATGTAAAAGCTCCTTTGTGAACACCTACATTATGGTTTCAGCTACAGTTGCCAGTAATATTGTTTTAATGTATTTTTGTCACTTGTTAAAAAAAATACCAAGTTTAAGCCTAGCCATACTTAAATAACTAAATTGTTTAAGTTTTAATTACTTTTGTCTTCCTCAAGATTAATATATACACATATTCTCGTTTATGTTCTCCGACCTAACCTATAGATCTTCTCTTTCTGCTTTTATAAGCATTGGTAAAGATAAAATAATTGTTAAGTTTAAATTTAACAGTCTAATAATAACATCTCTAAATAACTAATTTTTTTCAAATAGAAATTTTTAAAAGTATTACCTGAATTCTTGACCCCCCATGCTCTTTTGTGTTTGAGACAATGGCTAATAAGAGGTCTCATTATTGACATAGTTTCTGGTGAAGCAACTTATAGCAGAAATCTCCCGCACGCTAAACTCAGGGGAACATATAGATCTCTGTGTGTCTGACCTCACAAGGTCAAGGAGGGACTGAGACAAGTAAGTAAGCGCTCTCTGAACTCTACTGAACTTACTTTTTAAATACAGCAGTTCCAGAAAATAATATTCACAGATATACAAAGAATTCAACTTAGATTTTTTTTTTACCTAATCTTTTTTTACATCCACTTAGAACAGACAAGTAACATAAAATAGAAGTATTTTTCTATTGGAATTAGAGCCACGTTTTACCACAACAAAAGTAGTATTGTATCAGTTAACATTTTATATAAGTAACAGACACAAGTCCTATTCGATTTGGTTTGGATATATTTATTTAGGTATTTGATACCGTTGCAAAACAGACTGAGGTTTACATAACCTATACGGGATTGTGTATTTTGGCCTTTGCATTACAATGGAAAATTACAAAATCAGATATAGTGGATAACGGACACTATATAAAATAATAAGGATGTTACAAAATCTAGATTCTTTAATAGAAACAACAGATTCAAAACAATTTAGGCAACAAAAATTAAGCATGTTACAAAAGTGATACCCCCAAAAAAAGGTTTGTTTGCCAAGAAGAAAATATATATACTCACTTGTCCCATTGTAAACACCACAGTTTTGTTGATTAATTAAAGTGGTTCTGTACTGTTGATATACTATACTTATATGCTTCCTCTCCCCCAAATTCGTACTCTGTCCATTCCTGCAGGCTGCAAAATGGTGGAGCAGGACTCTTCCGGTCTTACTCACTCCACAAATCCAGATCTAGATCCAATGATGCTCCGCCCCTCCAGTGACACTGAGGTGGGCTGCCAGGCTAAAGGAGACCTGGGTAGGTAGATATCACCCAGCTGACTCTTCCATTTAATCCCTGTATCTTTTGAATGTTAGTCTTCAGCTACATTAATTTGCCAGAAGCAATAGCCCTTGTCATTAAAACCTTTGTTTATTTATTGCAGATCCTTTTATTTGGCTATCCAATTATTGTAATTAGCAATATGTGCATGTATCCAATAGACAAATGTTAAATGGTAGTATTTCAGAAACACAAAAAAGAGCTAAAAGTTTAAATCCAATGTGTATCTGGTTATATTTTAGGATATCTAATTAGGCCAGAAAACTTGCCATTCTTTTGGACTTCAAAATAATAAAGCCCTAGCAAGAACATGGTTTCCTTTTAATTGATTGAGTGTAATGCCCACCATCAAAAGAAGCTGTGGACTAACAAGAGCAATATGTAATGAAGTTCATATATCTTTACAATGTATAGACGCCATAGATAGGTTAACAGTATGGTATTTAGTCACTAGGAAAATCAAGTTCTTCAAGGATTAATCATTAAAATTATTGGAGACGTAGGGATGGGTTGTGGGAACATTTAAAAAGGTTTTCCTCTAGCACATTACATTCAAAGTCAAATTGAATTTTCAACTATAAAAAATGTTAACATGACTTTGAATTTAGTTTATGCAAAAACCACAAGCAATATTTTAATGGTGATGGTACCATGTTCTGAGGCTTTGCAATTAACTCACAAAATGCTAAGCAAAATTGGAAAACATCTCTATGGAAGCCACATTGTACCGAAAAATGCTCCATTGTATGCGAAGGTAGCACATATTGTGTAAGTGGTCTGTGGCCAAGACACGACGAAAGGGCAGATCATGTGAATCAAGTCTTGGATCTATTTGCACCAGGGTATACAACAACCTCTGTAGAAGCATACAGAAAACATTTAACTATCACTCTCACTTGGCAATAGAGACCAAATTCCTTATTTTATTTGTACATGGAATAGAAGATTACATTTGATTGGGATATAAGCGTCAGACTTGTTCCAACTTCTATTTTTTTTATTGATCTGTCTGCAAAAAGTAATTTACATAAAAGCTTTTTCTGTCTTTAATGGTTAAAAAAAATCTTCTATTGTGCCGTGAAAAGCAACTGGAGCAAGTAATAAAATTTTCACAATATTGTCAAAACCACATTTGGGTTGTAGCTCATCAGAACTGATGACCTTGCATACTCTGGGCAGTCAGGTCGATGAAAGGTAGCCCAGAGAACTCTTTGTACTGACCTATGATAAACAACTCAGATTTTAATCTGAGTTGCCAAACTCAAATACTCCATTTTTAAATTATGTTTACAATAGCCACAACTGATGACTCTAAGGTCTCTTGAAAAAAATCATATCAGTGCGCTGTTTGTGCAGCTAAGAATATGGTGTACTAAGCCCAGTCAATATTAGCTACAGATACATTTAGCTTCATGAAATTAATTTTGAACTCCTTTTTTTTAACTAAGTAACCTGTATGATTCCTCAGGCATGAGGCGGACCACAGCGTACAGCGTTTACAATTTCTTTTAAAATGCAATCCTTAGTGGTTCATTTGCATTTGTTGTGTGGTGTGCTGCTATGTGTTTTTGGGGTGCCATTAACGTATAATGACCACCCAGAGCAAACACAAATTCTGCACATAGTGTTTCTGAGTCCTTATTGATCCATATTTATTCACGTCTGCTTGTAGAAGCCGCTCATTCTAAGAAAGATTCCCATAAAACTTCTCTGCCATTAGCATTTTGGTGTACCTGAACTTCTCATTATATACAGCAAATGTCCTTTCATCCAGAACAAAAGCAACCAGTGTGATTTGGCCATAAACATGCTGTCCATATATATTATAATTCTATTGTACCTCTAGTGATAGAAAGTTAAATAATGGTGTATATAATGTATGTAGTGATGGCCGAACTGTCTGCAAGGTGGACAGTTCAGCCGTGAACATAACATTTTCTTCCCTCGGCAAACAGTACAGGTGTTCAACCCGCCCTGTTCACCGGCGGGAAGAAGGTGACCATTATTCCGCTGGCTGGATCAGGAGCAGAAAACCATCTTAAACCGGAAGTGACGTCAGATACGTCACGTTGGGATATCAATACTGGGAACCGTGCGTTCCAGGTACCAGAAGTGACATCAGTGACTTTAAATCTTCCCACGAACAGGTGGACATCTGACTTTCGGCCATCACTTAATGTATGTAATGTTTTCTGGGTCTGCTACTGGGATATCTGAAATCTACCAATACCCATGGGTACTTATTGAAAGGGAATCTTTTGTCTTAGTGCATTTCCAGGTTCTCGTACAGAAATGAAAGCGCACCCATTAATAACCTACTGTACTTTATGTCCCTCACTGGTAAACACCCACTTATGGGGATGATCTAATAATAAAAGAAATCATACATTTTTCATTCCTCTCCATGGAGTTGATTTGGAATGAAACAAACACAATGTGCTGTAACTGCAGACTGGCAGCTTTACTTTGAGGGTATTTACATCCAAATCAGGTGAACAATGTAGGAATTACAACAGTTTGCATATGTGCCTCCCACTTGTTAAGAGACCAAAAGTAATGGGACAATTGGCGTCTCAGCTGTTCCATGGCAGGTTTGACTTTATACACCTTAATGGAAGCTTTCACAAATGAGATGTACCATAGAATTGGAGTGGGCTCCTGAAACAGATCCCATATTGCCTAGGGCAGTGGTTAGGGCAGCCCCCCCAGGTGGGGCAAGGAGGTATTCCAGGAGGGGGAGCAGTTAGGGAGCTGAGGGAAGGACAAGCAGAAAGCAACCATGGAGGGACTAGCTGCAGACAGTAAGTAAAGTGCATGTAATGTGTATGTCTTTATGTCTGTGTTTGTTTCTATGTGAATGATTCATGTCTCTGCATAAGTGTAGTGTGTGTGTCTCTATGTAAATGATAAATGTTTCTTTATGACTGGTGTGCGTATGATGCATGTCTCTTCATGATTGGTGAGAAAACCAAATAAAGTTGTATTTTAAAAGTTTGAGGGTCATTTCTCACTAGTATTAGTTCATGATACTGCAGCCCAAATAGGGCTAGTGTGAAATGGCCCTAAATTTGAAATCTGTGTAGTTTGAATGGGTGGGAGCTCGATAATGCTCCTACATAGAAAAGGGGGGGGCCCTGCAGGGGAAGTTTGGGTACTACTGCCCCAGAGTATCTATTGATTAACTGATCTGTCTAAAGGTGGGCATGCATGGGTCGATTTTCTGATTGATCATCATGTGCATTTACGGTGATCAATTGTTTGGGAATCGAATGCAGGCCCCCTGTCTCTGAGCGGGTTCAATCGATCCCGCCAGAAGAAACCTAGATTGAACAGGCAACCAACATGTTGGTAAATGTTTGATTGCTATTACGTTGGATGGGTACAGAGGGTCCTCATCCAAAGTATCGAACGGGATTGATTGCACAAAGTGGTGCGCATCAATTCGCTGCTCAGTCGGGGAACGCTCGAGTCTTAAGAAAAGCTCAAAGACAACATAAATACAGTTCACTAATGACTGTAAACAGGGCCCGATCTCTGAAACACAAGATGATATGTCTATTAAATATCCTCACAGTGTGTAAGAATTTAAATGTATTGCAATTAAGCAGTTATTTTCATTTAAAATGATATACCTATGTCCTTCTATATTTCTGCCCTGTTATTAAATCACAGTCCCTGTTAATGAACAAACCATATTGCAACCCTAAACATTGCTGGAATCAGGGGTCCCTCTAGTTACATATTGCTCCAAATACCTGGCTCCAATGTGAAAAGCGGATTCCTGATCACAGAATCCGGTTTCACAGATCTTTTAATGGCAAATGGTAATGTCAAGTAAACATTAGTTTAAGAGTCAGATATGCCAGGTCTTTTATCAAACTAATGTATTTGTCTTACCAATCACTTGATACATTAGTAACACATTTGTTGTTATATTTAACATTAGTTTTAGTAACATATACCTGATTTAAAGTGGTTTGAGAAGGCTTGGATTGTGATAAATATTGACTGGAGGGGGTAATTAGTGGAGATAAGTGTAGAAAGATGAAAAGGATCACTGTACTTTAAATAGAGAGAAGCCCATGAAATAATTAACGCACCTAACCAGGTCTAAGAAAATGCATGACAATTATGATTAAAGGGTTATAAAGCCCTCCTGTAGGAAATATCAAATCATATACAGACACTTGTATTGTTTACTTTCACTGACAGTAGTGATAATCAATGCCAGAGCATTCTTTCCTACCACTGGCCATCAATACTGCAGAAATTGTTTGCTCCCTCCATCAACAAGATGCATTTTTTACTCCCTCTAAGCACCATCATAAGGGAATTGTCCTTTATTCCTACTGTCTGAGAATGTGTTTTCTTACTGGGGACACCCTAGCCCTCAGAGGACTGCTGCTGCTCGAGAGGCAAGGAATTTGCTCAGGCTCTGGCTGAGCACACTAAGACAGCACCAGAGCAAGTCCCTTGTCTCTCCTTCCTCCTCTTCCCGCTAAAGGAGATCCGGGCATTGGCGGACATGTGAATGCCTATGCTCCCACCATCCCACCAACGAATGGGGGATCCATGTGCATGTGTCTGCTCAAATGGTCAGAAACCGACTCCATGAGGGTGGTATGAGGGCCCAACGTCAAAAGGTGGAGATTGTGCTTACAGCCCAACACCGTGCAGGACGTTTGGCCAGAGAACACCAAAATTTGCAAATTCTTACCGAGATGAGATCCTCAGACACCTTGTGAGACTATATGCTGGTTCGGTTGGCCCTGGGTTCCTCCTAATGCAAGACAGTGCTAGACCTCATGTGGCTGGAGTGTGTCAACAGTTTCTGTAAGATGAAGGCATTGATGCTATGAACTGGCCCGCCCGTTCCCCAGACCTGAATCCAATTGAGCACATCTGGGACATCATGTCTTGCTCCATCCACCAGCACCACAATGCACCACATTGAGTTGGAGGATGCTTTAGTCCAGGTGTGGTAGGAGATCCCCCAGGAGACCATCTGCCACCTCATCAGGAGCATGCCCCAGCATTGTAGGGAGCTGATACAGGCAAATGGAGGCCACATACATTACTGAGCCATTTTGTCTTGTTTTAATGACATTACATCAAAATTGGATCAGCCGGTAGTGTTTTTTCCCCCCACTTTAATTTTGAGTGTGACTCCAAATCCAGACCTTCATGGGTTAATACATATGATTTGCATTGATCATTTTTTGTGATTGTGTTGCCAGAACATTCAACTATGTAAAGAACTAAGTGTTTAAGAAAAATATTTAATTCATTCAGATCTAGGATGTCTTCTTTTTGTGTTCCCTTTACTTTTTTGAGCAGTGTATATATTGCAGCATATAACCTCAGAATAGGGGCACATAGCCTTTAAATCAAATGCTATGTACCCAATATTTATAATTAAAGGTTATGTGCCCCATAGATATCACCAAAGGTTTTTATAATATATATGAAGCATATAACATTTGATGATATATAAATGGGGGCATATATGTGGGGTATTCTATAAATTATTCCATGTGTAGCGGTCACATGATGACCTGGCTTTCCTAATCAACTTTGGCGCTCCTAATGACATCAGTAAAATGGTCAATGTTGATTAGGAAAACCATATGACAGCTGCACCCAGGGGTGGTTTTAGGCTTCATGGCACCCTGGGCAAAAAGTTAATTGACTTGCTTTATTACACTGGGCCGCATAAAGAAAACCCATCCTAACGTACACCTGACACATTATGTGCATTACCGTACTACAGTGTTCCCTAATGCTTGAAGTATCGTTAAAAACAAGTTTTGTTCTTTAAAAATGAAAAATAATGTCTTCTAGTGATGTCTGCTGTAATTTGTTTCCATTAAAAAATGCTTATTCAAGTCAGTATAGATTGAAAATGTTATGTGTGCCCTTTAAATGATGCCGAGGGATAAACTTGTGGCCTTCCATATTCATATTTAACTCAGTTGCCCACCACTGATCTAGAGTCTAAAATTATATATCGTAGTCTTTAGACTAATGCATGCATGAAAGTTAAAGTTAGGTATCCTTTACAGCACATTCAGCATAAGTGTTGGGAATGGCAACCCCCTCCCCCCAACACATTTTTTTTTACTGGTAGAACACATACAATCTACTGAAAGAGCACATGTTTTACTGATAACTCAGAATATTGTACCAACTTAATTAAAAAGTCAAAACAATACCACAAAATAAGAGCAGGGAAATCGTGGGACAGCCTGGAATATTACCGAGCCACGCAGTCCGAAGAATTGGTCATATGAGTTTGTGAATCACCCGGTCCTTTCATAGCTTTTGCTTTAATTTAATATTGTGTCCATGCTTCTACCATTAGCTGTGTTTTAACTGGGAAGTGATTCAGAAAAACAGAGTAAATACAAGTTCCCAAACTTCTGGTGATTATATTTTTATCCCTTTAGAGGACATGCAAGCCAACTATTAATATCTGCACGGGAGACCTGAGCATGCTGAGAAAATCATACTATAGAGCATGGTCACCCAATATATTTTGGGTTTAATTACATTAACCTCAGCTAAGTTGAAGAAGCAGGCTCCCACAACTTTCAGTCTTTTCTGAGTGGATGGTTCTGATGGATATCCTCTAAATTTAAGATCCAATTTTCCTGGATTCTCATGTAATTGTGGTCACAGATAAAATTCTACACTATGAAATGTCTCTCTGTGACTCACAAAGAGACTTACTACAGGCTGACAGCAGTGCCTCCCTCTGCACACTGTATTTGATTTCAGGAGGATGGACAGCGCTGAAAGTAAATACCTGTATACAGTATGTTTGAGCAGGGTCTGCAGAATGCAGAAACTACAAACAACCGTGACTCTGTGAGTTTCTCAGCGCTGACACCTACCACCTAAACCCCTCAAGGCTTTATGGACACAATTCTTGACATGTAAAATAATGGCCCTGTTGGACAAAATTATTTTCTTTGTCATAGAGTAAAAGTAAAAGAAGTGAAAATATTAACATGCATAGTATTTGGATTTTAGCAGAAGAACTGTAGGCTACAGTGTGTATAGACTATGATTTGGAACTGTTTTATGATGTCTACAACATTTAAAGTTGATTTTTAAATTAAAATTGACAGCTACCAGAAGGCCACATTTAGATAGATGTGTGTTACCTGTGCAGCATGGGGTGGAGGGGATTGTGGTAGGACTACTTATGGTGGCCAATGGTGTTAATGAACTGGCATGGTCATGAGTCATGTCATTATTGGACACTTGGAAACTGTGCCCAACTAACTCTAAACTTACATTCCTCCTCCAAGGCCTTATGTAACATATAACTTCGCAGGAGAAGAAATGGGATTTCAGCAGATAGTAAAGCATCATGTTCCTTTGCCTAGCTATACAGAGAATGTTTCCTCCCTCCACCTGGAAAATTTTCAAGAAACGCCCATCATGACATTTATAATGATTTATACAAACATGTCCAGAATAGCACATTCCTCCTACAAAGTACACATTGCAGTTAAATGAGATTCAATAAAGCATATACAGATTACTGAACTTATTGTGAAATGTCTTTATCCTTCCATCAATAAAATCTTCATATAATACAACAACCTGGTTACTTAGAATGTAGTTATTTTAGCATAATTCTCCTTCCCTAAATATGAGTGCCATAGCTCATGGTGGCTTTGGAAACAATATACACGCTTGGTTGCTAATTCAAATGCATTTGATTGAATTTGACATAGATAATAAAACTGCATGCGGAGATGTACAGTGAAAAGAATTATTGGGATGATGAAGAATCATTGTTGAGGCCAAAGTCATAAAGATATTATACACTTTACCATAAAAACAAGAACAAATAAAAATTTATAAATTTTGTCATATTGCAATGTATCTTAACAACTAATTAACTAAACCAAAAACTCTGCCATGAGTGTGACTCAAGCCATTGGTCCAGATAGTAAAGTTATATACAAATATAACCCTTTAAAAAGGAAAAACTGTAACTCTGACATTGGACCAGATAGAAAAATTATATACAAATATCACCCTATAAAAAAGGAAAGTTCCTGGATATTCCTGCAAAGGAGAGTAAATGAGAAATGTTATGAAATCTGAAAGTTATGAAATATGAAATCTGAAAAATTCTAACCACACTTTGACTTACCTTTCATTTGTTCCTGAGCATACCCCATACAAAGAAATATGATGATTACCGTATTTTTCGGACAATAAGACACTCTGCACTGACATGTCTGTGTTACAAATACAGGAAGTGGTGCAAAGTGTAAAAAGTGCAAAGTGCATGAGATATGAGATTATATAATGATATGATTTGAATCACTGGGTGTTTGATGTAGTCATATGTATGATACATGTGTTGACATGGCACATAAACAAAGTTTGTAGCCCAGGGCTTAAACTCAGTCCCCCCCCCCCCCCCCCCCCCCCCCCCCCCATCAAAGCAAGGGATAAAGTATCTGGTCTTGAATAGGGATGCTGTGATTACTTTCACCACTACTCACTGATAATGCGCCCCAACAGTATACTAGCTTTCTAGCCGTACCAGTCCAGTAATATGGCTCCTCCCTATGCCCGTAGAATCCACAAACATAATTATTAGCACACTCTTTGTACTTTCTGTGTTGAATAATGACAATGGAAGTTAATTGAAGAGGAAGGTATAAACGCACTAGCAAAGTAATCAATCTGGAAGCAGAAGTCAGGTTGTAAGCTAATAGGTGTGGTTTCTTTGTCACATATTTCAGTGCAGCTCAATAGAGATGTAATACACAGTGTTACAAGCTTTAACTTACAGGCTTTTATATGACTCATTTTTCCAAAGCCTATGATCAACACTTTTAAAGATCAGAAATTGGAGCTCCTCACATTTTGTTCTATTTCCAAAGTATCAGGTTTATAAGAGAGAATAAAATTCAGACACAACTCAATGGCAGTTTAAAGTCCGTCTATGCTGGAATTCAGTAATTGCTTATTACGTAATCCGAAATTCTCCTAGCAAATAAACCTCCTGCGATGAAGCCTTTCAACCAATATTGAATGGCGAGAGTGACAACATAGTCAGTGGATCTCATTATTGACTTACATGAGCCGTTAGCTGTACAGGTACAAGTGCTAGGGAACCCCACTGACATACTGTTCATCTTCTGAAACCACGGTAACATCTTTTAGCATTAATATTTTATAACAACTTCAATCTGTGTTAGGTATTTGCTTGCCATCTACATTTGTTTAGTAACAATGCAAGCATATGTCAATGTGTTTATGATAAGATTTGTGAAAAAAGGGAATAAGTCTAATTCGAAGTCCATGCATTTGGCTAATGCCTGCCATACACACACCGATTACCGGCCGATTTTGCCGCTGACCGACGGGCACAAATCGGGGAAGCCCACATGGGGCGACAGATCGCCCCACAGCTCGGCCGGCCAGAGAACGGACATGTCCGATGTTCTCTGGCTGATGCCATTAACTTCAATGAAGACCGGCGTCTTCATTGAAGCTAATGGCCGGCACGCAAAGGGTGCCCACCAATACAGGCAGCTCGGGAATGCAGCGTGATGACGTCATCGGAACTGGTCTGTCGGGAACCCAGTCGGTGGGTGTATGGCAGGCTTAAGGCAACTTTTATTGTACATGTAACCCCCCAAAACAACAATAGCTCTATGTCCTTTCAGAAACAGGCTTTCATGCATAGCTTTTGATTGCACATGATTGCTGCGGTTTTTTTTCATATAATGACTGTTTTCCTTATGAACCACACTCAGTTGTTAGTGCTGATGACTCATTAAACTAGAATATCACAGCAAAGCTAGGCAAACAGTTTTAAGCTAGGCATACATGGTTCTATTTTAGCGCTTGGTCCACTTAAAACGATCAATGTGTACATTGATTCAACTTAAATTGTATACTGCACACATGGTTCGATCGGCGAAAATATTTAGATACCGATCAAAACATTGATCAAAAAGTGATCGGACATGTTGGAAAATTGTTGTCAATTGTACAACGATGGAACTAAAATCGTAGCATTGTGTGTGTTGGTCGGGCGATTGTATTCGATAAACACATATATATGACTCTTTCCTGTGTTTTGTGATCAAAACTAAAATTGACGCTTTTGGTTGTATTACGATTGGACCTTCCATGTGGTACTACTATGGATTTGATTACCATTGGTGTCTGATAAAAAGATCAAAATCTAAAATCGTATCGAAGAACATCGTGCTAAAATCAAACCGTGTATGCCTAGCTTTACTTTAAAAAGAAATTGGCAGATAAAAGGGATCCTTTATAATCCCCCAAAAATGTAATAAGAGTCAATGAATAGTAGTTTTTCAGAATCTGGTAGCAAGAAATCACACCCTGTAAAACAGAGACCACATATTCTGCACTTGTGTCCTGAGATACTATAACAATGATATTTAGAACATGGAAGATTAGCTCAAATTAGATAAAGTTTATTTTAGGTTTGCTTTAGGCTTCGGCACCATTACAACAATAACTATTATAACTATTATAATCCAGACCCAGTGTTGTGAAATTACCTGTAGCAACCATACTAAAATAAACTGCATTCATATTATAGATTTTGATTTCTAAACAGCTTTTGTTTGTTTATATTTACACTTTTGTTTGCCTTTATTAATTTTTTTATTGTATTTATTATTTAAAAGAATCCTGATATATCTGAGTAAAAGGATTTAAAACCACTAACCTTCTCAGTACTCGGGAAACACTAAACCAAAAAATAAAGCCCCCCCCCCCATACACCTTACAATCTTACCATACAATTTCTGTACACTCAACTTTTCTTCTACCAAAACCATGTAATATGAGGACCTTTTAAACCTTCCAATTTTATCAGGGACGACCCGGCACTACAAAGTTGTTGATAGATCTTAAGTAAACTGTGTAGAGTTATCCTAGGGTGTATGGGGGGCTTAATGATAGGTAACTACTCATCTCAGGAGAGACTAACAGTATTAGTAGCCTGTAAATATAGTGCAATATCTTTACTGAATGCTGAAGTTGGATAATTTTGGTTCATTATAATAATTTTCTATATGTATACCTCCAAGAAATACTTCTTATGTACACAAATACTACATGTCAAAGGCTTCCTTTATCCTTGCATACATACCTAAAATCTCTTGTACATCAGATGCTTTTGGATGCTGCAAAAACCTGTTGGTTCTTCACATTGCACCCATCATAGCCTTTCAAAGCCACAGACGGAGTTGGTATATTCTTCTCAATTGGAAGCTTTACATCTAAATGGTTGAAATTAGATGCTTTGTTATGTTAGCACACTGCCAAGAGCATAGTCATCCGTCAAGGGCAGGGGAGCAACACTGATTACACCAAAGCAATTTTCAATTACAGCAATGGGACATCCTAAAGTTATCTGCACAAGCTTAAAATAGTGAGAACCAAAATGGCATTGTTGATTTCATGTGACCTTTGTGTTATCAGTGCAGACACAGACACTGCATTGCATGTGTGTATCCCAGCCTGTACATTAGGTATAATGCGACCTTCAAATAACCTTTGTTGCGACATAATGCAGAAAAGATAATAGAGAGCCCAGAGGTTTTTTTCCACTCATGGGTGTTAACTCTTACCTAGATGGCTCGCGGGGATGAAATATGGAGCGACATACCTAGGCTGATTCTGCCACTATTCTGGAAATTTTGGATAGTTGTTATGAAGTCTTGCTGACACTTCACATTAAAACCTGTCTGTGTGTATATTTTATACTTTGTAATATGGTGTCTTCGCTGTATGATGTGTGTGGGTACAACATGTGTTGCTGCAATAAGCCACGACACCCAATAAAACTTGTGAATGTGCAAGAAACTGTGTAAAGCTTTACACACCATTAGATCTCTCTGTCAGATATTCTTTAGACCTACCAACAACAATAGTATAGGGTCCTCTGTGATTGAACACAGGTAGCCTTGATGGTTTAGAAAGTCATTCATATTACATGGTTTGGGGAAAACAAAAGGAGATCTAAAGGAAATTTGACAGAGAAATCTAAAGGTGTATGGGGACCCTAAGGGAGTTCCACTTTAACTGTATTATGATTATTACTATCCCTTATTTGACTCCCCATTGCCTATCTACAGCCAAAAAGCAGGCTGAAATATCTCACACCTATGCCTGTATTTTCTGACAGGCAATAGGCATTTTAGACAGGGAGGAGCGATCCCAGCCAGCATCGCTGGAGGATGCCACAGTATCATCTTAAAACAGGTGTAGTGTCACTGAAATGTTCACTGAAATTCATGTTAGTTTGAGGCAGGTAATGTTTTCTCTTGGGGTGCTGCCCAGTACAGGGGAGTAGTTGAGATGTCATAAAGAGTATAAATATAATTGCTTGGAGGTGCCCTCCAATCTGGCTCCTGTGCCTTTAGCCTTTGGGAGTAAAAGTGTCCATTCACAGCTCAAGTTTTAATAGATTGGAGCACAATCGAGCAATGTGCGCGCTCACAATGCTCAATTTTGCTTGAATCTATAAAAAATTAGCCATGGATGCCTTTTTATTTGAGTGGGATCAGAAAGGCATCCATGGCTCCTTTTTTATAGACCAGGGTCCATATCCATAGGATTTATAGATCAGGGTTCCCATCCAGGAATCGGGTGCACCTTGATTCCCGTCCAATCCACGGGCGCCTGGGCACAGTATGGTGACTTCATCATGACGTCACCACACTGTGTTTGAACATGTTATCTGCAGAGCGCCATTGGGACATGGATGGGGACCTTAAGGCCTAGCATCAAGGCTTAACCAGAGATTATTCCTTTGCAAGCTCCCAGCACACATGCAGACTCCCTTTACAGAGGTATGTATAAAGCATTTACTTGCTTAAAGAGATAGTAGAAGTGCAGGATCAGGTATGTTGACATTAGAAAGCATTTAACCCTTGCATTGAGGATGGGAAGCCACTCCAAGTGTAAAAAAAACATCTAGCTTTAAAAATTTCATGCAGCATAGCCCCAGCCAACATTTCCGGCAATTTATCCACAACTTTTTCTGAAGCAGTACACCTGCTGAATATTATACACTGCCACTTGAGGATGTCAGAGGCCGTAACTGGAGGATGCACTACCACTTGAGGATGTCAGAGACCATAACTCAGACCCTGCACGTTCATTATCCCTGTTCACTGTGTGCGTTTGTGGTTATCGTTCGGTGAACAACCGATAGGGAATCAAACACAACCCACCTGGAGAGTCATTACCTATGGACTCTATTGCCCAAGGTGGTGCACAACGGTTTGACAAACATTTGTTGCATCACCATGTGTGATCGATCGCACAGGAATCAACCCGTTTATGCCTACAAAAATAAACAAAGTATAGTCTATGGTATTTCATTAAATGATAAAAATAAAAAAGGGTTACAGAGTTTATTCCTGGGTGCCTATACTGTAAATCTAAAACGGAAATACGTTTGTATAGAATGCATATAGGAAAATATGTATTACGGCATCTTGAATGTTTCTTTTCTGGCAAAGGTAACTACAAGGAATTCTTATATACATATATAAAAACAATTCAGTGGCAAGTAGAGTTTGCACAGTAGCAGGCATAGACGGGTAAGCATACATTCCATGGCTCAGTATGACTAGGGGACACACGGTAGCACTGATGTGCATGAACACACTGTTCTGGTGGGGGGTGAGGATGTTGTTTGTGTCTCTGCTGTTCTTCTCCCCTTCTGCCCCTCCCGTATCACCCTCCCTCTCCTCTACCTCCCCTTCTCTTTTATGCCCTCACCTAACTGACCCCCTCACACCCTCCTCTTCTGTCCTAGATTTAAGAGTTCTGGCACCATTCCCTGTGTTACTTGTTGTGAAAGTCAAGGGAAAGACTGTTGAGAGAGGGAGGGATTAAAAGAGACAGAAAGAGGCCCTGTGACTGTAGTGACAAAATGAAAGAGACAGATCTAACTGATACAGGCAGCAGGAGTAAATGAAACATACCGTCATCAACCCACAAATGTATTGATAGTCCTTAATCAAATTCTCTGGTCTTACAATGGCAAGCACTAAAAGTTATTTATACTTTATATATTTATCATATAGGGACCAAGCATGGACTTTATCAACAAGAAGGCAAAAATACCTAAAACTCTGGGTAGGTTTAACATAAAGTAGCATTGTTATTGCGGAACATATCATTATATAATTAACATATATATAATTATCAAGCATGAATATTACAAATATTATAATATTGCTACAGTCCCATGTCCATGAAGGTGTATACCCGACATAATTTATACCAGAGCTTCCAACATGACCCATTCACTAGGTACACATACCACTGCTTCAGATCTGTAGCTAACTCTCTGCTTTCATTGCAACAGTTAATCGACTCAGTTTGGGCATGTACTGAGAAAGAGAGATATAATTAGAAGCAGATACATGTGTAACTACTGGTGTGGATCATATTTAAGAATCTCTTATATTACCCATCAATGGATATGATCTATTTCCCACTAATATTATGGAGTCACCTGCCCCTACAGTAAGGTGTAAACCTCCTCCATATCCCAGAATAGAGACCCTCTATTCACCCCCTCAAGGCCTTTTGATCCAGTGTTATGGATGCTTTTTGGAATCCTCCCAGGATTATTGCTAGAACCAGGCACCCAGGACTTGTGCCTTGGGTCTCCATTAAGATATGGAGAAATTACATCCTATGTATAATACAGTTTTGGACCATTGTTTCTAAAGGTGCAATTAGTCTATTGGGACCCTTGAAAAATTCCACTTGTTGTCTAGGAACTGGTGTATGAGTGTCTTTAAAATATTCAAACCGGTCTAAGTGCTAGGCAGCAAGATACCCTGTTTCCCAGACAATAAGGCATCCTCCAAAAATAAGGCACCCTTACTGTATCTCTGGACAGGGTGGATCAGAGGGGGCAAGCAAAACGACACAGGAGGTTTAGAAGTGGTTACTAAAACAGTAATTCCCCCCCTGAATCTTCTGTGCCATTGTGATTGCCCTCTCTGATCCCCACTTTGTCATTCTAAGTGATCCCCCCCACCGTGATACCCCAGTGCTGTATTCTTCTGGAAAAATAAAACTTCCCCCGAAAATAAGACGCAGGGCATCTGTGAGAGCAAAAATCGTATCTTATTTTCGGGGAAACACGGGATGTATATCAAATACAATTTTTTACAGTTTCCCCAAAAATGATGTTCCTACCATTATTGCTTGTGTAAATGATATTCATGTTCTGGAGTCACTATACCAAAGCGCAAAGAGGGACATTTAAAGAAAAGAGATTGACAGAGGAATGTGGTTCCCCATTGAACTATTGAAGAAAAATTACAGTACAGTACACATGCCTTGCAATTTCAATGCGAGATAGCATTATGGTATATAGGTACCTTCATTATAGACAACCATTAGGCCACTGGTTCCCAAACTTTCCTTGCAGGGCCCCCCTTTTCTATTTAGGAACATTATCGAGCCCCCCCCCCCTCCCTATTCAAACAGAGGTTAAGAATGAGGGCCTGTGCCCCCCTGGAATACCTTCGTGCCCCCACGGGGGGGGCGACCCCCCAGTTTGGGAACCACTGCATTAGACCATGGTACTTTATTGAAAATAATTCAGTCAGTTCAGTCATGTGGAACGCATAGGCCTTGTCATATGAATCTGCTCAAACCTGCAAGTACCAGATAGCAGGCAATTCATATTTACAGGTTTTGCCTATGTCTTGTGACATCCTGAACATTAAATTAGTACATTCTACATGTGTTACTCATAATTCATGAGGTTTATAATTATCATATGTGTCCTCTTATGTTAATCAGGGTCACTGCTTCACTGCTGTATCTAACATAGCCACCAATGTCTGTGCTTGCACGTCACTCTCTGTCCCTGACACAAATCAGGGTCCTATCGGAAATCAATACACTGAATGTCTTGGGGCAATAACAGCCCCATTTGCTCACAGAACTGTCCTCTCCTATACCAGTTCTGCCCCTCTCCCTGTGCCCTCACAACTCTAGAAGATGTTCATGAGAGTCATTCTGATTCTCCGGCCACGCTTCCTGGTGTTTGTCTTCTGGAAAATGGACACTGGAAACATTGACATTGAGTTTGCGGTAATGATGTGAACTTATGGAAAAATAATAATGCAATTACATTGACTAATAACTGATCAAAAGGAAGACATTTCAAAATATTAACAAAAGAGACATACCATATTTATATTACTGTTATAGACATATTGGAGTGTGAGAAGCACAGCGTGAGAAGATTAACCGAAGAAAACCAAGGGTGTTACTCAAGACCTGTTTTCTCAGGTGAGAAATCCCAAAAATCACATGTGCCTCTCTTCCTAACTTACTTTCACCCTTGTTCTCTGCTCCCTTCCATACTGTCTATTTTGTATTGAGAGCCAAGATTTCACAGTTGGAAAATAACAAGAAGGAACGCAGCCAGAAAAGAAGAAGGGGAGAGAGTGATAGGGAGACAAAGAGGAAAGTGTGTGGGGAAGGAGGGAACAAATGTAAAGTGCTGATTTAAGGGGTAATTACATAGAAAGCACTTTATTCACTGAAGTTCGGGAGTATCAAAATAATGACCATGTTGGACTTTTTCTGAGCTCAAGTAGTAGAGCTGTGTAATAACCTATTGTCACCTATCACAGTTAAGAAATGATCGCTTTGCTCAAACAAAATCTGGGCTCGCTTATTTCTAGGAACCTGTACACTTTATGGAAGTTTAATAAAAAATATGGGGGTTGTAATTGCTGACCTTCCTCTGAAAAACAAAATACTGATGGTGATCAGTTGATTCTGACACACTGGCTCGCAGCAAGTTTAAAGATTAGGAAAGTTGGAGTGAAACCAGAACTCCTAATCCACGTACTTATTCTAGGTCAGTGACTGGGAAACAACTGAAGCCATTGGTTAACTATTAGTGCAGATTCTGTACTTTGGAGGTTTTCTTTAAGATTAATTGGACTGCTTGAAGATGTTTGCAAATTCCAGTTTAAATGGTGCATTAATATTCTATTGCACATTTCTAGTGGTTGCAATTACTTTGATGAATGATAGGATGAAAATGCCCAAGCTAGTCCTTTCCTACAAAGGTACTTTGTTCTTAAGGTAGCCATACAAGGTTCGATATTTCTGTTCAATTGACCAAAAATCTATCTCTTGAAGTCAATCAAACAGGAATCGATTCCTTCCCACCTTGCACGATCAACCAAAAGTTATCGTGAGGGAATCGATCGGACATGTTGGAATATTTCTGTCAATCGTAAAAGTATCTGACGGGTTCTTTACGGGGACTATTTCCATCAATATGTATCATATTATGGAGGATGCGCTGTAATATTCACTTGCAGCCACAGGGGGCGCCTGGAGAGCAATGACGACGCTGCTTAACAGACGTATGTGTGAATGCAAAGGAATCGATCGGTTTGAAATCCATCACACTGTGTGGTGGTGCAATTGATCAATGTTAGACTGACATTTGATATTTAAATCGCACAAGGCGATCAAATCGAAGAGCGATCGTGCAAAAGTCGACCCTTGTATGGCAACCTTTAGAAGTGTGATTGTCTTTTCAGTTCAGCAGGAATGGGAAATGGTCATTGAGTATTTTATGCCAAACCTTTGGGTTGATATAAATCACTTCTTCTTTACTAGTTGTGTTGACTTTTACCAATATTATCACTCCATACAAACAGGGAAAAAAATCAGGGTAGTTTAAATACAGGGAAAAAAAAGGAAAATCTTGAACTGCACTAGGAGTTATAAAATCAGGAAAAGTCAGTAATGGTAGATCGTTTTGCGAGAATGCTTTCAACCCTTGTTAGTTTGCCACACCCGAATACTCTTTTAGATGCAAGTTGCAGGTGTAGTCTCGTTTAGACGGGTTGTGACCACAGTTGTCTCCCATGGCCCAGTTGACAGCCCTAGGGAGAGGGAACGAGCCAAATAAAACAAGTAGAGGAAACAGGCACAGAAATATAATCCAGTCTTAAACACATAGATCGACTACAAAAGCAGGGCTCACAGTGTTTGATTCCATATTCCAAAGAATGAATTCACTTATTCAGAAGAAAACACAGAAATACCAGTTCAGAAATGGAACTGGTATACTTGTGGCAATGTCTAATACTGACATGTATACCCATATAGACACCCCATAGAGACCCCATAGACTGCTTCTCACTGGTACATAGAATCGTGCCTGCTATAGTTACGCATACAAATAGGCTTTAGCGAAGAACACAGCAAAAGTATTTGAGTTATTTAAATAGAATAGAGTTGATCTAACTTCTGGCAATAGATATTTAAGATCAACCACAACAAGAGACTGGCATGCTGCTAACTCTTATTTATTATATCAACAATAGAACGGCTTCAGAACCCAACAGGGCACAAAGTCCAAATGTCCAAACACAGAAGGATAGGCCTGTCCTCTCCTTGGCGGGACATGTCTTCTTCAACAACTGGGGAAATAAGCTCCTCCATGGCAGAATGCGATAGCTGTATGGCCAGACCAGTCAGGATGGATGCCAGGGAGCTCCCTACCCCACTAGGGGTGACCCCAGCCAGGGACACTCGGGATGCAACTGGGTCCTACAAGATTAGCACATGCTATTAGGTCCCCCGGGTTAGGTCCCCCGGCTGCCTGCACGCCGGTATAAATGATTAAGGGCTGCATTTCTGAAGATGGCTAGTGTGCCCGGGTGCTGCTATCTCTTCAGAAATCAATAGATGAGGGATCAACTGCAGCGTGATGACGTCATCCCTCTGCAGCCAGCCTCTCGGCTGATCGGCGGACACCCATTGTGTGCCAGCCATTACTTTGGATGGGAACTGCTGTCCCCATTTAATGTAATGGGATTGGCCGGGAATTACCCTGTATGTTGGATCACCATGCAATTCTAAATGCGGCAAATTCCTGGTCGATCTTTCCAGGTGGGCATACCAGATTTTCGGCAGAGCGACCTCTGGGTGATTGGCGGAAATATGCACCTGTATGGGCCGTGTATTGCTACCTTAAGGGATCCATAGGTTGAAAAGGTAAATGTTCATTTTACATTAAATTTTGTCAGCTATCTTTCTCTCTCTGTATTATATATAGCTCATAAATATATGTATGGAATATGTAGATTGTAAAGGATTTAGAACTGGTAATCTAAATGTAATTCATGCAAATGTTGTTGCCTAAGGGAACCAAGCAGGTTATATGTATGGGGGGGGGGGAAAGAAATTCTCTGGAAAATGACGGAAATTAGACACTTCAGGCAACAGCTACACCTTTCAGTTTTAACTTAATTTCCTTTTTCTACTGTTTTTTCAAATCCTACTTTTTACTATTACAGAATAAATATTTTATGTCTTTCCCCAATGCCTATTTGTTCTTCTTTGCTGTATCTTAGCTACTTTGTTACTTGTTGTTACTACCATGTTGCTTAAGGTGGCCATAGATGGTCTGATTTTTTTAAACTTTTTTACCGGAATGGATCAACCAAAAATGATGGAAATCGAACAGAAAATCGATCCAGCCGTGATAGGACAGTATGTGTGCAGTCCTTGCTCTGTGTCCACAATTGATACCATTAATAATACAGTGTAATTAACCCTTCAGAATGCTTGTTGATGACAGGGCTTTGTCTACTGCAATGGTCCTCAAGAATATCAGCCATAGATGAGGAAACATCAATCCTTAAAATCTACATTATTTCTCTGGTTCTCACTCTAGTCACAGCTGCTGGTAAGCTCAACACATTCTACATAAAGAAACATGTGCAGGGGATGTTAAATATGAAGTATGTAGTCTATATTGTCTGCTCTTTTTAAAGGCTATAGCTAGGCATTGACCGCGTGTGATGATGTCAACATGCAATCAAATGCTTTGATGATAACTATGAGGCACATAACCTTTGATTATATATATCACACAAAGTAAGCATTATCATACTACAGTGTTCCCTAATGCTTGATGTATCATTTAAAAAGTTTTATAAGTCAAATTAAATAAGTTTGCCTGCTGTCCTCTTTTCATTAAAAAGGGTTATACAAGTCAGTATAGATTGAGAATGTTATGTGCGCCCCCTTTAGTGATGCCGAGGGCCGCACTTGTTGCCCCCAAGATCGACACAGTTGCCCACCACTGGTCTGTGGCCAGCTTAAAAAGTAGCTGCAAATATATATAGCATGCATCCTTCTTCTTCGAACAGCTAATTCCTGCATTAAATCTTACTAAAGAAAGTGCCTGGTTTAAGAGGCGGGGTTTCTACAAATGATTTCTAACAATTGGGTGTACCTAAGGCAGGATGAGGTCTAAATATCACCCTTGTGGACATCAATAGTCATACAATAGGAATGCTTCACAATAGAATGAATTTCAATCATGTGACATTCTTTAGTTCAGTTCAAGGCAGACTAAGCAGGATTTTATATACTGGTAGGTACAAGCAGTGCCCTATTCACTGAAGCTAATTTATTAAATGAATAACGCCTGTTCCCTTAGCAAAATGAATGTTTACTTAGCTGAGTAAATAAGGTTATGTTGTGTTTTACTTACCCATGGCCTGTGGAATAAAGCGACTATAGCCTCACTACAGGGAGTGCAGAATTATTAGGCAAATGAGTATTTTGACCACATCATCCTCTTTATGCATGTTGTCTTACTCGAAGCTGTATAGGCTCGAAAGCCTACTACCAATTTAGCATATTAGGTGATGTGCATCTCTGTAATGAGAAGGGGTGTGGTCTAATGACATCAACACCCTATATTAGGTGTGCATAATTATTAGGCAACTTCCTTTCCTTTGGCAAAATGGGTCAAAAGAAGGACTGTTTGTAGAGATGTTTGCTCTTGCATAAGCACAAAGAGGGAGAGAGGAGGGTCTGCGGGGGACTTTTTTTTTAATCATTTGACTTTTATTAAAGGGACATTTTAAATGTATTTTTTTTGGGGGGGGGGTTGACACATTATGCCCTATTATCAGCACTTCTAGTGCCAATTCAGTACAAAAGTAGGTGATATGTTCATTTTACCATGGCACTTTAAAGAGTATGCCAACCCTAGCAGTGATCTTTCGTTTTATCTTGGCCTGTTAAATATACAATTTTGTTTTCACCTCTGTATTTTTTCTTCTGTGGATCTTTGATGTTACATCCTGTCATGAAGCAGGAAGGATGAGACAGTCAATAGTTCTATTACTTCTCTGCCAACTTATTCTGGTTAAGAATTAAGTGGGTATCTTAGAAACCTTGACTGTGGTCACTATTGCTGTGTGCAGTCAGAAGGCAACAGGTGTACATAGCTTTCCCTGAACATCATAGCTCAAGGTTGTGGTATAGTAGCATACCTATTGAAGCTCTATTAAACGCTGTGTATATGCAGACACAATAATGATTACATTTACTGCCGTTGTTGATTTTGGTGAAGATGCAAATATAACCACTACGATCTACTGCATGTTAAAACTAAGCTTAAGCATTGTCACCCTAGGCCTAGGGCATCAAGTCTGCTATGGGCACTCACCACATTACAAGGCGTGTACAGATGTTAGATAAATGCCACCCAAGGCAATCACGATAGATTAAACGAGAAATAGATCATATCTAGTGACTGTACAGCAGTCAACAGATGACATTCACCAATCCTTCCTGACGACATGCCTGGCATTTTTCTATTGCTTTTTTCCACTGTTCCCCTCCATAGGACAGAACAAGTAATGTTTGTACAGCACTCATTCATTTTCTAATCAGTGGGAATGATCAAGAATGATCATACTCAGTAAAGGCCCCCATACACATTTAGATTTTTCGTTCAATCAACTTCAAACAGCCCACATGGTTAGATCGACCTAAAACAATTAAAATTGGGAAAAAATCAAAAAATGATCGGACATGCTGGAAAATTTTAATCGGTTGTATTGACATTGAACCTTAATTCTATCACACATTCAATCTTTTCAAAAAATCTGTTACTACAGTTAGCATAGATTACAGTCAATCACCGATTTGCCTCAAAAATGTATCTTTTTAAGTTGATCTAGACGTGTATGGGGCCTTAACTAAAATTGGACATATGTTCAGAGATTAACAACTAGCCAGTTTTATATTATATTTTTGCCTCTTTTTTTACTTTTGCCTATTTTTCCTATCTACCAAATAGTCATACTGTTCAGTATAGAGGTCAATTATCATCATTTATTAAAATATAGGTACCCTGGTCCCCATCCAAAATATGGCAGTCGAAGATAGATTTACAGACATGTCCATTCCTTGTTTGACCAACCTATCTTTGAGGCCATGTGATCGCTTGGCTATATATGTAAGGGGACCTAGAATTTCATAGAATTGAAAATGCTTTGGACCCTCATCTGGCATATGTTAGTGTTTTCTCATTTCAACCAGTAAAAATCTGCTTGAAATTTCTAGGCTCTTGTAGGTGTTAACAAAAAATCCATTTAACCTTAACAATACCTATATAGCAAATATAGTGTTAACAATGTTTTTCAGCATTTTTTATATTTTTTTATGCCAGTCCAAAGCCCTCTGGGTGGGTTGTGGAATATCTGGTATAGTAAATACTCCTCCAGGGGTTGAGAAAATCACAATGTTCTTATTGACTTGCATCAGTGCCAATGCAGCTAGGAGCTCCAAATCATTGCAGTTTCCAACATCACAAAGCTATGCTAGCACTCTTGAAAGCTTTCCTTTTTATACACATATATAATGAGTATTTTCAGGGGTCATTGATAGGCATCGGTGATGCTCAAAAATAAAATAAGAAATGCTGCAAGTCTGGATTAGTCTTTGCCTCTGTACTAAAGACTTACAGAATTCTAGCACTAATGCACCTGTAGGCCTCATCCTTAACACATTAACCTGGTCTTATTCCATGCTCTAGCTCTCTTTATTGGTTGGTCCAAGACAGAACTGGAACACAAGAACATAGGAGATTATTCATGCTGGGCCAAGACATGTAAATGTTGTGTATGGAATTGCATATGTGGGGTTATGGAACTGTATATATGAGGACAGGTGCACAACGATTATACCCTAGTAAGCAGCCAGATGTTTTCACAGTGGAGAAAAGTTCCAGATTAAGGTCTATGTTAAATTCATCTAAATTCTAACATACATGCGTCTATTACATACTGCTGTTTACCAGCGTTTAGATGTTGGAGTATATATTTGTTTTTCTTTTCTTAATGTAGCAATGGGACCTGAAGGTCCTGCTAGATGTATTATAGATTTGGGTCTGGGCAGTGGCAATAAGAGTTCTTGGAGACAGAAATGTAAAAGGTTGATAAACTTTATTAACTTGTCACGCAGTCTATGGGAGAGAGGGTAATGGCTGCCATACACATGCCGATAAGCGGACGATTTTTAATCTGACCGACGGGCGCCGCCGGTCAGGTTAAAAATCGGCCGCTAATCGGCATGTGCCCACATGGGGCGACAGATCCCTGTCGCCCCACATCTCGGCCGGCCAGAGAACGGACATGTCCGTTCTTCTCTGGCCGATGGGAGCCGATGAAAGCCGCTGCCATAAGCTGCAATGAAGCGGCGTCTTCATCGCAGCTTATGGCCAGCACACAAAGGGTGCCCGGCCGATTGAAGGAGCCCCAGAATGCAACGGGAGGCTAAACGTGATGACGTCATTACGTTAGCATCTCGTAAGATATCGGAGGAAGATATCGGCGTGTGTCGGTAAGTGTATGCCTAGCATAAGGGAGCCGGATCACCAGAGGGGTGCTACATTAACTTGTCATAGGGTGGCCACACTCACTTCACTGTAATGGATGAGGAATGTATCCACCCTTGAACAGCATCATGTCATGCTGTGGTGAGGGTAGTATTAGTTGTAGATGTACTTTAAAGCCGGCATATCACCTGCTTTTTTACTGTTTATGATCAGCAAGAAAAGTGCCAATAATAGTGAAGAATACTGCAATAAAAACTCACCAGTAATGAGAAATTAATGAGAAATTAAGAATGTCCCTCACAGCCCCTCCCTCTCTGTGATGATGCACTGCAGTGGCACAGTTGAAGAACGGACATTTTAGAGTGATCACTGCTCTGCGTTGAAATACACAAATGTTCTATAGAAAACCATTATATGATACCCCCTTGGTCCACTCGCAATATTGCTCTGTATCACCCCTGGTAGTCTAGCAGATGAATATAGAATCTCTCACATGATTCCAGGGAACAGAGGTTAAGTACTGTATTTTCAGGACTATAAGACACACTTTTTTACCAATTAAATTAATGGGAAAGTGTCCCTGTGTCTTATGGTCCGAATATGTGAAAAACGTTTGTTTTTTTAGTCCCAACCATCCTGGGAGCAATAGCTATGCATCCATTCCCTCCAGCCAAACCACAAAGCCACTGCCAAAAAAAGATCATATCTGCATAAGCACTAGCAGTACCCATTCTCTGAACACACTGACCAACATATGGAGAGACACATTTTACAATTAGACAGCATGAGTTGTGTACTTACATTAACATTCTGCATTGCAATAAATACATTTTGTAACAAAGACTCATATCTCCTCCCATATGTAAATAGCTGCTCATGGGTAAGTTAATTAGTGCCAGGTTGTAAAACGTGTTTCTTAATAAGTTGGTAGGTGTATTCAGAGGATGGGTACTGCTAGTGTAATGACACATGCTAAAGTTTCAGCCAACACTCTGCTGCAGCAAAGACCCTCCTCCTGGCACTGGCCTTTTGGCTGGAGGAATATAGAATGAATAATGCATGGTCCAGTCCTTCCTACGTTGCTGGAACATTCTGTATATTCACTTTCTATCTGAATAGCCCTGTTTTCCCCCCTAATTTTCTCTTCAAACTTTGGGGAGGTCTAATGGTCCGGTGCGTCTTATAGTCTGAAAAATACTGTATTTTTTTAGGATTGATGAACGCTACCCCACTGTTGTGCTAACTCAAAGGTAAGTGAAACTTTAATATATATATATATATATATATATATATATATTAGATTTTGAGTAAACATCTTCTTTAAGTCAACAACACTGTCGCTAAGCTAAGCAAATAAGAAATGTGGTAATCCTAGAGCCAGGCTGCATTGTACACATCATTTTTTTATTCTGGCCATAGTTTAACTTTAACGACTGGCTGTTCTTCACTGGAAAGCAGTGCTAAATTCTTACTTCTTTAAGGGTACTAGGAAAAGAAATATCAATCAACTGCCTGTGTGATATGAAGAGGTCAATAAAGTTCTGATGTAGCACCATTAAAAACTATGCTTATGGTCTATTTATGCAAATATAACATTTCCTGTTTTTGTGTTTAATGCTATGCTATGCTAAATATATATACAGGGGTGCACATAAGTTTTGTAGTCAGCTACTCACATGAGTACCAGGAGATGGTGTTTGGTACTCACCCCATATTCAGGGTGGTCTTCCTCGCTGTCCTCTGCATCAGCCTCCTGCATGGTAGATTCTGCTGCTGATGGACCTTCCTGGTCCCTGTTCCTTATTGAGCCTCCGATTAGCTGTCTCCATCCACAGGTCACCAGCTGGCTTTGGGTCACATGTAACTCTAACAGTACAACACATTTGAACCCCCAAATCTCATACCGCAGTAGTAAAACCCTGACATTTTCTGGCTTAATAACTAACCCCTGAGACTTTATACCTACATATGCCTTCTCTGACTTTCATCCCCCAGATCTCCAACACCCTTAGAAGTCCAATCTTTTTTTGGGATCATTAATTTACATTCCCAATTTCACACCCCTAACTGCAACTTTTTATAGTTATTCATGCATATCTCTGCAGTTATCCAAGTGACAGAAATTGTATACATTTTACATTGTGGCTGCCCAAACACGGAGTGCCTCCAAGTTGTTAGTTCGCATATGAGCTTTGTAACAATAATGCAGGTACGCATAGATAGATTTTGGCCCCTTTTGAGTACCAGAGTACCACTTATGTGCACCCCTGGTTATACCTACTGCTGGTATATAGCATTTCTTTATTCTGTAAATGCATATTTAGTATATCTGCCAAAAAGATCTATTAACAAGCATGATGAGACACAAGGACCCCCAGGCAGTGGTATGCTCTGGGAAAGGCACACCTGCTATTGAAATATACAGGTTTATCAAGTAGAAGACCCCAGAGAGACTGCAATCTGTGAGAATTGGAACAGAGTAGTCTCTACCATGAAAGGGTATGGTCAGGTGAAGGCCTCAGACAGACAGTAGGACATTTTCAGAACTCTGTCCTGGCTCACTGTCACTTTCACAGATTCCTTGGCAGAGAGCTCTGTGTTCTGCCAATGTACCCACTCCTCTTAAAACATATAGGACTCCGATTTCACTGCACGCTATGGGATTTCCTGTAAATAAGTGGATCTTTGTTGTGCACAGCAATTTCAACATGGATACAATCTGTTCCTTGTATATTAAAAAAAAAAAATTACTGAATTATACTGACATCTGTTCTGCAATCATATAGCAAGGGTTGAGACCTGCATGAAGTATTAATAACATGATCTATATATGAAAAACAAATTGTGTATACATACAGTGGACCAGCTCCAACCTGCTTGACTTTAAGCTTTAATTTGAGATACAATATGAGATAAGTTTTAACTTACAACCAAAGATTTGACTTACAACCAGAAATATGTCCAAGACCAAAACACATTTCTGCTTGAGTGTGGCATTCATGGATTATCTCAACAATCTACACAAGGCTATAGATTAAGTAAGGGGGCTTTGGGAGGAAAGTGAATGGTTCACTATATATACAGCCAGGTCCATAAATATTGGGACATCGACACAATTCTAAAATGTTGGGCGCTTTATACTACCACAATGGATTTGGAATAAAACAAACACAATGTGTGTTAACTGTAGACTATCAGCTTTAATTTGAGGGTATTTACATCCAAATCAGGCGGGAAATTACAACCGTTTGCATATGCGCCTCCCACTTGTTAAGGGACCAAAAGTAATGAAACAATTGGCTTCTCAACTGTCCCATGACCAGTTGTGTGCCAAGGTCCAGCATTAATTTTAAGTGTGCTATTTGCATTTGGAATCTGTTGCTGTCAATTCTAAAGATGAGATCCAAAGAGCTGTCACTATCAGTGAAGAAAGCCATCATTAGGCTGAAAAAACAAAACAAGCATGTCCCCCAACACCATAAGTGACACTGGGGGCTGACTGCATGGACCTATGCCTCTATTACCTGATAGGCATAGGCAGCACAAATCCTCAGATCCCTGGTGTCATTGATGCCAGGGACACGAGGGAAAGAGGGCCAAAGTGGACAAAAAATTAACAGATTACTTTCCCTTTTCACGCCCAATTCCTGACAGAATCGAACCGCCAGGAAGGTTTACAGGGATATGTGCACTTTTTATATCTTCTGTATCTTGATCTGGAATTTATGTGAAGGGTACTAATAAGAATATGTGCTACATCCTCCATGCTTTTTCCCACCTATGCATGTGTCCTGCTATGTTATACAAAAATTATAAAGGAATTTTCAGGACTTATTTTGGATCACTGCAAGCAAAAGAGAAACCTGTCTGTAGTGTCTTTGTGCTTCCAGCAACTTTCTGCAGCCACTTTTTCTGTAGAGGGCCTGCAAAAAATAAAGTAAAAGAACAGTAGGCATCCGAAGACTACACCCTCCAGATAGCAGCGCCCAACCCTGAACTGAAAAATGTAATAGGAGCCATTTGGATCAGAACACACTTTCAGGTTAGGTGTTTACACAGAAAACAGAGCCGTGCTATATAAATATGAACCTGTGGGTTGTACAAAGCAAGAGTCTCCTATCCTGCAGTCCATAATGCACCATAACTGACAAAACAAACGTTGAAGTGTCTGCAAGGATATCCTCTAAGCAACAGCCAAATGTGATTGTATGAAACGAGAGGATAAACATGCAGGGTGAGTCCTCTAGCCAATTAATTGTTTTCATCTTGCTATAAAAAATAAACTGACATAGTTAAATAAATATAACCACACACATTATAGTTGGATGTTTATAATTTACAGTCTGTCTAACCAGGCTGTAACAAAGTGCATGAATAGTTTTTGAACAAGAAGAAAAAGATATCTCTGTCCTTTCATGCAAAGTTATCACTTTAAAAAAAATATGATGTGGAACTTTCCCAAGTGTCACCCCCCTTTGTGTTTGGGTCTGGTGATTGGATGCTCGAGCTCAAGCATTGTCACTGACAGAAAGATTTGAATGATGCCCCCATTACCTACCTTTCAGCCACATGTTCGTCTTGAATGAGGATGTGTGGGCACAGATTTAAAGGTGGGTTTACACGTCAAGATTTTTTCGGCCGACAGATGGACGATGAAAGATTTTTTGGTTCGTTGTACAAAAATCTGAAACGGCCATTTGCTCCGATGGATTTTTTTTTTCAGATATCTGACAAAAAATCGTCCACAAGATGATCGGACATGTTGGTAAACTTTCATCTGTCGTTTATTTTTCGTGTAAAAAACGAACGTCCTTATTTCACTCGATATTTTTTTCTATCACTTCCTAAAAAAAAAAAAATCTGAAAGATTTTTCATTCGTGTTTCCAACGATTATTTTCATTCGATATTTGCATCGGTTGTACAAAAATCAAAAAAAAATCTAATTACCTTCGATAAATGGACGAACGAAATCCGATAAAAAAAAAAAAAAATTGAATCTGAAGTTGAACGAAACAAAAATCTTGACGTGTAAACCCACATTAAATCCTCCAAAAGGAGGATACCATGCTTGGAAGGTGGGTGTCAGTTTATCTTACATGGCTGTGTTACAATAAGCTGGAAATAATAAACATGCTAAGCCATCGTATGTACATTTCGAATAATATTAATGCACTATATGGTTTGCCAAGCCCTATTCTGTGCTATAAACAGGTGACCAACCAAAGGAAAAAAATACATTTCCCTTGTATATAATGAACCTTTTAAAGCTGAAGCTAGTTATTTGCAGATCTGGCACTAGATACTAAACAGAGCCAATTTTCCCCCATCCATGATAATATTGGAGCCAGTCCATAAAAAATTTATGTGGCATACCATTAGTGACAAGTCCAGGGCAGTTTCTAAGATATATAGTTCTTAGAGCAGAAAGAAGACACCCCCTTTCCATAAATACACTTTCCATAGTAATGGCTGACCAGAACACAAAGACTTTGGGTACCTTTAGATATTCCTAATGGGATGATGTCTGGGGGATTGGCAGTAGACCAGGAACCCACAAACAAACCATACCAGGTAGTTCCCAATGGCAATCACTGCTGCACATAGTATTGGATAAAGGGAGGCAGGAGCATAGTCAGGACAAGGTCGTACAAGGTAGTCCAAACAAGGTTTCCATAGAAGCAAAAGCCTAGTCAGGTCCAAGCAGGGTCAGGGCAGGCAGCAGACAGAGAATGTTAACGTACAAAGCTGAAGTCAGAGGTTTCCTGAGTGATCAGACAAAACCGTAGTCAGGTACAGGGTCAGACAGGTGGCAGCCAGAGAATGGTCACCTACAAAACAGACATCTGATGCGAAAACTGGTTATCACTGCAGGGCCCTACATTACAGACTCTGACCCTAGGTGGGCTTTTCATTGCTGGTGCTGACAAATTCTGGGGGTTATAATCATTGTACAATGCTATTGTTTAATACAGTGATATTAACAACAAAGGTGGGCATACAAGGTTCCAGTTTTCCCAAAATCCTGTGTGATGCAGGTATGGCTTTCATAAGGCCCAATGTTGTTTAAACTACAATGAAAGACTTTATAGTACCAATAGTAAAATATCACATTTTCGTATGGACAAGAATATCATATTAGGCATCCCCCTTTAAAGTCTTGCAATTACACTCAGTAGGTTGGGTTGAGGGTGGTATTTTTTTTTTGGGGGGGGTTGTATTTATTAAGACAATTAATTCCCCCCAAAATGTTGATCCAAGCCCCTATGTATAAAGCTAGTCATCCACAGCTTGATTTTGTAATAAATTCGAGCATAATGGAACGCCATGAGTGTTACGGCTCCCAATTTTGCTCAAATCTATCACAAAATTTGAGCCATCCAGGCTTCCTTCAAGTGGGATCAGTTAAAGATCAGCTGAACAGGTTTCCAACATTGGAAAAACTTGTTCGATTTCCATTACTTTGTAGTATAAGTAGTGGCCGATATTGATGATGCAGCAGTGCAGTGCCTCAATATAGATGAAGATTGAGTGCAGAGCAATGACGTCATGCTGCTGTGCTCGGCTGGACATCGGTCGCATGGGGATCTACCAAAAGCATTACATGCTGTTAAGGTGACCATACACGATGCGACAGGCACTCGACAGATGACCCATTTGAGTGCAGGGTACCTGTCGATTGGACGGGAATCAAGGCACACCATTTTAGGTGCCTGATTCCCGTTCAATCTTTTGAATGGGCACCCTGGGCCCCATACAAAGGAATGACACTCAATCAGGATTTAAGCACATGTCTGTTACCTGTTCTTCGAGCGGGAAAACAGGGGAGGCCGCATTAGATGGGCGCTAGACATGACTTTGTGACTAGCTGACTTTGTGAGCTGATTGCAACGCCTCTGAAAATGGTATCATCACCAAAAATGCTGGGGTTGTAGGGAAGGGCTGTGGAAACATTAGAAAAAAAAAAGTTTTTACCTAGTTTTTGCAAAAGTTAAGTTCAAAGTCAAAATTTCGACTTTTTAAATTTATGCAAGTTGCAACTATTTGTGTTAGAGCCATATTTTTTTCTAATGTTTCCACAGCCCTTTTTTGTCTGCCCCCAACCCTTCTCTAAATCTCCAGCAAGTTTGGTGATGATACCATGTCCAGGGGCTTTACAATTATCGTGAAATCATTGAAATGGTTGCATTTTCTAAGCACCCATCAATCTAGCACATATACTAAATCACAATAAAGTTATGACTAGGCAATATTCGAATTCGCGTAATTTCGCGAATATCCGCCATAATATTCGATTCCATATTCGTAATCTCGAATATCCGCACTTACGACATGAATTGCGATCTAACAATCGCAATTGCGATCCAATATGCGCAATGCATGCAAGTCAATGGAGAATGGCGGAATCTGAAATCGCGATTATCCGAGAAAGCGCAATGCGACCACATATGCGCAATACATTGAAGTCAATGGAGAATGGCGAAATCCGAAATTGCGATTATCCAAGAAAGTGCAATGCGACCAAATATGCGCAATACATTGAAGTCAATAGAGAATGGCGGAATCCGAAATTGCAATTATCCGAGAAAGCGCAATGCGACCAAATATGTGCAATGCATGCAAGTCAATGGAGCTCGGATATTCGACTGGGAGAATATCCGTCATTTCCGTTCGCAAATCGCATTGCAATGGATCGCGATTATAAAAGCGCAATAAATCGCGAAAAATTGTGATTGCGTCGGATATCGAAATAGCGATATTCGAGCTAAATATTCGAAAATCTAATATTCGAGCTCAACACTAGTTATGACCCCCTAAATAGGTGTAAAAGGAAAGCCTTTCTAATTGTTTTTATACCTTAAAGCTTCTTAAAACAGTCCTTTGAAACTTTCCCAAGGCTTGCTGTACACACTGTACTTCATTTACAAGCCTTTGAAAGTCAGTGGCAACACCTCTCCCTTTAGCACACTTGGACTGGACAATTAAAAAAAAAAAGAGAGGTTTAATACATTGTAATAAAACTTAATGACGAATGCAGCATTATATGTTTAAAATTGTAAACTTTTTTTAAAGGTTTAAAAATAAGTATTCCCCCTTTAAAAATGATTGTCAGAAAGTATCAATATTGTGTTTAAAATCTCCTGGCAAGCTAAGTTTAGAAATATATATGTCACTGTTTACAAACAATGAGACAAAATCTTTAATCAGCTTGTACAAGTATTGTAAAACACATTACTATGGATAGAAGGATATTTCTTGAATTGTAGCAGAGCCTTGGAAATAAAGATTTAATAAGCTCCAGTAAACTTTATGCCTTTAGTATTTGATCCCCTAAATTCCTTCCTGGGTGCAGTGTTTAAACTGCTTTCCATAAAGCATGTAGATTGCAGGCAGGGAATGTAGTCTCCTAAGCAACCCTGGAGGGAAAACAACTTCTTCCCTAGGATGTGAAGCCTTGCTAATGCTGCCCATGGTCCTTGTGTGCCCCCTCTGAGCTCCTCTACTTCTTGTCTCCTCATTTACATTTCCTTCCTGCCTGTCTCTGTGTCATGTGCTGCTTCTCTGCTTTGGGTAGGCTGTGTACCACCCCAGATGAGGCTGTCCTTTCCTCCTAGTCATCTCCCCCCAGTCTCATAGCAGTCTCTCCCTGGCCCTCCCCCCGCAGCCCCTCCCCTGGCTGTCTCTTTCTTTGGGAGTGTCTATGTGCCTTTGTCTGGGTGTCTCTCAGATCTATCAGACAGCTGTACAGAAAGGATCCAGGACGCTAGACAGTCTGCAGAAACGACCCCAGATCGCAGTGAGTGTGCTGTGTGTGTAGCCGCCATTGTCCGCCCTCCGTTGAGCCATCTATGAGAATGGAGGGGGCACTGATCGCTGGCATTTCGTGTGGCAGATGGTTGTTGTGTATGATGTGTGTACTTGTTGTCACATTTCATGGAGCAGATGGCCTGCGTGTCCTTTTATGTTGATTGTCTGCTCCCTGTGTATATGGAGGACATGTATGCCATCCACATCGCAGAGCTCACATAGACATGAATACCAACTGGTTGGCAGAGCTCACATAGACATACGTGCCATCCGAATGGCAGAGCCTCCCATGGACCTGTTTCCATGTCATGCAGAGGACAGCTCCTATAGAGATGCATGCCATCCTGATGGCAGAGCTCCTATAGAGATGCATGGCACCTTGATGGCAAAGCTTCTACATGCATGTATGCCACGCTGATGACAAAGCTCCTATAGACTTGTATACTATGCTGATGGTAGATTTTCTATAGACATGTTTGCCACCCAGAGCGTTTAACTCCTATATACATGTATACTTTCCGGATTGTAGATATTTTATAGATCTGTATACCATGATGATGGTAAAGATCATATAGACATATATACCATCCTGATGGCAGAGCTCCTATAGACATCCTGATGGCAGAGCTTCTATAGACATGTATGCCACCCTTGTGGCAGAGCTTATATAGACATGTATGCCAAACTCCTATATAAATGTCTACTATCCTGATGGCAGAGATCCTATAGACATGTATACTCTCCGGATGGTAGATCTTTTAGAGATATGTATACCATGCTGATGGTAAAGCTCCTATAGACATGTTTGCCATGCTGATGGCAGAGCTCCTACAGACATGTATGCCATCCGGGTGGTAGAACTCCTACCAGACCTGTATATAGCTGCCATCAGGGTGGCAGAGCTGTTCGTCCTTGTAATGTCAGGGCATTGTAGTTGGCCTTATCTGAACAAGTGTCAGCCTTGTACTTGTTGGATACACAGCTCTGCAATCAGCAGCTCACCATAAACGGATGACTACACAGCCTGATGACATTCTACTTGGCTCATGGATTTTTCCAGTACCCTGCAGGCAGAGGAGCTTGCATTTTACAGCATAAACAATGTATTTCTCGAATAAACAGAACCCACAAACAGTCACCCTCCTGAACTACACAACCCCTCCCACATAACTGGAGCCACACTCATAAACAAGCTGTAACCCCTCCTATCAGTACACTGTCCCCACGTGTAGTAACAACAACATATGGGGCTGAGCTCTCACCTGAGCCATCCTACTTACCCTCCCTGGACTCTGGTATACACAATACCTTGTCTGCCTAGGAAGGCTTTGTGTCCCAGAGAACGCTCTCTGAAGACTAGGATCCACTTAATTAGCTTTCACTTACTTTAATCACAATGTGGCAGTAATCCCCTCAAGTGTGATTAGACATTTTCTTTCCACCCTGGCTAACCTGGTATTGTAAATCCAGGTCATAAACCTGCAAGGAGAGAAGTAGCAATTGCTGGTCCTTCTGCAAATGTGAGTAGCCAGATGAATTGGCATGTTCAGTGAGACAGACCAACAGGGAGCAGCCTACACTTTTTCCACATTTAGGTCTGTAATGTTATTATATATGGACAAGATAGAACATTATTTCATAACCCCATCATTCCTATTTTTTTTAAATGTGTATTTTTGCAGACCTTAGACTGGCAAATGGTTCACCAAGGCTAATGCAGGGTGGCATTGACCCATTAGGTTACATAGGGGTGTAAAGCAATGGTGGGCCTATTGGCATCCTCCTTACAGAAGAAGTTGTAATGTCTTCTAAATTTCTTGACTCATTGTAATGGATGGTTGGTACCATGTGTAGTTGATTTCAGCACACTCCCCCAGAAGCTCTTGGGGATAGTCTATTGATTTCTGTCTTGGCTAATTCATAAAGGAGCGGCCCGTATGACCTTGTGCTGTTAGTCCTCTAAAGAGGACAGTGGATTGCCATTGTTTTCCAGATGATTTGTGTGCACCAGCACAGAATGAAATAATATCCATTAATCACAGTTACTGAGCCTATTCAGATGAGCGTAACATTTTGCATTGTATACATGCTGTTGAGCATACCAGTCTCAATATCCTTTAATAGTTTACATGATAACAATATGTCAAGGCATTAACATATGTATTTAAACGCAGGAAAGCTAATGAAATGCGTATGACATGCACATGAATGTCATTAAAAATACATCAAATGCGGCAAAAAAAATCCTTATTTTTTTAACGTGCTTGCGTATTCTGTGAGAACGCTTTCATGTGAATGAACAAATAGACTATATTAGCAGGAGGTGGATTAAAAGGTCTTCATTTTACCATATAACCGTACAATGACAACCTCTCTGCAGTGTTCTGACAAAAATGATAGGTTATAAGCTTTGCTGGAAACATGGATTGATGTAGCCAGCAGATAAATATGGCCCATCTTCCTAACACCGCAATGGCTTCCTTATTCTCCAGTGTCCTATTTCCTTATTGCTATTGGGGGGATTACAGGAGGTCTCGTCTCAGTTCTGAGTTTTTTTATATATATAATAATATTGATGCAGCACCCATTTTGTAGCATGAGGGGTGGGACCCTAAATAGTTTGTGCACAGATTAGGGAGAAGTCTGGGCAAAGCAGTCCTTAAAAAGCATTCACTAATAAATTAGGAGTGTATGATTCAGATATGTATCTGTGTAATGTAATGGCATGTATGTATCTTGATTGATCCAGTATAGAAGATTGCTTGTTGGCCCATAGCACTATATATATATATATATATATATATATATATATATATATATATATATATATATATATATATATTAAATCAAGCCTGAAGGGTAGAAGTTGTGCACCCGCTGGGTGACTACACTTCTCTTGGCTTCTATTTCTCAAGATTAAGGTAACGCATTCAAAGATGATGATAAATGGTATTATGTATTATATAGTAAAGTTAAGGCCGATAAGAACAGGTAACGCATGTACATAAATACAATGAATACTTGTAAAAGCAATGTACAGGGGATTTTCCATGTTTCCGTATGACTAGCATGAGATGGATAACATGTAATTCCCCCTGCAGCATGCTTTCCCTCGTTACATGCCAGCCGGAATGCTGGGCAGAATTCAGTGACATAGAAGGGAGGCCGGGTTAGATAAGGGTCTGAGCTGCCTGAAGCAAATTGTGTATTTGTTCCAGATTCATGTACAGTTTGTTCTAGATAGGACTGGAGCTGGTCTGAAAAGCCGCATACCTCAATCAGTCTTGTTACACTTGTTTTACTTCATTTGCAAAGCAAATTGCTTCCATTCAAGGACAACTTAGTTTCAAATTGTCGTCTATCTTTAAAACTACGGGCAGTGCTTTCATTCATATGCAGAATTGTGAAATCTGAACTTCTGATTGAAAACATGGAAAACCTGATTTTATTTTCCTGAGGACAGCTAGAACTAGTTTGGTGGGTAAATCTTCACGTTGGGTGGAGGACGTCAGTTTCTATGCTGTGATAGAATCAGGGACGTCATTCCTTTGAGGATGTCTGTTGGCAAGGCTCTTCCATTGGAATCACAGTTTTCGGCTGTTGTGATTAACCTTGAGGGATCCTGCAACTCAAGTGAGTACTCCATTGAAACAGCTCTCTGGGGCTGACAAATTGATTATCTTCCATAATTACCTTCATAAAAGCCAGGTTGCCTCCAAAACATAATCGCTTATGTCCGATTAAGGGAACTAATACTGAGAAAAATATGTTGACTAATGACCTTTCCCTCAAGAAATGCAATCCTTCTTTTTTTTGTCATGTTGATCTAGAAGTGTCAGTCATTTCAAGTTACTAAAATATAACTGTACAGTTCAGGTTTTGGGTTTTTAAAAAATATGTCTTGTTTGTGTCATTTCAAAAACTTCTTATTCCGAAGTGACTTCAATCAGAATCCTCCTCGGTCATGTCTAGCTTTAGCAGTATATTTAAAAATCATCACTAGATCTGTATATTGAGTAAAGCCATATGTCTTCTCTAGACTTGTATAAATGTAGCACTATATCCATGCCGACTAGATAAGGTAATGGCATATTTCTAGGTTTGTTTAACGCACAATGAATGTCATGGCTGAATTAGTAGAAATCATCAAGGGCACACATTGATCCATTTATAAACTATTCATTTGCATATCTTATTATGCTAAATATTACCCTGTCACCAGCTTGTAGTAGATAATTGTATAGCTGTGCAGAAAATGAACTCCTCCTGGCCTTCTATTACATTCTATCAGAATATACCTGGGTTTGGCCTTACCACCAGCATGGCAGATTGCTATCAGTGTATGCCCTTGATAATGACACACAGACATTTTTAGGTTGATGAAAATGTCTTGGTGTAGCTCAGACATTTGATGGGATTTGAACAAGCATGGTGGCCTTGTGACTGATGCTCATTCATCTCCGTAGTGAGGGCCTAGCATAAGGCTCTGAGGGAGGAAACTGGAGCCGAGGGGTGCCTAGACTCCAGAAACAGTGATAGCTGATTGAAATGTTCAGAAATATGTTGTAACTGTTCTGTGAACTCCATCAGGACAAGGCCGCACCATGGTAGAAATATTACACTGGTAGGGCCTGCCATGTCCATATACATGGGCTTGTTTACTCTGCAATGCCTTATGATACATTGTATCGTAATAGTACATCTGTGTGTCAGCATTTAAAATAGGAGATTATTGAATTTTCCTAAAAAATAAATAATAATTTAAAGGTAGTGTGGGTCTATGAGACTGTTTAGACAACCCCTGCTAAGGGGAAATATGAGACATTGTTCCATCTGTCTGTTCTACCTCATGAAAATGGGATGGAGCAGGAATGTTTACATCAAGTTATAGATAATCCATTTACTTAGGCCCTTCTCCGATTTCATATTTAAAAGGATTACCTTGTTCCCATGAATATGGGTCAGCCATATTTGTAGATTCCCTATACAGATGCCTCTTCTTGATCTACATGCTTTGATGGCTCAAGTGCTCTTCACTTTAAGTGTATGAGTCAGTTGGCTAATGGGAAAAACACACACACAATGACTGTGTGGCAGTGTCTCAATGGTTGGTAATGGCAAATGCCTTCCTTCTAAAAAGGCTCATTTGCTGAGTGGTCTAATTTTCTAAGGCTGGCCATACATGGGTCTTTACCCATTTAATCGATGAACCCTTGATCGCTGCATGATGACGTCACCACGCTGCACTCGAACATCGCTGATTACACAGAAGTGCTGAGCATCGATTCTCTGTGCACTTGATCCTGTTGATCCTGTTTGATACTTTGAATGGGGACCATCCAAAGAAATGGCAATCGAACAGGGTTTACCAACATTTATGAAAACAATCAATCACCGCGAATGCACACAGCGATTGATTCTGTAGAAATCGATTTAAAAATCAACCTGTGTATGGCCACCTTAAGTCATTGTCACTTGATCTGCATGTCTGTTCTACAGGTCAACATGTTGAAGTTACTGGATCATGATGGTAGCCAGGCAGCAGCATGACTAGCTGTTCACGATCCATCTTATTTATGACCGCTTACTTTTGTACATGACATATTAATACATTCAAAAAATCTGTCAATACAAGTGCGAACATTTTTTAGGACTTCTTTTTCCTTTAAAAATGCCTGTAAATTTTTCCCATATTGTCTACATAGAAGCTGGACAGGTGCTCATATGTTGTAACCCCCCCAAAAATGAATTGCACCTTTGGTACCCCAGTTCAAAATGGACTCCTTTTTATACTTAAACTGATTGTACAAGTACCTGATCATATTTTGAAGCATGTGCCCAGGCCTTTCTTTTCATATCTGGCAAAGTTCAGTTTTGCATCGATCACACTGTGTAGAAGTAACAGGTGTCGATGTTAAACTGACAGTCAATAATAAAATTGCACAAGTTGAATTGAAAATTAATTAAGCAAAAGATTATGCGTATATGTCTAACTTTAATATTGGGTTTAATTCCTATTTTCTAAGACTTTGGAGGCAGCTCTAAGGTCGATATGCTGCTCTAACTACAATATCCCTGGACAGAAGAGGGAAGGAGATAGACATGCTCTCCCCATTTAAGAATAAAAATATAGAACCATTCACTGTTCACTTACTTTTGAAGTGCATGTTCCAGGACATCCTTGTTTTTCCATTATAACATGCTAGGTCACTGGCCCGGAACAATTAGCAAGTGGAGCATCAGGATCATTCTTCTGCATCAGTGGCTTGCAAAACTGTG
>CM070032.1:82754114-82801086 GCA_036250615.1 Ptychadena robeensis | reverse complement strand
CCCCCCCCCCCTCCCCATACTTCTTAAAGCTAGACACACATGTGTAGATCTGTAAAAAGATCTGAGTACAATCAGTCAACGTGCTCGCTCACGGTGCTTGATTTTACTCTAATCTGGTTACAAATCTACCCATGTGTGTTTCATGTTGGAAAACCTTCATGCAAAGTATTGGAGGAGCTGCCTCCTGCACAGCTGTCTGCTGTCAGTGTGAAGGGGGTGGAGCCAGCACTCCTCACTCAGAAGCTGTGTAAGTGAGGCTGCTTCTCCCCAGCTTGTAGCGTGTTGTGATTCACATGTGCTGCAAGCTGGGGAGGTCCCCAGGGTCCCCTTTGAACAGGAATCAATGTGCCCATGTGGTGCACGTTGATTTCCCTTCAATTGATCCCCGATCAATCACAGCATTGTGACCTATACCCCTATACTTTTACATACCTATGCCCTATACTTTGACAAAAATGTGGCAAAACTAGTGGTCACATCTTTGGCACATACCCATTCATTTCTGTTTTGTGCATGCATCCCTTTGCTTCAGTTCAACCTGTATGCTTATAGTTTTACCCTTTACCCACATCGAATACTCATCAAATTCAAATCCACATATTCGTTTTACAGCATCCTCTGCAACGTATGTTTACATGTCAGTCTTGGGGGCCCTCAGGAAAGTGGGGGTGGGGGGTGTAAGGCTTTCAGATTGGTACAGTTTAGTAATGCCACACCCTAGTGTTTGCTAAAATTATCAGAAGGGATAGCAGTTTAGGGCCTCAATATTTTCAATTGTTCCTGTAATTAAAAGCTGTATTAATTAGAATGGCCAACATTGCAGGAAAAAAGCTATGCTAAAAGCTTTGCTGACTGAACCTAACCTTGTTTGTGATCAATCGACATGACCACCACCATATAGAGCAGGGGTCCTCAAACTTTTTATACAGGGGGCCAGTTCACTGTCCCCCGGTTCCACACACAATCCCTCCCCCCATTCTGCCTTTTTACATCCCCCCCCCTTCTCGCACACAGTTCCTCCTGCCATTTAACACCCCCCATTAATCATTCCCTCCCCCCTTTCTGCCCCAAACCACCCACCCACACAAAATCTCTCTCTCCATTTTACAACCCCCCGAAGAATTTTTGCCTTCCTCCATGTTACAAGTTACTGTACTCAGCATCTCACTCAGAGCCGGGAACACAGGGGGCATGTCAGCAAAGACTAGTGTGCTCAGTCAATCAGTCTTCCTGCCACGCCCCCGCTGTTCTGCCTCACAGCTCCTGCCAGCTTCTGTCTGCTCTTTTAAGAAGCTGCCGATTGAGTGCCGGTGCTCAGCATCGTATTGCAGTGCTGGGCATCCACGGGGGAGTGCTGGGTACCCGTGGGCCAGTCAGAACGTGGTAGAGGGCCAGATTTGGCCCGTGGGCTGTAGTTTGACGGCCCCTGATATAGAGGGCCTAGTGTCAACCCATTACCATTGTTAATGGTCGGTTCCTAGAGTCACTGTATCTATTCTCCACTGCTGCCACTAATCAATTTAGGAGGGCGGGGGGTCACTTCCTTTTATAAGCAGTGATGGGAGCTATTAGGGTATTTCAGTACTTGATTAACGTGTTGGTGTTCTGAAAAGTGGCCACATTAAAATTGGTCATGTATAATTCGAGAGAAGGCTTTAGGCTGTGTGATCCTTCTATTCATACATGCACAGCACAATGTGCAGATATGCTGACATGTTCCAGTTGCAGCACTGACATTCAGCATGTGTATTCCACCTGGGTCCAGATTCACACGCATAATCGGGTAACCCTGTCATGAATTCACGTTGTGTGTCCTGGCATGACTGCTGTGTTGTAGTATATTACAGTATGTGTATGACTTTATACACTCCAGTGTGTATTGAGCAGCCTGTTTACTCTCATGTGGTTGATCTCATTGACCTTCAAGATTTGAAGGGCAGAAGCTGCGTAACTCCTGGGAGCCTTGCCATGGACAGCGTCAGTCTATGCAGGCAGGGGTATACCATTATTTCAGGGGGAGTTCATGTGCTTGTTGTGGAAATAATAATGTAGCATGGTTAAAAAGGGGCACAACTATACTATGCCTCTGTGGATGATACCAAATGGTAAGGGGTGTGAATGGAGAACCTTCATGTGAACCCGGCTATGATCATTAACAGGTGTGATAGACTGAAGCTGCTGAAAAATCTTTAAATTGCACTTTTCTATTTTTATGGATTATTAATTTTCTTTATACTGTACTGTGGAAGAAAAATGTAAAATGCAATGGAGTGGGAATGATCACTGTGTTACAACAAGTCGGCTAAAGGCTAAAGTCTCCTTATGCTGGACACCGAGGTATCCAAATGTAAGGCCCCCCAGATAAGCGTCCCTATCCAAAGTAAATGCCGGTATGCAACGCGTGCGCCGCCAATTCTCTGCACAACCGGCCATGCATGGTCTATCTGCTGGGATATGGACAAGTAATCTATACATGTATGGGGGGCTTAATGTTTGCATTGTGTCCTTCTATAGATCCAAATATATTTCCTGTACAACATATGTTCATGATTGTGAACTACATGAGAAAGAACAATTAGTCCAGCCTAAACTAGAAAATATTGAGAAGTTGAAAATAAAGCTAGAAGATGGCACTATGATAGAACTGGAAAGTTAATGATGGGCCCCTTCTATCTACAACAAAGCAAATACGGTACTCGCTTAAAGCCATGCTCAATGTAATGGTATCCTGTGTTTGAACATTAGAGCTTTCCTGCCATTACTCTTTAATTGACCTTTATGTGAATATTGATTTAGTCAACAGTTGGCTCCCCCGTCTCTCTGGTTTAAAAATACTTATTCTTTTTGGCATGAAAAGCATTGTGAACACTTAATTAAAAGCTGGAAGATATTTCTGAAGGTTCTGGAACAATTAAGAAGATAATACCTTCCCACAGTATGTTACAAGGATATTTTAGGTACAAAAGTATCATTTGCAAGAGAAGGTCTGATTTAAAAGGCAGTTAAGCCCCCCATACACCTTACAATGTTGGCATACAATTTCTGTACAATCAAATTTTCTTCTACCAAAACCATGTAATATGAGGACATCTCTAACCCTTCCAATCACTATGTATTCTATCAGGGAGGCCAACATACTACATAGTTGTTGGTAAATCTAATGGGAATTGTATGGAGTGATCTAAAGGTGTATGGGGGGGGGGGGGCTTTAGCAGGTAAAAGCCCAGTCACCAATATTTTCTCCATGCAGCTGATCTTTCCCGATTTTGGACAAATCAGGTCTTCTACCATTTTGGAGGCAGCCTCTAACAGCTCAGTAGTGATATCATAAGCGGAAGAAAGGGCACTGCTATTATTCAGAAGGAATTCAAGATAAAATCAAATGCCTAAAAAAACTACTTTTGTTGCTATCTTTTTTGCTAAGGATAATCATTCCCTCACCAGTGTCCTAAAGAGGCAATGACCAATGTCGCAAGTAATAAAATGATGACAATTTTTAAATTGTGAGTTGCCACCAAGTTGTACCATAGTGGGAAAAGGGAAGAGCTGGCGGGGAACCAAGGTCCGAGGGGGTCGCGCAGTTGTACCATAAGATGGAGGCACTTTCTGCCCACAATTTTGGGGGTGAAAAGTGTGTCTTATGGTCTAAAAAATATGGTACAACTTGGTGGCAACTGGAGCTGGAGGAGCTGTCAGATGTGAGATGCCGGCTGGTGTCCGGCTCTCCCATCTGAACTGTGTACTTGCCTATGCGAGCAGAGCTCAGAGCCCTGCTGCCATAGGCAATGAAGAGAGATATAGATGAATAGCCATCTATATCTCTCTCATGTCCGTGGAAACTGCAATCATTCTGCAGCTCCCATGGACACAGTAACGGCAACATCGGCAAAGGAGAGAGACTGCAGATGTCTGCCCCCCTCCTCCTCTGGATCAGTGTGGAGAATGAGGTGTGCTTAGAGTGTACTGCTGCTAGTGACACCTACTGGCTAAATTGAATATTGCATTCATTGAATTCATTGCATTAACCCAATTTATGTAAAAACTTATTAAATTCTGGTTTTCCTGCCCAAAAAACTGTGTGCGTCTTATGGTCTAGTGCATATTATAGTCTAAAAAATACGGTACTTTTTGACGCTATATACAAAATGTATAAAGAATGGTTTTATATGTGTAAACACCCGGAGGGTAGGATAGACCTACCCACACAGGAAAAATGTCCCCATTAATGTTAAGGGCGAGGGGACTTTAAAGGCTTTAATTGTAGGTTAAGGTAGAGAGTAGTGTGTCAAAGCCAACGTAGTAATAAAATAAATCACACATTTTTATTACATTGACAAAATACAATACATGTTGAACATGGTGCTTTATATCTGCATACATACCCTGTTTCCCCTAATATAAGCCCTACCCCGAAAGTAAGACCTCCCCCGAAAGACCTAGCTGCTATCCCCCCCTGTGCTTCTAATATAAGCCCTTTCTCAAAAATAAGACCTACCGTGTCCCAGAGGAAGCTTCTATATTTAGAAAAGACATGGCAGAAGGCGTTTTGTCCCAGAAATAAGCCTTAGTGCATTTTTCGCACTTAAAATTAATATAAGACAGTGTCTTATATTAGGGGAAACACGGTATCTGTATACATGGAAATATAGTAGTTGGGCATCCACAGGACTCGTTAAGTCAACCCCCAAGACCCCCACCAAAACGTGTCCTGTGCTGGACTGGTCAAGCACCTCCCCAGGCCCAAACTTCATTGATTATCTGTGGCATCCTCAAACAGAAGGTGGAGAAGTGCAAGGTCTTTAACATCCACCTGATGTGATGTCATCGTAGAGGAGTGGAAGAGGAGTCTAGTAGCAACCTGTGAAGCTCTAGTGAACTACCAAGAGAGTTAAGGCAATGCTAATGGCGCTCACGCTCAATATTGACACTTTGAGCCCAATTTGGAATTTTTTTTGCTGATGGAGTATACTTACATTTGTTACCAGTGGATTAGACATCAGTGTGTTGAGGGGACAGCACATTTACACTGTTACACTAGTTGAAAACTGACTACTATATTTTCTGGCGTATAAGACTACTTTTGAACCCAGGAAAATCTTCTCAAAAGTCGGGGTTCGTCTTATACGCCGAGTGCAGTAACGTCTGAGCCAGAGGAGTCTGCCTGTCAGACATCGGAAGCGCCCCCTTATCCCCCCTCCCTCTCTTCCCCCTCCATGTGTAAGACGAAGCCGACGCGCTTATTAAAGGCTGTGGCTCCAGTGGCTGAAACTGGTATTGCAGCTCAAACACATTAAAACACATTCACTGTATCATGTGACATGATATCAGTTACATTTTTGATTGCCAAAATTATTTTAATTAAATGTATACATTGTTGTAGTGTGTATATATATATATATATATATATATATATAAGGCCCTGGGTCCACTGCCGTTTCCCTGAGCTGGCCAAAAAAAGTACACACGCCGGCACATTTGCCGGTGGACACATTTTCCTGTGACTTGCAGGCAGTTTGCCCATGTCATAAGAATTAAAATAATCATATTGAAAGCAAATCTGATGTTTTTTTTAATTTTGTGTGCATTGGAAGGGCTAGTCTTATACGGCAAGTATACCCCAAACTAAAAATTTTAACTGGAAAAGTCTTTAACTTGAAAAGGTATCATAAACTATTTACCACAATGTGAGTGGCGTACTCGCTTTTGTGAGATACTGTACATATAACTAGAACATATTGCTCCATGAACACGTGGACAGATCTGACGAAGCCCAGGCGACACTGTTAAAAGCCAGACAGTGGCATGTTTTTGGGACTGGAGATTGGCAAACAGTGACACGTTGTGTATTGTGCTGGCACTATTAGTCTAAAGTACTAGTTCTACCACATGACTGGCTAAGTGGATGTTTATATTACAGGTATAAAATACAGGCCTTTGTCTTCTAAGGTAACCGAACATTTATGCTTTAACAAGACGTCCATTTACATTCAAAGTATATGAAGTTTACTATATGTTGCATATACAGTCCTGTTTCCAAAGGAACTAAGACACTGGTAAAATGTAATTATATAAAACATGCCATCATTGGCAACTTGTTTAAAACCCATATTTATTTTATTAATTAAATATAGTATATTACATATTTTTTTTTTTTTTTTTAAACAAAACTTTACTGATGTTCAGGACCCAAGAGGCCATGTTGCTGTAGTTTTAAGAGTGAAATGGCGTTCCATTGTTTTACCAAGGATTTTAGGTGTAACTACATAAATAATTTAGTTAGCCATTCCTATCTTAAAATAAGCCAGGACTTCCCTGAAATGGTGCCCACCATGTGTTGCTTAGCATACATTTACACGGCCATTTCCTTAGCTGTCATCAGTCTGCAGCAGCCTGCAAAACGACCTGGCGCTCCAGTCTACGAGCGCCTACAAATTTATGCAGGCACTCAGGGTGTTTAGATAACGCCCCTGTGACAGGTCAAGCGACAAGCGAACACCTCATGTCAGCTGGCAGTTGCAGTAAATGTTTGCGTATAAAAGCCATAGCGGCTAAGGGATATCATTGACTTGATTGGTGTCATTTTGTTAATAGCTGAAACCATTTTGTTAAGATGAGAGTTGGAAGCCTCCTTTATGTCTAGTGGAGTATCATTTTGTGGCGATGTTTAAAAAAAATTCCTATTCTCCTATCTCTAGACATGACTCTATATGAACTATTTTAACAAGCTTTTAAAGCTATGGACTTACTGTAGTTGATAAAATGAGTTTTAGTTATGGAGGCCTCTCAAGGACATGTGGGATGTTTTGTGATTTGGGTGTTTTAGTGAATGTAAGCTGTAGCTTCTCAACAATAAAATTGTTTCTGTCAATGGACTTAAAACCACGGCAAAAACCACACGCCTTATCCAGTTAAATGGACACGGCCACGCGTTTGGGACATGAATTCCACCACGGCGGTAAACCGTGTTTTTTTTTTTTTTTTTTTTTCTTCTTAAGAACTATATAGCACACTGGGGACAACGGTAGCGCTGCGGACGTGTCTTAAAAACTTGCAGGCAGAATGTTCTTATGTAGGACCTGAGGGGGAAAAACACTGGCCAGCCTTTTGGTATTTCTGAATCTAGTTGTAGATGGACCTCTAAAAAAAAAAAAAAAAAAAAAAAAAAAAAAAAAAAAAAAAAAGTTTTCCAAATGTCAGGAACCCTTTGTTAGTTCAGTATATTTCTTAACTCATAAAGCCCCCCCCCCCCCATACACTTTTAGATCACTTTTAGATCACTCCATACAATCTCCTAGATCTACCAACAACTATGTGATGTCGGGTCCTCCCTGATAGAATACATAGTGATTGTATACAAAAGTTGATTGTACAGACCTTGTATGGTAAGATTGTTAGGTGTATGGGGGCCTTTAAGCTGGGTATACACAGGTAGTGATGAGCAGTATAGGCAATATTCGAATTTGTGATATTTCGTGAATAATTCTACTAATATTCGATTCTATATTCGCGAATGATTGCGAATATAGATTCGCAATTATAATCACCTCATAATTACCTTTAAAATGAATGGTCACATGTGCTATCTATTTTCGCATTGTGAATATATATTTGCAATCCATGCCCATAAGCATCCCAATGCGAATATTCGAGATTGCGAATATCCACTGCCATATTCTCAAAATTTGCGAATTCTCGAATAGCAGATATTCGCCGAATATATTCGAAATTCGAATATTCAAGCTCATCACTACAACTTCATGGGTAGGTTCCTGTGTAATCGACCAGTGATCAATCACAGCTTGGTGACGCCACCACGCTGTGATTGATTACGGGCCAATCGAATGATAATCAATGGGCACATCAATTCCCGTTTGATGGGGACACGGTTTCCCCCTGGTCAGCCAGCCTGCGCTCCCCTTCCTCCCCTGCCACAGAGACGTGCAGGCCATGCCCCCTCCACAATCCCACAGCAGCAAGCTGACCACAGCCCCCTGTGTGTGCCGTGCAGCTGGCAGCCGTCCATTACATTGGATGGAGACACGCTGTCCCCATTTAAAGTAATGGATTTCGACCAAGGTTTTCCATCATGTTGGAACCCTGTTTGGTCGAGTTCCTTCCATGGATGGCTCAAATCTTGGAACAAATAGAGCAACATTGTGTGCCGTGAGCGTGCATGGGGCCCGATGTTGCTCTTATCTGTTTCTTCATTGAGCCGTGTATGCCCGGCTTTAGTACGTTTTGCTATCCTAACAAATTGTAAGCTTATTTGTGTTTTGTACCAACTCACTAACTCGGACCAAGCTTTTTTAGTATGCCCAGTGTTGATGGACATTTGTGCATTTTTTGTTTTTCTCCCTTACAAAGAGGTGAAAGTTCAAAAGCATGTTGGTCCAGCTTAGGAGGAGGACAGCTGCACGTTATAAGTAAATGATTTTAAAAGCATCCAAAACTCATGCCAAATTCAAGCTGAATAAAACCAACACAAGCTCAAAGTCCATCAACACAGACTTCAAAGTTGAACTTAAACCGTAAATTTAGATTGTACATTGCAAGGTAGGCTTTATAAACCTACACCTCAATACAGCTTTTGTACAAATGGTATATGTGCATTGTGGCTGACATGTATTTTCGTGGGTCCTTATGTGTGTTATGTGCTTTTTAAACTAAAAAATGGTGAGCCAGCACCAACATCTTTCTGCATGTTCTTGTTCTTACAATGAACATTAGCATAGGAGCTGAAGGTTGATCTTGTTTGTGTGCAGATACTTCCTCATGGTCCAATCAGCAGTGTGGCTTGTAATTTTAACAACTTTTTATGCTATGGTGAAGGTCAAGGCTCTGAAGCCTAAATAATTGTTAAGCTGGGCATAGACAGGTCGTTTTCCGGTTGACTGCCCAGCCGACCTAGCGGAGGTAATGACGTCATCACGTACGGCCGCTAGTACAGAGAATCGGCCGGGCACCCTTTGTGTGCCGGCCATTACTTCGGCTGGGGACTGTCATCCCCATCCGAACTAATGGGATCTGATCTGAATTTACCGTCATGTCGAATCACTGTACAATCCGACATGCGGCAGATTTCTGGTCAATATGACCAGGGGGCACACCCAATTCCCTGCCGACCGCCAATCCATTGCGGGAACGCACAAGGCTGTCGAATCGGGCAGGAATCGGCCCATCTATGCCCAGCTTTATGCTGTTAAATTGTGCTTAAAGGGAAGATCATTATGTGGGCCAAACAGAGATACTTGAGGGTTAAGGTTTGTAGCCATCAGTTAAATATTATGGAGGTTGCTAGTATTGGCCATAAATTATATGAATAAAAGCCAATACAAAACCAACAGTCTACTCCTGCAGTCAGGTTCATAAATATTGGGACTTCAACACAATTCTAACATTTTGGCTCAATACACCACCACAATGGATTTGGAATGAAACAAACACAATGAGCTGTAACTGCAGTCTGGCAGCTTAAATATAAGGGTATTTACATCCAAATCAGGTGAACAATGTAGGCATTTACAACAGTTGGCATACGTGCCTTCCACTTGTTAAGCGACCAAAAGTAATAGGACGGAATAATAATCATAAATCCAACTTTCCCTTTTTAATAGTTGGTTGCAAATCCTTTGCAGTCATTTACGGCCTGAAGTCTGGAACGCATAGACATCACCAGACGCTGGGCTTCATCCCTGGTGATGCTCTGCCAGGCCTCTACTGCAAATGTCTCAGTTCCTGCTTGTTCTTGGGGCATTTTCCCTTCAGTTTTGTCTTCAGCAAGTGAAATGCATCCTCAATCAGACTCAGGTCAGGTGATGACTTGGCCATTGCATAACATTCCCTTAAACTCTTTTGTTGCTTTTGCAGTATTCTTTGGGTCATTGTCCATGTACTGTGAAGCTCCGTCCAATAAGTTCTGCAATTATATTGCCCAAAACAGTTCAGAATTCATCCTGCTGCTTTTGTCAGCAGTCACATCATCAACAAATACAAGAGAACCTGTTCCAATAGTTATGGACCTGACTGTTAACAGAAAGCTTTTCTTTTGTGGCCCTAGCTAAAATGTTCTGGTGCTCTCTGGTCTAAGATTTGTAGATGTAAGAAGGACATTCTGCATTAACTTTAAATGTCAATTATTGTCAGTTTACTTGAAAGGTACAGTGATGTATAAATATATGATATCCATTGTATATGTTTCTGATGAATGCTGTTTAAAGCCCTTGACAACCTATTTCTATAGATCCATGCTACCGTTTAGTGATTGGGTACATACTAGTGTATTCCATTAGATCCATTTATTTCTGACGTATAGTAACAGTCAGAGAGGGGGAAAATGTGCACTTTCCACATGTTGATTAGACAGGACAAGCATCCATAAATACGTTGGTGAGGGGGAAGAGAAGCAGATGGTTCTTCCTGAGGGATATGTGTCATTCATAGTGAGCCATATTAACAGTCTCTTGAATATGGTTACACGGCACAACGTCTGGGTACTCTGGGACTCATATGCACTAAAAAAACAGGGAAAAAAACAACAAATGTTTGTCCTCCGGTGCTTTTAGCCTTGTTCAATATGGTAAATGCTGCTCAAGCAGCTCTTATAATGATAATTATCTCTCTGGTAAGCACATCATCCATGCACGCTAAAGTAGTGGATGGGCTAGGAGCATGCAGTGTGTTTAGAGAATGTGTTTTACTGCGTAAGAAAAATATATCAATTGTCTCTAATAACTGAGCTCATTTTGTGCTCACCAATGCTAAAAGCTCTTGAGAATGTCTTCCATTTTCCCCTTTTAATTTAGAAGATTCAGCATGAGACCTAACCTGCTTGTGCTTGTAAATTAAGTATGAGACCAAGGTGGGAAAGCATGGGTGCACTTACCTTCTTTTTGTTGCAGTACCACTTCTACCTTTTTATTATGTAAAATTTACATAATCATGGTTGTTCTTCTATGTTCAGCTCCCAAGCCCCACACCATAGAGCCATGGTTTCCATGCACTGATGATGGCCAATGAGCCTGAAACAGCTGTATGCAGTTTGGAATAAATGGCTCTGTACCATAAGGTGATATTTGCACTGTACACCAGCGTCTCTGGATGTGCATCTGGCTTAAGGGACCTAAAGGAATGATTTGCATGGCCCCACCCACTGTCCTTAAAGTGAGGATTTTTCCCTTAAGGGTAAGTTGCCACATACGTTGGGACCCTCTCTGGGCTCCTGACGTAGCAGATAGACGTTGCCTGCACGGCGGATGGTCTCCTATAAAATTTATGTAAGAATGAAACCAAGGTTGACTTACTTTATATAGGTTACACTGTATGGTTCTGCCTTCTCCCAGGTGAGAGACCAAGTGTTCTTTTACCCTACACATGTTCTAAAACTCTTTCTGTATAAGCAAGCTACGGGTATTCAACTATTCTAACTTCTGGTCATAAATGTGTTGCAAGTTCTCGTAATGGCACTCCATAAGGAATGGGATTCCATAGAAACTAAGTAAAGTTGTAACACCAATGATGTATTAGCGGAGAATATACACATACCTTTAGTTGAAGGCCTAAATAAAATGTCTTAATAAGAAATGGCTTTTATAGTATCCGCATAAAATCTTGGAAAAACTACCTTAAGATACTTTAGGGTTCTTACTACAACTATCCATACAGAGAGCGAATTAGTGTCTATATTTAAACCCCACTAAAGTCTGCACCCAGTAGGACCTAACCCAGTACCCAGTAGGACCTAAAAACTCAAAAGGGAACTTAATAAAGGAGTAAAGAACATTCACCATATTTATATTTAAAGCCTGAACTGAATATTCACACTTCTGAATACTTCTTATAAACCTTAAACAATTTGTAAAGGAATGTTCCAAATCCTTTGGGTTCCAGGTTTTCATGCTCCCACTTACCATCGTTGCATGATTGCACGCCCCTTGTGCTGATATTTTCTGAGCCAGTAACACACAGACTACTTATTCTATCCTTTTATCTCTCAAGCTGGGAATAGACGGTACGATTTACCGTCTATTCCTTATGTGATTCTCTGCACTAGGAGCGGTGTGATGACGTCATCACGCCCGACCGCAAGTGCCGAGAATCGGACTGCATTCTTTTTGTGCAGCTCATTACTTCGGCTCCCAGCCGTCCCCAGCCGAATTAATGGGATCGGGCTAACATTTACTGTCCTATCGGATAACTGATTTTAGCCCAATCTTCGTTGGTTGCTGCATCCAATTCCTGCATGACCCAATCCTTAAGGGATGCGGGAGCGCACACGGCATCGGATCGGGGATCGGATCGTGCAGAAATTGGAACGTGTATGCCCAGTTTAAGAAGGAGATGAAGACCAACATTTTTATTTCTAGAACTAATTCTAATTGTAGAAATCGATAGTAATGTTGGAGGGTTTGAAATCACAAAGGATAAATTCATCCCAGTGAAGGAGCATCACTTCCTATAAACCCAAGATCAGTAAAAATAAGGCTGTTATAATGCCCACAGCTCTACCCCACAGGTCGCTCATCTCTTCCATGCTACACTAATATTTGCAATATTGCTGAACCAGGAGGCAATGGAGGCTGCAAGTTAGCATAGATATGGTGGACCATGGCCATTGACAATATAGTGGGCATTGCATTGTAACTCGCAATTTGTACAAGACATAGTTTACAGTTTATTTGAATATTTAGGTAGCAGAGCTGGGATTTACCTAAACCATCACATGCCTTTTCTTACAAGGCCTTTTTTTCAGTTTGGATAGTAAAACAGATATTTGTCACTTACATTGTCCGATATAATACTGTCCAACATCCATAGATGTTATGCCATATATGGTTTCCTCCTCCCCACAATGCCAACAAAGACCCTAGTGGGGCTACCTTTTCTCGTCCAGTTTGGGTATAAATGTGATGTAAAAATGAAGCCCATATCCTGATAAACGTAATCCTGATTTTTCTAGGTATCCTCACACGCACAATTATCCGAATGAAAAAAAACCATTGACAGTTCTGGGAAGTGGTCTCTCCACTAGTAGGAACAGATGTTTAGTTCTTTTCCGAAACAGATATGACTTGTATAGGGTTCCCTGGTATAACTTTCCTTGGATTGACATAAGATGGTTGCTTGTCATGCAGCCAGTTGAAGACCATCCAAAGTCATTTCATATAATTCTGCTGCATAATAAAGTTGTCACAAGCTTTCCTAATGTGCCAGAAATATGGAGTTCCAAGGGCCTGCTCTTTTTGATGTAGATTTTATGAGTTGTTTAAGTAGAAGGGGGTGCATGGGCAGGAGAGGAGAAGATTATGAAAGATTTCTGTGCTTCCTTCTCTAGCATACTGGTTATGCCATTGCTTTTATACAATGCTGCTGTTAGGTACTTGGATATATGCTATTTAAGGTTATGAGAGGTGAGTTATGGAGGAGGAACCAGTGTGTCCAAAAATAGCCTGAAGTTTTGGGTATCAGGTTCTGTAGTAAGAACATGGCTTTATTTCTTTTCTGTGCTAAATAAACAGCAATCCCTCTAATGCTCCCTTGAAGTAAACAATTTATATGTTCTGTTTTACAGATCTGGAGATGTCGGAATTACAAGAAGTTCAGATCACAGAGGACAATACTCTTCTGCAGGACCCTTTAAAGGTATTGCCAAGTCCCTTTCTTTTGAATATACAGGGAAATGCCATAATTTTTATCATACATCTTTATTTTATGTTTATTTTATCTCTATTTTCAGGCAGCTGAGTTAGCTGCGAAATTACTGCAAGTGCAAGAGCAGGTAGGTTAACGTTCTATGTTTTACACATCCTATCTATATAAACACTAAACCATTGTTACCATTGTGTGTTTTTTACATTAGAGGCAGATCTCTGGAATTCGGAATTGATGACGACACAAAGTTTTATACTTGTTTTTTTGGTTCTCTGATTATATTGAATTTTAAATTCTGTATGGTGTTTAAAGAGACCCTGTCCCCAAACTGTCACTTGTAATCAAAGCTCACGTTGTGAAAGAAGAAGAGCATCCATTTTGTTATATAAGGCATCATGCTGTGCCCAGTCCACTTCAGGCATTTTATACAGTGCAACACAAAAGGTGCCCATACACGGGCAGATTCTCCCTTGATAGATGAGGGACTGACTGCAGCGTGATGACGTCATCACTCTGCAGCTGGCCGCTCAGAGGATCTGTGGGAGCCCTTTGTGTGCCGGACTGCCATCCCCATCCAAAGAAATGGGATTGGCTGGGAATTTACCGACATGTACGATCACCGTGCGGGAGGATCCTGGTCAGGTGCACCTGATTTGCGGCCAAGCAACCGCCAGGCTAGCAGCAGAACCGTGCACTGCAGTCGATGGGCTGAAAAATGGGGGGGGGGGGGGGGGGGGGGGTTAATTGGCCTGTGTATGCCTACATTAAGTGTGTTAAATATGCCCTGCCCTCCATATGCCATGATTTCTCACCATCTCTTGTATATCTTATTGCTTTAAAGCTTTTTTTTTTTGCATACTATTAAATTCAAGCCCTTGGTTCAGGACATCTTCTCTATTGGAAAGTATTATTGTGGGACCCAAGAATATAGAATCTGCATATGCTGCTATGGTATTTTTAAAAGGTCCCATTCAGATTGTTTCACTGTGTTGTGACATGTGCTTACTTTAATGTGTCATATTTCCTGTATGATATAGTGTAAGCTGTGGTGAGGCTGACCTTAGTATAAGGTTTTGACTTATGGGCTACAGTTTGTATAAATATTGTCAGGTTTGCGTATACATTATGGTTCCATTCCCTTTGTACTTCTCACCCAAGTGGCTCTTGTTAATATTTTGTTATATTCCTTTTCATTGGTAGTGAAAATTATATAATGTTTTAAAGATTTTATAAACATTGAAATATAATTTGTTTTCTATGTATGAAAGTTGAGGTACCATATCAAGTCCTGTTCGTGAGATTATTGTTAGCACTGATATTCTTGTATACACTCAATGTGTCTTCCTCTCTGTATCTCGTGGTGTAGAAGCACTCTATTGAGACTCCCTATGGGATGGTGACGGTCACAATTCAGGGCTCCCCCAAACCCAAGCGTCCAGCGATAGTAACATTCCATGATGTGGGGATGGACCGTGAGTATGAGGGCTGTCTGTGTTCCCTGTGTCTGTTGTGTGTCTTCAGTGCCCTGTTCCGTGTACTACTTAAGCTGACCTTTGACTTTCTGTTCCTGTTATTTGTTATATTTTCTAACTTCTTTTCTGTGGTTGTTGTGTATTTTGTGTGGTTGTACATGTGTATTCTACGTTCTTGTGTACTTTTTGTGTCTTTTCGTGGTATTTGGTCATCTATTCCCTTTTAATATTGAACATTGCCTATAGTAACCAAAGGTGATTGCTAAATTAATGATCATATTTCATGTACACAACGCATTACTGGCTAGGCAGACATTTATACTAAAAATATTTATAATTTATGGAAGCTTACGTTTTGATGATATCCTTTAAAGTTTTTTTAAAGCTAGCGATATGCTGCATCAGTTGTTCAACAGTTTTCCATCATTTTGATAATTGCTTGGTTATTGTGTCCAGTGCTACTAATTTGTTTCTTATTTGTGGCTTGGTCTATATAAAACTGGATTTTCATTTGAAAACTACAACATAGTATCCTAAAAAAAGAAAGCTGTTTGTGGCCAACAATAGATTGATCATGAATGACTCAATACTGGAATGATCAGATATCAGTTTGGTCTTTTAGCCAGGTTGTATAAGAAGAAATATAACAAATCAAGTTCTAGAGCTGGCAGTTTGTTGTACATTTGTTCATGAAAGCAAACCCTATTCTTGGTCATAGAAAGGTTATAGAAATTCATGATTGTGATCTGGGTGATTGTTCTATTTTAGCTAGGGGTGTCCTTACTTTTGGTTTTACAGATTTGTTTCTCTTTGTGCTTTTCTCTAGGCCAGCAGATGCACATTTCACAGGTTCAATCATACACCATTTAATAGTCATGTCAGTTTTGAAAACAGTAGCAGTCTAAGAATAGAATTAAAAAAAATTATCCTCAGGATCTCAGTGATTTCCATCATCCGTTGTTCAAATACCAACAACCTCCTTTTTCAACAATTGTAATGTTGTACTTTCTCTGCTCTGATGCTTGTTTGCCTGCTGCTTAGTCGTAATTATTCCCCGTTTGCTGTCTACCAGATAAAATGTGTTTTGAAACACTGTTTAAAAACGAGGACATGTATGAGATAGTGAAGAATTTCGTTGTGTGCCACATTGATGCTCCAGGACAAGAGGAGGGGGCAGCTGTTTATCCTGTTGGGTGAGTTTTCTCTATAGTATGGGATGTACAGTTAATATACAAGTTCTCAACAATTTGGTCTTTAGGGGAAAACTACAGATTTTTCAATTCCTCTACTTTAGTATAGTAGCCCCGCTGGTGCATGATGGCTACATAAAAGTTATATAGTTTATGCATTTTCACTTTATAAGACGCACCTAGGTTTTAAAGAGGAAGACAAAAAAAAATATTCTGAACTAATGGTATGCTAAAATATTTCATACAATATACAGGATAATATTGTAACAATAATGTGTATTTTATTGTTCTAAGAGCACATTAGTTTAGAACATCTGGAAATCAGGCCCTATTATATTATATGGCAGTGATGGTGAACCTTTTAGGCACCACTTATTTACTGTAAAGTGACAACATAGTAATTTAGACAGACACACACTACATACAGTGAGGGAAATAAGTATTTGATCCCATGTTGATTTTGCATGTTTGCCCTCTGACAAAGAAATCACCGGTCTATGGAAAGGTGTGGCACTGTCTGTATACAGCTGTGTTTTGCAGGTCTAAACCTTGGCTTGTGCTGAGTGACCGCTCGGGTGCCCACAGAGAGGGCTACGGGTGTCACCTCTGGCACCATTAGAAAATTAAACTATTAAGTTATGCTGACAGTAGAGACTTCTGAGACTTGTAGTTCCCCAGTAAAGAAGGTATTTTGAGTGCACTCGGGCAGACATAACTACAGGCCTCTATTTCTGCCCCACGCAACCTCACATGCTGACACATACATACATCACACGTCGGAAGACACACGGACAGGAGATTCATACAACACACACAGAAGGAAGTAAAAAGGAATCAATTTTCAAAGAATTGTTTTTTTTAAGTCTATTGTATATGCCCACCTGTTAGGTCCCCATACACCTTTTTAGATTGTATGTAATATGGGGAACTTTCTAAACCATCAAGTCTACCTGTGTTCAATCACAGAGGGCCCTATACTTCATAGTTGTTGGTATATCTAAAGGATATCTGACAGAGATCTAAAGGTGTAGGGCCAGCTTTACTCTATAGGACACATAGATGTTTTCCCCTTGATTCAGGGGTGGTAAGAGCGTCTTTGACTAGTCGTTGACTATGGTACACTATTCACTCTCTATGTTGCATTGTGTCAATTCAGGTATCAATACCCATCACTTGATCAGCTGGCAGAAACCATCCCCTGTGTGCTGCAATACCTTAAGTGAGTAAACACATCCAGCTCTGAAATACAAACTGTTGTAATGAATCCTAGCCCATGTGTAACTATGCTCTGTTTTTATGTATACAGTTTCCCCAGTATTATTGGAATTGGCGTTGGTGCCGGAGCCTATGTCTTTGCCAGATACACAGTAAGTATTCAGGTCTAGAGTCAGTAACAAAAGTAAATGTCGCACTAGGTTTAGTTTTAGAGACTTTATGAGTGAGATGTGGCATATTGTATGATTTTTTATTATGGAGAAGACAAGGCTGGGCAGGTGTTGTCTGACCACTGTTCCTGTCCTAGGGTGACACGCTGCTCCTCCGTAGACACATTACACTGATTGGATGGTGACAGCCAAGGACAGAATGTGTTACTTGTAGGATCACGAGGTGGAAATACAGCACATTATTTAAAGACTTGCAGCACTAAATAACACTTATGTTCCTGGGTTTAGATCCGCCTTAGTATGTTTCCTCTTGGGCATTTTACTCTACCAAACTATTTTTTTATTTTTTACCTTTTTATCCCCAAATGATTATGGGATTATGATCATGGTTTTTTTCTGTAAACTACAATCCTCTAGCGCTAAACTTAAGAATTACATTTAAGAATCCTCCTTCTTAAACGTACAGTTTTTAAATTGTGAACGTTGAACCCTTCTCTTTACATACCTAAGGGCCCTTTCACAGCAGCCGTGCTGCGCTTTAGTTGCGTTTTTGCCAATAATGTGATAGTGATAATGGAACCGCGGCCACAAATTACTTATGTTGCCCGATAACCTGAAAAACGCATTTTGCTACGCACTGCGCTTGTGGATCCCCTACAAGTGTAGAGGAGAACTAGCATCACCTGGAATGCAAGCGCAGCTTTAGTGTGAAAGGTACCCAGGTTTGGAAACCTTAAATTGACACTAGCTGCTCTTCTCTGTGGTACTATAATGCAACTGAATGTCACTGATTCTGAAGCCCCAGCTTCTCATAACATAGCAAGCCTATAATTATGAGATATTATCCCCCCCCCCCAATGCAGGGTTAATGGCTCTGCATTGTAGTGGAAGGAATGCAGAGAGACTGCTGGACCGGAGCTTGGGGGTGGAGGATGGCAAAGGAGTACAGGGTCGGATTAAAAAATTCTTCTAGGGCCCACTAGGCATAAAATAGCCTTTTATCCTTGAGATAGGGTTGGGGACCCACTTTAAGATTTAATATAAAGGAAAATTTGTCTTTTATTCTAATTTCCTTGTATTTATTTTAGCACAGCATGTAATTGTATACACTGCCAGGAGAAGAACAGTTTTTTTATCTGAAGTTAAGCTTCTGGTCTATATTTAGGGTATGATACAGAAGGAGACACATTTTGTAGTGAAGGTCATTGGGGGAAGTCAGAAGGGTTTTCTTATGATGCTTCAACAAGATTTTTATAGGCTTAGTCCACTCAAAGGAGATATTTCAATTATGGGCAGCTCCCAATCATCTAGGAGGCATGTAGATTTCTTATATTTCACTGGGTCACATAGTGACGGCACATCTCTAGACTCTGTGTGACAACATCTCCTGCTGCGTAATGCATGAAAATGTCATTTTGCTCTTCCAAAGAGATCTAAATAGCCAGGGGGTCCTACTCACCTTCCACCCAAATGCAAAATTCTGATATATGGAGGTAACAGATGGCATGAAAAGTATGGGAGCTATTTTATGTTTTTCTAACTCTGTCCAGCCAGTCATAACATTTACACAGCTCTGGGTTGGGTTGGGGGTCTGCTTTTAGCCTACCATAGTTAAGCAATACAACCAAGGTCACGCCTAGCCTCCAGCATGTGGCTAGACAATGAAGACATTGTCTGACTTTCTGCTCTCATTCTAACAGTCTACCAAAATTAGCCATACAGGGATTATTTTAATTTAATCCACATATTTCCCCTGTAGTCATTTTTGATTTTATTATATTAATTTATGTTTTCCTGAACCCTCCTCAGCTTGTGAAAGAAAGGGCAGAACAGTGATGGGCCTTCACTGTGCTTTAATTTTCTATAAACATGCTTATTGTCAGCACATTGGTGCCTTGTGATGCTACTTCCTCGTAAGGCCCCCATACACCTTACAGTCTTACCATACAATTTCTGTACAATCTACTTTTCTACCAAAACCATGTAATCTGAGGAGCTTTCTAAACCTTCCAATTACTATGTATTCTATCAGGGAGGACCCGGCACTACATAGCAGTGATATATACCTTCCAATCACTATGTATTCTATCAGGGAGGCCATTATACTACATAGTTGTTGGTAGATCTATAGGAAATTGTATGGAGTGATCTAAAGGTGTATGAGGGGGGAGGGGGTCACTATACTGTCCAGACATGCTGAATATGAACTATGAAAAGGCAAAATTCAGTTACAGTGCTTGCTTTTCAAATCTATATAACAATGCATCATTTTTCTGGCATTAACACTAGAAAATTATTCAACCCATGTTTTTTTCTTTATTGGGAGGTTGCTGTGTCAATCACAAATGTTAAGTGAAAAAAAAGGTTTTAAATGAAATCAGATCTGTATTTCTCACTGGTGACACTTACAGTTAGCTCTTTTCTCTTGCAGCTTTTACACCCTAATACAGTGGAAGGTCTAGTTCTCATAAACGTAGACCCAAATGCTAAAGGTTGGATGGACTGGGCAGCACACAAGGTGAGGCTTTATTTATCCTGCAGAGATTGCCATATCGCCAACAAACTTTATTTTTCACTTTACAATGTTTTTATTTGTTTTGAGACTTTCTGTATATACTTAAGTATAAGCGAAGTTTTTCAGCCCAAAAAATGGGCTGAAAAAGCCCCCATCGGCATATTTTGGGGCAGCATCCCACTTACCTATTGGGGTGTTCACAGGTTTTCATGCAGTCCCAAGCAGCCTCTGTGAATGGTCCGATGTGTTTTTAATATTCTAATGGCAGCATTCTCAAGATGGCTGGTGAAATGTAAACAAACAGCACGGCATCGCCATCTGGTGGACTATTTGTTCATTTTAAAACTCCACTACCCATGATTCAAACATGAAAATAAGTTTCCATTCCATGTATTGGTCCCAATAATAATAATAAAGACTTTTTAAATGGAAACTTATTTTCATGTTTGAAGTGCAGTGAAAACCCATCTTGTAGTAGGAATAAACCTGTGTTCTCGTTATTGAGGGTGTGGCACTAAGATTCACCTGTTTGATTCATACCTAGGGGCAATGGTGCTTTCTCTATATTTTTCTCATTTAGAAAACTCCACTGGCTTAAACTCCCTATCTAGCTTATACTCGAGTTAATACGTTTTCCCAGTTTTTGTAGATAAAATTAGGTACCTCTGCTTATATTCAGGATGACTGATATGCGAGTATATACGGTATGTCTGCATTGTTCCTCACTCATCTCCATTATAGCACCATTCACACTGGAACTTTCCTGGCCTGCCTGACCCATGTACGGGTACCTGCACACAGCGTGTAGACCAGGGGTCTCAAACTCAATTTACCTGGGGGCCGCAGGAGGCAAAGTCAGGATGAGGCTGGGCCGCATAAGGGATTTCACGGGAATCACGTCCTGCGGCTAGCTTAGAGGGGGAGTCACTTTCCCCTAGCAGCTGACTGACTGACGGGGGCGAGGTCGGGAGAGGCGCCCTAAGCCCGCCCACCGCACCAAGTATGGAGTCCTGGGCGAGGTCTGGGCTTGGGCTCCCTAGCTGACTGACTGACAGGGGCGAGGTTGGGAGAGGCGCCCTAAGCCCGCCCACCGCACCAAGTATGGAGTCCTGAGCGGGATCTGGGCTTGAGCACCCTAAAGCCCGTCCCCCTGGATGGAGAGCAGGCATTACGCGCCTGTAACCGGCGCAGGTGCCAAACTTTTCCTGGTGCCTGCGCGTATCCCTGGCTGTGGTCTCGCGTACCCCCTGGGTGCGGGCCGCAAAACAAGATCCCGAGGGCCGCAAATGGCCTGCGGGCCGCGAGTTTGAGACCCCTGGTGTAGACACTCATGGGCGTTAGGAAACACCCCATGTAATCCCTGGAAAAGTGCCCAGAGGAGGCCTAATTTAAGGTCTTGGGGCTGCATCCCTTTTTGTGCTTCTGTGCACTGAATGGGGCCTGTCAAATGTCATGATGTTAAATAGTATTGTCACACTATGTACTTATTATAGATTATATTGATTCCTTAAAAAAAATTAAAAAAAATCGTAAACACCCTTAAAGCCCATCTGAAGTCATAAAACGAAAAAAAATTATTATATTTTACTTATTACTCAAGTGTCTCTTTAAGGTTTCTGTATTGATTAGCAAAAACAACCATCCAGTAAGACTTGGTTAAAACCCATAATGTTGTAATTTCTATATCTGGCTTTATTTCATATCAAGTAGGATGTGACTTTTTATGACTATTCCGTTGTTGTAACTGTTTGTTTTCCTCTTTTTCTTCTTCCTGCTATGTAATAAACCCAGACTGTCTGCCTAAGTTTAATTTGAAGAATTCCTCTTTCAAACACATTTCTGACCATATGGTGTATCTTTTTGTACTCCAGCTTACAGGCTTGACATCGTCCATCCCGGAAATGATTCTGTCTCATCTCTTCAGTGCAGTAAGTAGAAGAATGATTCTTCTAATATTGGATTCATAGTCACACATCTGGGTAGAAGAGCTGATTAACTCTTCGTTGTTTGTGCAGGAGGAGATTTCGGGGAACACGGACACTGTGCGTCAGTACAAAACAGCCATTCTAAACTCCCCTATCCTCAGCAACAACCAGCTGTACTGGAACAGTTACAACAGGTAAGGAAATGCTAATAGATTGCTAGGGATATCGGCTTCTTGTCATAACCTGGAATACCATTATGTAGTAAGGAAAAACAAACTGTATAAACTCCTCGTTCTGTGGCTCCATGTGGTTTTTCTTCTCTCTGAACAGTTTTGTATAAAAATAGAATATTCTATTATATGTTTAAAAGACTTGCAAGGTTCTGGCGCCAATGCAAGGAACCAGACTCTTACTTTTTATGACCAGTCGCTAGTTATTTTGATGGGATATGTTTCATTTAATTTCCTAGTTGAAATTAAGCAGTCCTTTCTCCTTAGAGTTATATCTGTCCAATTCTATTTTTGTGTATGGAATGGAAAGGGTAAGAGCCACAACTTGCTGTCCTAACAATTTATTACCAGACAGGAAGTGAGGCAAACTCTTAAACCACAACAGATATAAAAATGTTTTAGTGGCAAACAATGTCAAACGAGAAGAGATTATTGTTTAAATATACCAATTCAACAGTCTTTCCCTAATATTCTGTCCTTGTTTATTGGATAGAAACTGAGGGACATAAAGCCCTGGAGAGTCTAAAAAAAGCTGTTCTGATCATAATCCAAAGCTAAAAATAAAAAGTTTTGAGCCTGGTGCATGATAAGTGGTAAGTAATTGCTGAAGGAATAGGGAGTACTGGGAAGATTTTGGCTACAGCATGTTTGGGAAAAGTCCTTCTCTCTCATAAGGACCAGGAGGAGTAAGCACAAATATTGTGAAATGCGTCATGACACGGCAACTTCCTAAATTTTTATTAAGCAATACTCGACTAAAAAAAATGACAAACCCAGGACATTTTACAATGGAATTAAAGCAGTTGGTCTATGATACAGCTGGGTCAATGATACAGGGTGCCAGGTTTTATGCAATGTGTCTTTGGTTTGCAACTTATTCTCTCATGGATTAGAAATGTGCAGGGCCATCCTTGACAGTAGGAGGAAGAAAAAACCTAAAAAGGGGGAAAAAAAGATTCCTATTATTGTGGGTGCCCTGGGTATTTTAGTATTCTAGCTGACTAATGTTGACTTCACTCTACTATAGCCCCTATTGATTGGTGATACTACCCTTTTAAAGAACGAATTATGTCCATCAAAAGGGGTAGGGCCAGCTTTATTTTCCAAAATAGCACACTTGCAAAGCATGGGCTCCACCTCCAGAGGGAGGAAACACACAAGGCCTTTAAAACCCCGCTCACTGCAGTCATATTCACCTGTCTATGTCCTCAGAATTCACAATAACCCTGAACCCGGTAATTTGATTATGTACAGATTAACCTTAAAATGTTAGTCCCTTTTAAATAAATTATTTTAGTCCCACTATAGACATTTTTTTTAGGCACAGTGTTAAAGGGTTACAACTTTTATGTGACTTTACTTATAAAAAGTAAAATTGAAGCCCAACAGAGATACACAGAAACAATAACCTGCCAGATGAACTAACCCTTTTCTACTTGAATGAAAACAAAACAAATCCAGGGAGTTGGCCTATAAATTTTACTTTAGCTAGGTTCACATGATTGGACAGTTGACAACGCTAATCTGGCAGGCCTGATATGTCACCTCTCATCTTCTGCAGTCCAATAGGAATCGACTTGCACACAAATGGCAACCACTCACTTAAGGCCCCCTACACACGTAGCGAGCAGGGCCGACAGATGAGCTGTGGAGGGCAACGTGATGACATTATGCTGCTCTACATTGCTCACAGTTTCGCCGGACCCCATTCAAACTAATGGCATCGCCCAGAGATTTATCTGTCTCCCCCATGTGGGCACCCGTGATCTGCGGCCAATTTTGCCGCCGACGGCTGCGAGCACACCCATCGGTGGGCGGCAAAATTGCCCGTGGCTCGTCATGTGTATGGGGACCTGTAGGCTTTGTGTCCACTTGCTTTGTCTGAGTTTTAATCTCACTTGTTTTTTTCCTGTGTCGGAGTGTATTAAATGGGCATTTTACATGTATCAGGGAGCATTTTTCTTGTTTTGCAAAATGCAGCGTTTGCATTGCAAACACAAGAAATTGTGTCACGAATGACCCATGAATTCAGTGATGTCCAGCAATTCAATGCAGTATCATTTCACAGAGTATTCTGCCAGTGGGGGCAGAATACTCTGTGAAATATTAACTTTTGCTATATTTTTCTGTTTAACAATTTTTTTTTTTTTTACATTAAATCTTAAAACTTTTTTTAATGTTAAGCATATGGTTAAAAAATGGTGATGGAATATTCTAACAGCACATTAGAGAAACCATATTAAATAGGTCTCACAAACTAGAAGTGTAAGATCTCCAATACTGGCCTTTAGTAAGTTAACACTTTAAAGCAGAGGTGACGTGTGGCAAGTGCATGACTATAACATGCTTATAACACAGGCACTGTTTTTAGAACATGCTCCATGCATTCTCTATAGATGCGTCATCATGTGTTAAAGCAGGGCAACACATCTTGCTGTGTTAAAATGGAAGCAAAGCAAGGCCAAGTAAAGCATGGGATGCCTTTGCCTCTTAGTTAATACAGGCATATATGAGGGCATCTGCCCATGTCTCTGGCATCAAAGATAACATGGTGGCTGACTGCGCCTCAAATCCCCCTCGTTCTGGGTCGCCACTTCTGGTGGTGAAAATTTACCCTAAGCCACACTCGGGAATAACACCAGGGGGGTTGTAAAAACGCCAGGGGTATTGTATGGAAAACTATGGTAGTGAGCTTCAAAACACTTGTGTTTGATGTGCATCAAAAGCAGATGTTGATGGCGCATACACAATAAGCTGTGCGATCGAGCAGCAGCTACCATGCAACTTTGCTTCAGAATGTAGCCTTACTGAATCTGGATCTTGCAAAAGAGTCCTGTTTGCCTGTCTTGTCTTTTCACTAATCTATTTCTATAAAAAAAAATCTTTTTATTTCTTTTCCAGCCGCAGAGATTTGAACTTGGAACGTGGTGGAGATGTCACTCTAAAGTAAGTGTCCCTGTATTACTACTACTTTTAGGAAAATATCTGGATATGCCTTTCTAACTTTCTTGATGCCTCATTGCAGATGTACTGTGATGCTTGTAGTTGGTGATCAGGCTCCTCATGAGGATGCAGTGGTAAGTCCTAACAGATTTTAATTGCTAAGAATTGTTTAAAGTTGTTTTAGTGTACTAGTGTAACATTATGTGTGCTTCTAGGTGGAGTGCAACTCAAAACTGGATCCAACCCAGACCTCCTTCTTGAAGGTAAGTGTAACTATTCAACCCATACGTTTTATTAGTATAGCAGAGACAGAAAGTAAGAAAACATTTCCCTTGGGATCACAGACTTTAATACAAAGAGCACTGGTGCAAGCAAGCAACATCTATGAGTATTAAATATTATTTTTATCTTGTATTTATATAACACCGAAATATTACGCAGTGCTTTTCAGATCATATATAGTCATATCACTTACTGTCTCTCAGAGGAGCTCACAATCTAATGTCCCTGCCATAGCCATATATGTAACTAGTCTTATGTCACCGTCTAAGTCATGTGTAACTAACATAGGAGAATCTTTTTGGGGGAAAGCCAATTAATCTTCCAACATGTCTTTTGGAGTGTGGGAGGAAACCCGAGTACCCAGTGTGGGAGGAAACCCACGCAGACACGGGGTAAACATGCAAACTCCTTGCAGATAGTGCCCAGGCCGGAATCCGAACCTAGGACTCTAGCGCTGCATGGCCAGACTGCTAACCACCTGAGCCACCATGCTGTATGAGTAGTGATTATGTAATAACATATTCAGTATAGATGATTGAAGACTCTATAATGTGTAATTGCTTATATTCATGGAGGCATCCATATTTGATCATTGCACTTGCAGCTTGCAGCATTGCAGTTAACTTCTACCTCTATCTAAGTATTAGGCTACCAGTCTGTCTGAAATGAATAGCCAGTGAGCAGCCTTTCTTGTAGCTTGCTTTATTTTAGCCACCCACAGGCAAACTTTTATTTGGAGAATATTCTCTGACTACTCTATTTGGAACATTTGCCTGGACTTACACTAATGTGTTAATGAGCAATAAAATAAATGTTTAACAATACAATGTGTGTTTAAATGGCATTTATTGTGAATATAAGGCAATACACCTTTACAGTAGCTGCCATTGAGGCTTCAGTACAGCATATGCATTCAAATGCTGCAGATGTTTGTGTTCATAAATGTGCCCTGTGCAACCATTTGAAATAAACGAGCCATATGTTTTTACATATATAGTGCACGTTGTGTGAATGGGCCCTGAAGGATTTTCCTATTGCAGTTGTTAAACATACAGAGAGTACCGTATATGCCGGCGTATAAGACGACTGGGCGTATAAGACGACCCCCCAACTTTTACAGTTAAAATATAGAGTTTGTTATATACTCGCCGTATAAGACTACCCCCTCTTCCTAGAGTGGTGAAACTCGGGGTGTAAGTAGTAGAAGGTGAGAATTACTGACCCTGAAAGTTTCATCATTATACTACAAATGGTTTTCCTGCTATGAATGTTAAAAGTTAAAACAGAGCTACAGCCTGTTCTCCGTGATCATTGCATAGCATCATGTAGCCATGGCAACACTCTTCCCTTGCTCTGCTCTGATACAATGTATAATTAGTCAGCGCTGGCAGATTCAGGCAGCAGGATACAATAACCCTATCGCACAGACAGTAACGGCTTCCAGAGATGGTCCCCTGCACCCCCCCAGCCTGCAGCACCCGGCGTATAAGACGACTCCTGACTTTGGGGAGGATTTTAAAGTACTGAAAAGTCGTCTTATACGGTATTCAAAAAGCTTTGTATGATATTCACCATACAATTGTAAAATGCCAAGCAAATACAAATCTGGAAATAACACAAAAAATAACATTACGTCAATTAAAATAAATATTCACTTTATAATGTTTGAAGCACTGTGAGCAAATGTTACATTTTTCCTTTTTATGTCTAAGGATATGTTTCCACTAGCCCATCCAAATACCCTCTCCACAGCAATGAGCTGGTCCACCGGTTGGAAGGTTAACGTAGTGCAGAAAGTCGGACCAGCCTAATGCCGTGGAAACTGCCGGTAAAGTAGGTGAGTGTATGGTTGGGCTCTGTCGTCACCCCATTGACGGGGATGTCGAGGGAGCCCATCCATACATTCCCCAACTGTACCAGCAGTTTCCACGGCATTAAGCCGGAGCTGATAACGATGTGGAATCATACCCTAACATACATACACCCTTACATTTAAATGTCAGAGGACTTGCATGTTATCTGTTTGCAAATAGACATGCTGTTGGTAGATGAGGATCATGCTTTTAATACTATTTTGTTTTGCAGATGGCTGATTCTGGTGGACAGCCACAGATAACACAGGTAATAAAATAAAGGCAAAATAAACTCATGATACTGTTTTTAAAACTCTACCAGCAACTGATCCTGTGATTATATAATCTAATGAGCAAAGGCATGGGTAGGGGACATTGTTTTCATAGAAAACAATACGCTACTTCTTATGTGAGTTATTGTAAAATAGCTGCATAGAACTGAATTGATTTAAATCCAGAGGCTGCTGGGGATGTCATCCGTTTAATTAAAACCAGTCACGGAGGTTTACAAAACAGACTGTGTCTTGTAGGAACGAGCCACAGAAAGTGCTTGAAGAACAGACATGTGTTATCTACAGCAACCAATCTGACTCTATATTTTATTTTGCCATATGGCTGGAAATCTCAAAGGGGCTTATACATGTTTTACGTGTGCTGTAGAATGTTTTTAATCAGCTGTTATTTCTGTAGTCTGGATTTGTTTTTTATATTTAAATGCAAGAATCTAAAGCCTGAGCCAGCTGAGCCACTTTTAGGGCATGTTTCCACTATATGTCGGGACCCCCTCCGCTAAGCATATTGCTTGGCAGGGATCCCAACAGAGCACATAGACTTTACCTGCTCCACTACGTTCAACCTTGTATTGGCAGAATGGCTCGGCTCAGTGAAGACACAGCATCCGCCGAGCAGGTGAGTAAATGTGCTCTGTCGAGACCTCCCGACAAGCAATATGCTTAGCGAAGGGGTCCCGACGTATAGTGGAAACATAGCCTTAGATAGATCAATTTGATGGACTTATGCATTATAATTATTACTTATTTAATTATTATTGACTGGACAGCTTTTGAGTTCTTGTTAAGTCCATGCTTTGACAAACCACAGCTGTTTTAGTGGTACATGGAACGGGGATGTGTATATAGTCATACATATACTATTTGGCTATATATATTTGTGACTTAAGACCCCCAACACCTTACAATCTTACCATTCAATTTCTGTACAATAAATTTTTCTCCTACCAAAACCATGTAAGTGGTCAATGAAATCCAATTTTTATAAACTCTAGAAGTCAATTCAATAGTGTTAGTTCCTATTTTGTAAAAAGTCCTGCAGCGGTTAATCCAAGATTTTAGTTCCTCAAAAAAAAAGATGAACCTTTTTTTCTGCTGCTTTGAATTATTTTGTGGTGTTGCTATGAACACATGACCTACAGCTTGTGTGTTTTCTGCAAAACTGCATTTTTGCCATCTTTTTGTATAGATCTACCGAAGGCAGACAAATCAGAAGCATCCCAAAAATTAGTGTCCATCGGCTATGCATGAGGGTGTATCAAAGGGTCATCTGCCACAGTTTTCATATATCAGTACTATTCTCGAGATATTAACCTCCCCATACAGTTATCACTGTATCCAATACAATGGCATTCTCTGAAAGGGTTAACTTCAAAGATCACATCTGGAATGACAATGGGGTGATATTCCAGGTGTGCTCTTTGAAGATATCCCAATTTGCATATGAATATCCCAATTTGGGGGGCCGCAGGACATTCATGTGCAAATTGGGACATTCATGTGCAGATTAGGCTGGTACAGAGGTGACACAGCCGGCTTGCATAAGATCGCACAGACAGCACAGAGCAGAGTGTGCAGCCGGGCATTCTCAACTTAGCTGGACGGCACTATCTCATCAGCTGCAATACTGCATAAGCAAGTGCAGGACAAGATGGTGCCGTCAGAAGCGCTAGGAAGGTTAATAGATACCAAATTGTCTATGGTCCAGTCATTGTGTTTTGGTGTTTAGTAGAAATCGTGACATCTTTCATTTCAAGCAAAACTGTTTTGAATAGTTACATCTAAATACAATGTCTAAGGGCTTGTCCCCACCGTTAAATTTGGCCGTGCGGGAGCAAGGTTTTGAGCCGCCAGCAGCCACCTCCATTGTTTTAATGGGACTTGTCTCCATTTGCATAACTGGCCATGGTTTGAAAGGTGGGCACCCGTGTTTTGGCCGCTAGCGGCTACATTGACATGTTAGCCACTAGCGGCAGCCATGACCGCTAGTGATCTTTCACAACCGCTAGCGGCCGGCGGGACCGCGCAGCCCCGCGACCAGCTTTGGCTGTGGGGACAAGCACTTCTGTTCTGTGCTGTTCCATATCTACATATCTACATCTACAACTTATATAGAGCATGATTTTCATTAGAGAACATTGCATTTCCCAGTTTTAAAAAAACCATTACAATATTATGTATTGGAAGAAGAAGAGAACTGCTCATAACAAGCAATATAGACACTGACTTTAGTTATATATCTTGTTGCACAAAAGCTGTGTTTCATTCACAAAGTATGGAAGGACATAAACTTGTTTCCACGTTGCCTTTTTATAGGACAAACTGAAACAGATTTTTTTTTATTACCTAGTAAAGAACATAGAAAGTTGGGTTATAATGCTGCTTACATGAAGATTGGACACTGGCAAACAAAATACAGATCAGTTCAGGAAAAGACACGTTACTTCTAGAGCACAATGCAAAGACTTATAGTGTTCCCAATGCAGACCCTTTGCCATTGCTACAAAACTACTCGTGTTGAAGCTCTTCTTTAGTACCTTTTACCTGGGTCTTGTGTTGCCTTACCAATATATGCACATACATTATTACTGATACCTGGCACAGGGACAGCACTGCAATAGGTGGTCCATGTAATACTCTAACCACATAAGCATGTGGTTGTGATTGGGTCTTCTGTTATGGTCAAGTCAGAAATTATGGTCAAAACAGAGGTTCTAAACATGTTGTCACATCCTTGCCTGCAGATTCTGTAACATAAATGAATGCTGAATAATAAGATTGAATTTTATAGCCTAAAAGTACACATTTCCTATATTGTAATTATTAATGTTAATGTACTAAAGAGTGGTCTATTGTCCACTTTGAGTTCGTTGGGCATTTAAGTCTTGTTTAACACATGCTGAATGAAACGGACTACTTTGTCATGTTTTGTGTAAATGATTACTAAAGTAGATATAGTTATTCATTATTGTCATCATTCTCTCTGTTTAATTTTAGCCTGGAAAACTTGCTGAAGCTTTCAAATACTTTGTACAGGGAATGGGATACAGTGAGTATTAATGCAGTGTTTAATAATTCCTACTATGTACATATATATCATTTTTTAAACCTCCCAAGCGTTTGAGACGAACCCAGTTCATTTAGTGTTTGCAAAACAATCTCTGCCCGAACCAGGATCGTCAAAGCATATCTGTGCTCCTGAAAGCTGCGGCGATTCTCTGCCACAGCCACCGATTCCGGGACCGCCCCTTCTGCGCCATTGGTGACGCCGAAGGGAGCGCACCATAAACCTTTGATTCCCAACTAACCTTGTCGGCGCTATCAAAGGTGTCATCAATGTGCAGATGGGAGGAGGGAGGGCTGGAAATTCAAGCAGAGTACTGTGTGCTCTGCTGTGATCACCCGTACCACATTGTTTAAAACGGTATGGGCTGATCCCTAGGGAAGTAAAGGTGCAATTTAGCAAGTAGTAGTTTCCTAAGTAACCAGAAACAGATTGTCTATATTGGCTGTGGCGTAATGGAATTCTATCAACCACTTCTGTTCTGTTAGGGCAGTGGTTCTCAACCTGTGGGTGAGACCCTCATGGTCAAATTAGGATTTTACAGGAGTAGCAGGGTTCACTGAAAGCATCAGCATAGCTGCTTGTAAACTTCCTGTGATGCCCAAAAGTGGTGTGGAAAGTTAGGAGTCTGAGTAATGCCTGCCCCTCCCTACTAACTTAGGGCTTGTCTATCCCTTCTATTACTAAAGCTCCTAACTTCCCACACCACAAATCATTTGCACAAGCACATTGGGAAAAAGGAGGGAGAGGACATAACATCCGCCATGACAGAAATAACATTGCAGAGTGTCACTTCCAGCATTTAGAACATAGACTTGACGCTCCATACTGGTACTTCCGCATTCCAAATGCAGGAAGTGACACTTCACAACGCCACTTCCGGGGTCGCGGATCTAAAAAGGTTAAGAACCACCGTGTGAACCACTTCTTTTTTTTTTTTTTTTTTTTTTGAGGCCCAGATGTATGGTGCATAGCAACTAAACTTACTATGTTTTTAACTAACAATTTAAAACTTACATTGTAAATTGTGTACAACTTTATATTGTGCTGAATAAAGTTTCTTAGTCTATTATAAGTAAGGTGTACTCAGATAAACATGCTTCATCTTTCCTTAATCTCCTGCCTGCCATAAATCCATTTTGGATTTTGTCATTTCTTCTATTCCATTTCGGTCATTATTTCTATGAATGACTGTCCCCAAGTATGTCCCATTTTATGCTTCCCCTGAAAAAGTTTCTGTTATAACAATAACGGTATACCATATTTTAAAGGCACTAAATATGTTACCGAATAAAGATTTACCATATTTTTCGGACTGCAAAATCATTGGGGGGGGATGCCTGGGCCACAGATGATTGCATTTGGCTCCCTGCCAGCTCTCCCATTAGATGGGAGTTCTGCACACTCCCATCTAAACTGTTTTGGCTATATTTGCAGAGCCTCGCAGATATAAACCAATGCAGACTGTGTGTGGGGAAAGCTGCCATAGAGGGGAGGCATGAGTGCAGATTCCCCTGCAGGCCCGCCCCCCCCCCCCTACCTTCCTTGTGTATAAGAAAGCTGAGATGCCATTAGGTGTGCGCTCTAGTGACACATTGTGTGAAAATTGGGTACTGCATGGGGATTTTTTACCTACTTCATTTAAACGCATGAAATATTTTATTTCTTTTTTTTGCTCTAAAAACTGGGTGCGTTTTATGGTAAGTTGCGTCTTATAGTGCAAAAAATACGGTAACTGCTCCCAAACTATCATTGACCAAGTGTTTAATATTGTATGAACATCAAAACCTCAATTTTAAGAAGCTTAGAGTCAATTGTAGTGATGACTTTACCATATAATCAAATGTAATCTCACCAGGCCTTTGTAGGTGCTTTTATCTGAGTTGTATTCATTATTTGTCCTAATCAAATATAATGGCAATGAAAAAAATTACTCCCAAGTACCTTTACAATATAACTGTAAAAAGGAAGCCAGCTAGGAAATGGCTGAGCTATTTGGTGATCCTTTCACATTTATTCCTACCTTCAGCTTCTGGAATTCTGTTATGTGGATATATATGGATACAGAATCTTTACCACAAGGTCAGAGGGTGCTATTCCTAGTGTCCCTCTGTGTTCTCATACAACAGGTGCTCTCCACCCCATCACTCTTCTCCAGAATTTTTATTTTTCTTGCTATTTCTTCTCCCCAGTCCCCCACATCCTGGATAAGAAGCGCAGTATGGGGTGAAGTATCTTTTGAAGAACTTATCAATCCCCCATCCTCTTTCACTGCTCTTGTCCTTTGCACCCTTGCTGCCACTTCTCACCCAGCTTTTGTTCAGGTGCTTAGGCATGAAACACTCCCCTCACCTACTGTGTGTCAAATATATATACTGTATGTAGACAACTGTGTTATTTGTGTTAACTGACACCCAAGTACCTAGCTATGACTTTAGTGTCAGAGGAGCAGCAATGTAATACTTGATAAACATTGAAGCTTCTTTGGGCAGTGAAGGATTATTAGCATATGTTTTCCTTATAACCTTTCACCTTTGACTTGTTAGCATGGCTAGCCAACTTTAAATTGCTGACCTGTGGTTTCCAAGTTGCCAGCAACCCCACCCACCTCTCATATTTATGTTCAATGTCACCGTGTTATCACTCATTATCAACATGCTTTATATTATATTTATACTTAGCAAAAGTAAGCAAAATATGAACTACCAGATAAGCTAGATTTGCTGGGTTTTTAGTTGACAATTGATGTGCAGTAAGTTTAGATAAGTAGTTCCCTATCTTGTCCTCAATTTCCACCGGTAGTGCATGTTTTGGAGCTTTATAGACATCTAATGACAGTCGCCCTCGGAATATGCACTGTTAGCGGGACTTGAGCACAGGTTTGGGATAATGGTTTGGGTAATGCTGCAAATCGAACATGCCCAGAAATTGTTCGACAAATTATGGACATGTCCGTAATTTGTTAGATCAATCTCCATACTTTGCTGGCACACAAGGGTGTGCGGCGGATTCTTGGCACTACTGGCTGTGCGTGATGACACCATCAAGCGCTGTTGATTGGCCTGGCATCAAGGGGTCTATGGCCAGCTTCACCTGTAACAAGGTTTGGTAATCTAGAGCCTTACGTGGAACTTTCTAATTAAGACATTTAGTAGGTTTTTCAAACAATCGTCTATGTCATTGGTGGACTAGCCTTTAATTTTAGTAGATTTCATGGAATTTCTGTTAGTATTTAGTTTTTAAATTGGCCATATGTAAATTGTTGCTGTGTGTGGCCAACTTTGCTGCAAAAAAATTACTGGTACTTTCAAAGATACTTAAAGATTAAAGCCATAATTCAGTCTATAGACCAAGAGATATGATTTAAGAATAAACATTGTGTTTTGTACAAAACTATAATCTGGTGTATGAGATATATCAGACTCTAGTCATGCTGGGTGAGCAGTTTGTTTCCGCATGGTCAGCATAATTCGTCCTTTTTTTAAACCTTATCATATAACATAGGAACAGTTAATGAAAGCAACATTTGAATTTATTGTTTAATAATGTAAAAGGTTCAGGGAATTCAGAGGTGGATAGCAGGGTGTTCTGTGCTGGCTAATTATATCACAGCAAGACAGCAGTAGGGAAATCTGCTAAACCCCAAACACCCATTAGGATAATGTATTGTCTATTTAAGCTTGGATGCAGCATTTGGAATTCTACATAGTACAGTTGTGGAAGAATGCAATGCAGGTTTAATTAATAATAGAATGATATAACAAAGGTGTGGAACGGTGGAAAGGGGTTCACTAGCTGTTGTCCTATTGAGATATGTAGTTAGATGGTGGTAATTTTTTTAATCTCGGATAGACCAGATAAAACTTTAGTAAATGTTTTTTGTGGGTTTCTCTTTTCTGCAAACACTTTCTCACTTTTGTTTTTGTTTATTTGCAGTGGCTTCCTCCACTATGACTCGTCTGTCTCGCTCCCGCACCGCCTCTCTGTCCAGCGAGGGGAATCGCTCACGCTCTCGTACCCTGTCCCAGAGCAGCGAGTCGGGGGGAGGACCAACAGGAACGTTCACGGAGGTGACCTGCTGAGAAGTCGCGACGCGGGGGACATGTGATCTCCTCCACTTTGCGTGAGAGGGGAACAGCATTTTAGCAGAGCTAATTATGCTACTTAGAAAACTAAAAACATACCCAGACTTCACATGGGAGATAACAAGATGTCTGTACCTGTCTTTCTTTCTCTCTTGTCTCCAGATTTTTACTGTCCTTTTGTTTTCTGATCACTTTGCCTTTTCTTATTTTATACTTACAATACATATAACTATGTAAACAAAAAAATGCAGGATTTGCTTACCTTGGTTAAAGCTGACTTGTGTAGATTACTTGTGATCCAAAAGGGGTATTTAGACTCTAAAGCTTCCTTCCTCACCTTCTACTGTTTTCTGTATGTGGTTCATTATCCTTTATTTCTAGCTCTCTCCATGGTCAGGCAGAATACAGGACAGCTTTTTATAGTTCCACCTCCATGTGTCTTTGTAAATCATTTTATTACCCTAACAGGCTTCTTTGTTCCCCTCCTTTGCACATAATAGTAAGTTGTAGTACGGAGTAACGCCTCCCTCTAATACTCTATGCCCGGGAAAAGAGGGGGAGTTAGGAACTTGTGGGGAGAGATCTTGAAGGTCCAACCACTGGAAAAATATACTCATATGTTTGATTATTGAGGTCACTGTGAAGATTGCAGCACAATGGAGAGGTCCAGGACAAAAATAACTGCTACCAAGAAGCTTAGAGCTGCTGTCGGTAACTAAACCAGATATCTTCATACTTGTAGTTGTACTAGTATCCTAGTAATCAAGTGGTTAGGTTTTTGTTTTTCTGTAAATTCTGTTTTTACTCTGCAGTGACCTTTCTCCCCTACCCTATCTGCCACTTGCTCAGGGTAATTTCCGTGAGTCTTAGGGGGAAGTTTTTAAAAGAACAGAACTTGCGTTTTTAGTTGTAAAGACCTGTAGATACACACATACTAGCGCCTTTTTTTTTTATTACTAAATTGGGGTATTGCTTTGTTATAGACATAGATGGTATGGAATTTATACCAGGCATCCATTCTTTGATTCTTTTTTTGCATCTTAGGAGTCCCTCCCTGGTTGTAGATTAAAGCTGGTGATGGCACAAACTTCAAGGCTTTATATTGTCTCACAAAGCCATAGGACACCATGGATTTATATTTAGGTATACAACTAAGCCATCAGAGGGATCATTCTCATGCTGCACACTAAATATCTTTTCAGCAATTATGTTTGCCTGCTGAGGCCTCAAATCCTGCTGCTTAGAGGTGGTAATGTCAAGTTTAAACATAACCGAGCGTTGGGTAATGAAGTATTCTTTACTGTGTTAAGTGAAAACATTGTGCCAATCACACATTTAGATTAGTCCATATTGCTGGGTTTGTGTACTTATCCTGATGATTTTGACGCACATAAATCTCTGTATTAAACACATATATGGATTTGTCGTACAGCTAATACCTATGCGTATAAAGCACATTCTTCTCTTGGACATTGTATATTTGAAAAATAAAAACCTTTTACAAACTGAGAGTACATGGATTCAGAGAACTTGTAATAGGGGGGAAAAAGACCAGACATGGTACCAGATGATACTACAATATTTCAGAGCTTTTTTTCTGCATTTAAAGCAGGATAATTTCCCCTATGAGGTGTGAATTTGGTGACAATATAATATACAAGGATAATAATGGTAGAATAAAGCTGCTGATGTCAGAAGTTGCTGTAAAGGTAGCCATACACAGGTCGATTTTCACAAAACCTGGTGCACGCACCTGACCAGATTGACCAGGAATCCGCCGCGTGTCGAATCGCACGGTGATTCGACATGTTGGTAGATTCCTGTCCGAAGATCCCATTACTTTGGATGGGGTCTGCTGTCCAGCACACAGAGGGTGCCAGCCGATCCTCTGAGGGGCTGGCTGCAGTGTGATGATGTCATCACGTTGCAGTCTGTCCCTCAAGAATCAAGGGAGAATCCAAACGTGTATGGTTAGCTTAACTTCTGGGCCCAAGACCAGTGGATTTTGGCTAGGTCATTTAGAACATCTTAATTGCGGCTTACTGTATGCATATTGAAGAACACAATAGATTTCTATTCAAGTATTAAAGTGAGCTGTCAGGAGGCTTATTCTCATTTCAGGATCAGACATTTTTAAATACCCTTCTTTTTTCTACCTATATAAATAGTAGAGAACTAGTGCATATTAGTCTTTCAGTTGACCTCCATAACCCTGATCCATTGGTGGGAAGTCCTGCATTGTCTACTTACTGTTAACCTGTAGCCCTCTATGGGAGGCTTGTAGAAGTCTGTGCCACACTGATAACACCAGGTAGGAGGAGTTGTAAGGCCTGGAACAGAACTTTAAGCCAATTAGTGACATTTCCACAATATGCTTTACTTGCACTCCTCCACGTTAATCTTTGACTTGACTTTTGGCCCCCATACATGCACAGATATTAGTGGCCGACAGATTAAAAACGATAAATTTTTAGATCGGTCGACTGAAAATTGGTGCATGCCCACATGGTCCGATCAATTAAATTTGATCGTAATTGTGAAAAACATTGATCAAAACATGATCGGACATGTCGGAAAATTTTGATCGGTTGAGTACAAATTACGATTCCAAAAAAAATCGATCAAAAAAACCCCCAAAAAATCTATCAAAAATTGGTTATTCCATGTGGAGTATATTCTATTTTCCATCAATCAATCTCCAATTGTACGATTGAAAAAAATTGATCGTTTTTAGTCTGTCGGATGCTAAAAATCTGTGTATGTATGGGGGGCATACATGTACTGCTTTTAAATAATCAACATTTTTGTTTGCTTTAACACATTATTATTATAGATGGTCCCCATATGATATCCTCTTAAAATGTATTATTACAGTTCCATGAAACATGGCAGAGTGTACTTAACAAATCAGCATAAAAGGGAAAAGTAGTCTATGGCTGTTGCATTACTTTTGCACATATGTAAATATACAGTATGAATCTCTTTACAGTGTGTAAATTGGGTGCAAAAGTGAAGCCGTTACACCATGGGCTGCTTTAGTATTATCTATATTGCCAAAGCTTACAAAGCAAAGTGTATACTCCATTTATATTGTGACCTATCCAGCTTCTGGTGTTGTGGACAGATGAAATATGCTCCACCATAGTTTTCATTTGGATACTTAGAAAGGTGGATGTATAGAAAGGGGCATTCTGTATAGCATCCATTTTGTTGTTCTCTTTATATTTTTCTGGTTTTTTTCCTTACACTGAACAATAAATTAGTAAACAAAGACATAATGACTTGTTTTTTTCTAAAAGAAAAAAGAATGGTATCTGCTAACTTGTCTTGCTAAAGCTCATAAAACAAGACAATACAAAATATAAAAAATTTGTGTCACAATCAATGCTGTCGGGAAAAGGATTACAGTGCAGGACATGCATTTCAACTGTTTAGGTAGTATGGCAGGACTTACCTGTTTCTGTGTCCGTGGGAGCTGCAGTTTCCATGGACAGGAGAGAAGTACCAGTTCATCTCTCTCTCTTCATTGCCTATGCCAGCAGGGCTTTGGGCTCTGTTAGCATAGACAATTATAGAGTTCAGATGGGAGAGCCGGACACCGGCCAGCATCTCTCACCTTGACAGCTAATCTCCATGCCGGGAGAGGTGGCGGGTCGCCCATTCAGACCATAAGCTGCAGGCACTTTTTCCACCCAATTTTGGGGGAGGAAAGTGTGTCTTATGGTCCAAAAATACGGTAAATAAAAGTAAGTCTGTGGTGTCTTTCTGTTACCTTTCTGAACCCTGGTTAGGAATGGGTAAGGAGTCCTGGAACCCCTGTACTCCTTCTATAGGGTGGGGGAGCAAGGATCCATGGATCCTTAATGAGCCTCACCCACCCCACCCGCAGATCCCCTCAACACCCATCAGGAGATAAGGCATAAGGTACTCACTGATGCATGGCAGTGACCCTGCTGTGGGATGGAAGGGGGCCAGGTGTGCCAAAGTGCCTGGTATTGCCCAGTTAGAACTGGAGCGGGGGCATGCTCATTCGTTGGACCCCTGAACCCCAACTTGCCAGTCACTATGTCTTTTTATGAAGAAGAAGCAGCACTCCCCCCCCCCCCCCCCCCCCCCCCCCCCCCCCCCAAACATACTCTTGACTTGGTGCCATAAACCCCTGGTGACTTACCTTAACCTCCCTTGCAAGGTCCAGATTTCTGTACCAAAAGCGCACTATAGACTCTAATGGAATTTTTTTTTTGTGTTGTAGGCCTGTAACTTCCAAAAATATGTCCGTATAAGGGTCTAATAGACACCCTAAATATAATAATGTTTGAAACACACAATTATTATAAAAAAAAGTACATTAACATTTTTTTTTTCACTTCAATGATAAAATCTCTTGAATACTTATTTGGTATGAAAGATTTCAAAACAGTTTTTATGTTTGTTTTATAATAACATTTTTATAACAATTGGAAATGTGTTTTGTTTTTGCTTTACTTTGAATTGTATTGGATACAGGTATTACTGTTTCCAATACAAGCCATTTGGCACCCTCTGAAAGGGTTAACTTCAAAGAGCACCCATGCATAACTTTAATCCACACGTCCTAATATTTAATTTACACTCCATCCTGGTACCTACCACCATCTTGAACTTTTCTCCAGACCATGAGACCATGTCCCTGTGTTTCTGAATGTATCTTTATATTAAAGATTTTGCCCACATCATTAATATTTATACTTTTAATATACTTTAAGCTTTTCGTGTCCTTCTCTTTTTCCTCCAGGCTGTACATAAAAAGTTCCTGCAATCTGTCTTGATGTGTCCTATCTTTCAGACCCTTCACTGTTTTTTTCACCAGTCTCTGCAGTATCTCTCACCAGTATCTTACGAATATCATAATATCTCGATAACCCTCCAGAACTGTACAGAGAATTATAATTTAGGTCTGACCAAAGATCTATGTACAGGAACCAGGACCTCCTTACTTCTGCTGGTGATCCCCCTAGCTGCTGACTTGCAAACAACTGAAATAAGGGGGGGGGGGTTCAAGTAGTTTTGTGACCATGGTTTCCACATCCACCCCAATGACATCAGATATGACGCCGGAGTAGCAGGGGTAGGCGGCCCATAGACCTCCATGTTTTGAAGTGGGGGGGTCGCTTTTTTAAAATCACACCTCCAGCATCACCGGTGACGCTGTGAATTCATTTGGGACCTCCTGTAGGACAGGGAATCATGGCACATTTTGTGAACCACCTCGATCACTAGTAATGACCGAACTTCGGCCAGGTCGGCGAACAGGTGGATCGGACTTTTAAAGAAGTCCGCCTGTTTGCCGGCAGATTTAAATTCCCCCACCACCGGAAGTGATGTCAGTGACATGGCAGACAGATCGGCCATCACTATCGATCACCCGTGGCATGATTTTTAAAAAAGGGCACCACATGTGTAACACCCAGGAAGTTAAACTAAGCTACGCAGAAGTTCCATGGGCAGCACAACCTTTAAATACAGGCCTGGAACAAAATAGTCCTGATGAATAAACACAGGGGACCAATTCCTTATACTTCGGCTCCTCTCTGTGCTAGTATTGTATATCTGGAGCTTTCATATTTTTCAGGTGCTGCAATTGTCACAATAAAGTTATCTCTTGGTAAGTTCTACTTAGTATTGTATATTCATAGCTTAGATGTACTTCTCTGGCTTGATCAGAAGGTGGCCATGTTACCTCATTATAGTAAAATGAATGTGGCTGCTCTTCCACAAGTGTTCTCAGGATTCTTTGGTATGGATTTGCAGTTTTCTTATTTACTTATTCAATTAACACAGTGGTTTTATAAATAGATAGAGGCTGATTTATATGGCCACTACCAGGAAAATAGTTCATATAAAGAATGTGCAACAAGAAGACAACCTAGCCAAGTAAATAGGTAAAGTGCAAGTCTGTACAAGCAGTGGATTTACAAGGGATGGCAGAACGGTAATCAATGGTGCACATTCTACAAAATATACACAAGTTACCATATTTTTTTTTGGTCCCAATTATTCTGGGAGTAATAACTATGCATTGCAGGAGGCTGATTTGTTTCTGTTGCCCGTAGCCAAACAGCCACTGCCAAGAAGAGATCTTATCTGCATTAGTACTAGCAGTACCCATTCTCTAAACACACTGACCAACATATGGAGAGACACATTTTACAATTAGAGTTGTGTATTTACATTAACATTCTGCATTGCAATAAATACATTTTATGACAAAGACTCATATGTCCTCATATATATAAACAGCTACTAATGGGTAAGTTTTTCAGTTACAAATTGTAAAATATGTATTGTATGGTAGGTGTATTCAGAGAATGGGTACTGGCACTGGTCGTTTGGCTGGAGGAATATAGCGTGAATACTGCAGGGCCTGAATTCTGTATATTCACTTTATATCTGAATTGCTGTGTCTGTTTTTTTTCCCCAAATTTTCTCTAAAATCTTGATGCGTCTTATGGTCCGGTGAGTTGTATAGTGCAACAAAAATACGGTACTTGTGAGGAGTGAAAATTCATGAAAATATGCCCCAATACAGTGCAACCAGCAGGCGAGATTTGGAAGCTACAGTTTTCTTAACAGTTTTGCTACTGTGGGAAGAAGCAAAATGATTCCTGAATAACCATATTTAGCATAATGCCTTGTTATTGCAGCTATTCATACCAAGTCATACATGATTGGGCTCCTGATAATTGTACCTCTAGTTAAGGGATGATTGATGGTATTGTCTGCTCTTGCAATGTAATCAGTATGGGAGCTGCCCTGTTACCAAAGACTGCATGCAACTATGAAACATTTTTTCACATTCGATTTCTTTTGTTATGAGTGACATCAGTTGCACATCTTTGCTTTCAAACAAAATAGTATTATGATTAAAAGGAACCTGGAGACTGAAGCTTGACTTTTTTTAAACATTATTTATTTAACAAACTTTTTCATGTATAAAACATTGACCAGAAAAAAAACCCCATTGCAAATTATTATGCAAATTATATTGTTCTCTAATGTTCCTAAATAGTCAATGCAAGTGGCAGTCAGCATAATTAGTGGCATCAACCAGTAGAAACCCCTTAATGGTAATTATATACTAAAAATGTAAAATTTGCTGTTCAAAGTTATAATTAATGGCTAATTTCTTGAATTAGCAGCATTTTGGGGGTCATATTTACAGAAATCAAAAACATCTTAACAGGTTAAGTTACATATTATAGGTCCCCTCACTTGATACAGCTTCACAATTCTTGCATCTATTGGACTCCATCCAGAGTTTCTGCTTGAATGTCAGAATAACAGCTATGTTCCCATTTAGGCGATTAATTGTCTGGCGCTCGTGATTTTCAATTGCCTGTGGAATCCCCGGCGGGCGATCGTCCAATTATGTCTATGGGAGCAATCAGAAAAAAAAAGCATGCAATCTTATCTATGGGGACAAGCCCATTCAAAATAGTGTAGGCGATTGACAGCGATGCCGCAGGCGATTGATAAGATTGAGAAGTAGTTTCTCTCCTTTTATGCCAATGGCACTCAATGATGCAGAGGTATTCCTTACAGCATTAGATGTGGCATTGTCATGTATGAAGATATTTTGTTACGGAAAGCACCATAGAAGAAACTTGTCCGTCAGAAACTCCACATACTTTTCAGAGTTCATTTTATGTTCAATAAAAAAACATGAAAACATATAATGTTTGTGTAGTTTTATTTTAAGAGACTGTTTTTCTCTTGGTGTGACTTAGATGAAGATCAGAGCACATTTTATGACCAATTCGTGTAAAACTTTACGTAATCCCAAAGGGTTCACATAGTTTTTCTTGCAACTGTATAGTAGGAATGAGCCCTGAAGCTTTAGTGTCACCTCAGGTTACTTCACTTTAAATTCGGTGCGATGTGTTGAAGCACCATAAAGTCCATTGAAAATGCATTAAATGCATACTTAAAGCCCACCTTTACAAAAAAAAACAAAGAATGTAATTACATTTTCACTTCACCACTCAAATATTTAAAGAAAAACACTTACTTGCTCGGCTCTCATCTGTGAAAGTTGCCATGTTGATGTCTGTGTAGCTTCCAGTCTTCCAGGGGTTTACTGCTGCAGTAACAATAACAGCAAAGGGAGGGGGTGCACCGGATACAATGGCTTTCAATGGGAGAAATCAGAACTGAACTGCAGATTAAGAATGAGCCAGCCTTTTTCAAGGAGGAGGAGCATCGGGAAAAATACACAAATATCTCCATACAGGTAAGGCATTTTCCTTAAAGGAAAATTCATCAGGGGAGTCTAGTCTTGCTGTAACACGGTGAATAAAGTTTTGCCGCATTTGTGATTTCTGCGCTTGGTATGGCCCCTGTCACCTTTAGAAACCCATTGTGGTACAACAAATGTCAAAACGTTTGACCGCCCCTGAACTAATGCATGGATATTTGATGTTTATAAACAGAGGTGTTCTTAAATGCCATCCAGTGGAACCATGTTGTATGAAACTTTCTGAAGGTGCCCCAAAAACGTACCATCAGGGCTACTATTTGTATAAGAACCACTTTACAATACCACAATCCAGTAGTAGGGAGTTCCAGGTGTTTCTTTCCAGTAACTTGCCAATTCTGATTCCTCTTACCCAGAAAATACTAGTTTCCAAGCTGATAAGCCAATCCAGTACACTGGCTGGCAACCCATGTGCAGGGTTTACTTCACTGTGCCTTTCCTAATCTGTGTAGTTGTTTCAGGTCAGAACTTCATGTATTGAAGCCAAAGGTGGCCAAGCAAACAGCAGCTCTAAAGTAGATCAGCAATTGCAGCCTAAATATTTCTCCCTTTACAAGTTTACTTTAAGAATGTTACAGTTGAATCAGCTCTATGAATGTAGGGCAGCTGGTATTCATATAACAGGTACTCCCAAAGAACAACACCTGCTGTGATACAGCTGTGAGCTTCAATAAAGCAAATATAAACCCTAAATCATTGTCTCTTTTTTTATTGTCTGTTTAATATAAAGAGATCCACTGAGCTGACAATACAACGTCTTTCCTTTACCGATTCTTGTCACACCAGCATAGGTTAGCTAATCAACCGGGGGGGGGGGGGGGGGGGGGGGGGGGGGGGGGGGGGGGGGGTGTCTGTAGTCTCCACACATCACAATGTACAGTCAAGTCCATAAATATTGGGACATTGACACAATTGTTACATTTTTGGCTCTATACACCACCACAATGGATTTGGAATGAAACAAACTCAATGTTTTGTAACTGCAGACTGTCAGCTTTAATTTTAGGGTATTTACATTCAAATCCGGTGAACTGTAGGAATTACAACATTTTGCATATGTGCCTCCCACTTGTTAAGGGACCAAAAGTTATTAGCCAGTTGGCTTCTCAATTGTTCCATGGCCAGAAGTGTAAAATTCCATCATTATCCCAATTACAATGTGCAGATAAAAGGTCCATAGTTAATTTCCAGGTTGCTATTTGCATTTTGGAATCTGTTACAGTCAACTCTCAAGATGAGATCAAAAGAGCTGTAACTATCAGTGAAGCAAGCCATCATTAGGCTAAAAAAACAAAACAAACCCATTGGAGGTATCTTTATTGATGTTCTCCGGCACAGCATTCAGTTCCATTCCAGCCATGTGGACAGTAGTGATGAGTGGCATAGGCAACATTCGTATTCGCGGCATGCCGCAAATTTTTTGGAAAACATTAACCTCCCTAGCGCACTGCCTGTACCGCACCGAGGTACACTGCCTGCCATTTCCTCCCTCCCCCTTCCCTCTCCATCATTCATGACACCAGCTGGGAGGGCTGGAAAGCAGAAGCCCCTCCATTAACATGGAGGTCTATGGCACTGCTCACCCTTGCCCCCTTCCGCGTCACCGCGACACAATCAGTGAAGCCGCAGAGCCCCCGAAATGCTGCGGCTGGAAGCAGCATCACCGTAGCTTCCAGGGATATGCGGCTTTCATGGGAGCCCAGCTCATCCAGAGTTTGTTCTTCACACAAACTCTGGACGAGATGGGCTCGTCATGAACACTAAGAAGGTTAAGAATATATTTGCATTCGGCAATATTCTTCTTATTGCGAAAATCTGAATTTTTTTGCGAATTTTGTGAATATATGTTTAACTTGCATTGAGGGGTGTGTTGAAAAAAAAATTTGAATTTAGGACGCCATCTTGGACGCAAATTTTCAAAAGTGCAGATTTTCGCAATATTGCAAATATTCGCATCACCCCAATATTTAAAAACTGTTGATGGTCGCAGGGAGTCTTGCTAAAGCCCCCCATACACGTTCCAATTTTTCGTACGAAATTTGCCCGACCGACCGATCGGGTCGGGAGATTAATCGATCGGGAGATTAATCAGATTCGGAATTATGTACCCGACCGATCCCGATTTCTCAAAATCGGCCGAAAAATCGATCGGGACCGCTTCGGACCTGTCCGTAAATTTTTGGTCGATCTGCTGTTAATAAATAGGGTCGGGCTGATGGATCGGTGATAATTCGAATTCCGATTTTTCGTGCCAGCCGACCGACCGACCATAACATTTTAAGTGAAAATCGGGTGACAGGATCGGACGAAAAATCGGTCGGGAGAATAATCGGAACGTGTATGGGGGGCTTAAGACTGTGTTACTGTCTGTATAAAACAAAGGTGAATACATCCACCACATGTCTGGGTAAACTGCAATATAATATTTTTTTGTTTAGATTCACTTTTAAAAAAAAAACTTGTGAACCATTAAACAGACAAGGACAAATAGGGCTTATTCACACTATACTCACTGCCTAATGTACTGGCAACAGGTGTTTCACACCATGGGCAGCATATACCTTGCACAGTATACACCACATACGTTATTGGATTTGCAGCATTAGCGTTTCCAAAACAAGTACATTGAAAATGCTTATGTAGCATGTCTAAAATGGAGCAGGGTGTTATGTGATAACCCGCAGCATTTTTATTATTATCTTTTATTTTTATAAAGCCAACATATTACCCAGCGCTGTACATTAAATTAGAAATGAGATGCAACGCAAGATTATGACACAGGAGGAGCTGAGGACCCTGCCTGATCTGGCTTATAGGCCCCCATACACCTACAATCTTACCATACAATTTCTGAACAAACAACATTTGTTCCTCCAAAACCATGTAATATGAGGACCTTACTAAACCTTCCAATCACTATTTATTCTATCAGGGAGGACCCAGCACTACATAGTTGTTGGTTAATGTAAAGGTATGTGGGGAGCAGTGGTGGATTTACGTATGGGGGTCCCCCCCCCCGAGTGCTCTCTTTTGGGGGGGGGCAGGTGACAGAGGGAGTGTTTGCCCAGGGCACCGCTCTCCCAAGGACCACCCCTGATGGGGAGCTTAAGAACGGTAACACAGGTTTCCATGGGTTACATGCACAGCACATCATGCTGCGTTGATGCGTTACCATAGTTTGAGTTACTTCTTATTAGTCTAGTGTAAAAGAGCCCTAAGTTATAATAAAATGGAGGGAAAATACTTTTGTTTTACTCCCACAATACCAGTTTGTTCATTTAAAATTCTTTGGTAATTTATTAAGAAATTTGTAAAATCATGGCAGATTACAAAGGAATAGTTCACAACAACAACAGAGGACAACTATTACATAGCCTCATTCATGTAGCGTTGAAAGTTTTCTTTTTTTAGTGTATTCTCTCATTTTCCCTATCTGAGCGCAGCTGATGTTAGTCAGCTGTTTCACAATAAACATGATCACAAGGTAAGCTTTGTGCCAGCTAAATAAGTCAGATTTGAGAGACGAATGTATGACTTCATTGCATTTAAAGAGGGTTTGCAGAATAAACCAAATACTGCCCATGGTATCTGCCCCAATTATAGTAAAAAAACACTGGCCTCCCTATACCCACAGGCACTTGTAAACCACAAGATTCCCATAAGACTCTAGCTTGCAGTTCCCTTTGTATTACTATAGTCAGAAAATATGTGAAATGGGGCATAGGATATAATAGTAATGTCATCCTCTTTATGCATGTTGTCTTACTCCAAGCTGTATAGGCTTGAAAGCCTACTACC
>CM070032.1:82724473-82745086 GCA_036250615.1 Ptychadena robeensis | reverse complement strand
TGGGCAGGATTTTAAGGTACTGAAAAGTCGTCTTATACGCCGGCATATACGGTATATATGTATGTGCACTAATGAGCCCAATATGAACATAAATCTTCCACTAGTTACAAACAAAGTTTTGACAATGGTAGTCTCTAATACATTATTAAACCCAACAAAACTCATAAAAAGCAGTTGATACAGCTTTTAGCTCAGGAATAATGTAAGAGACACTTTTATTGAAGTGCACAGCACATTCAGTCCTGGAGACAAAACAGAAGTCTTCTTCTTTGTTTCCATTAATGGAGTTATTTCAGTCACAGCAGTTCTATATGCACCAATGAATTATGTTCAGTCAATACAAGACGCTGGAGATTTGTCTTTCTAAAACTCTAAGCTGCTGGAGTTCCTTGTAATTATCACAAGTGGATTCATTGTACTGCTGGCCTGTTGCTATCATTCCATTACAGAGGGGATTATTTTTTTTACTACGCTAGTTACTAGTTCTCACACTTTTGTCTTTATTGTGGAAGTGCTGAGACTTGCAGAGCTTCTACTCTTTTAATCTCTCTTGAGATTTGGGAGGTTGTACAAAGGCAGGATTAAGGCCTGAGGTCACATGGGTAGTTTTGCATAAAAATGTTATTAAAAAAATTCTATTTTACAGGAAACATATTAAGCCCCCCATACACCTTAAGATCACTCCATACAATTTCCTTTAGATCTACCAACAACTATGTAGTGCCGGGTCCCCCCCCCCCCCCCCCCCCCCCCTGATATAATACATAGTGATTGGAAGGTTTAGAAAGGTCCTCATATTACATGGTTTTGGTAGAAGAAAAGTTGATTGTACAGAAATTGTATGGTAAAGCTAGCCATACATTGTCGGATTCCATGGCCGATCGATCACCTATACGATCGATTCTGGCGATCTCAGCGGGAATTGGAGGTCCGATCGAACGGCCAATTAAGTCTGTCCGATCGCAACATATCACCTTTTCCCACGGATTCCTGGACGATTCCGTGTCCGATCGCTTACTTCCCAAATGGCAACTCCCCCTGATGTGTGCTGAATCGTATCAGAAAGACCAACATGTTGGTTCTCTGTCAGATCCGATTCTGGGCCCCCGAACGATCGGACGTGATCGATCGGTCAAGGTGGGCTTCACGCGATTCCAGGACGATCGATTGGCGTGCACGTGCCCGGAATCGATCGTCCCGGAATCCGATGGGAAACAGACCCGTGTATGGGGGCCTTAAGACTGTAAGACTCTAAGGTGTATGGGTTTAGTAAAGACCCCCATACACGACAAGATTTTTCATCATCCAATCAACTTAATTCAATCAATTTTTTGGGTTGATTGATTGAAAATCTATGGCAGCCCACATGGTTAGATCAACCTAAAACAATTAAAATCGGGCCAAAAATTTATTGAAAAAGGATTGGACGTGCTGGAAAATTTTAATTGGTTGTATTGAAATTGATTACACTTTCAGTTGATCCCCAAAAAGTTGATCAAATATCTGTTACTACAGTTGGCAAACATACAATCAATCGCCAATTTTCCAAATTGATCTTTTTAAGTTGATTGAACAGAAAATCTAGTCGTTCTACAGTAAAGGGGCCTGATGTTAATGGAGGGTATGTATCTTTGAGGGTGACTTAAGTAATGTTGGGATGTAGGTAAATAATAAAGATTAAATGTTTAGGACAGACAAGACCTAGATACCTCCTTTAACATCAGGCCCCTTTACTGTAGAACGACATGAGATATTCTCCCCTTTTCTTAGACAAAATGAACTATTAGAGGAATCCACCTATATATGTGAAATTGTTTTATTTTGTTAAGTATATTTTTGTCAGCTGTTCAACTCTGCCAGTTTGACAGTATATTGAATACGTTTCAAAACAGCAGAGTACTGCTAAAAAGGTAACATGGAATCCCATTTTTTACTTTGTAGCTGTCACACCTGAATGTTTTACCAGCTCTTTTTTGTTATTTTACTTGCTGTATAAGATGAATATTTTCATAACTGGAAGGCAACTTGTATAATCTTAAAAAAAAAGAAAATCTAGTCGTCTATGGGGGGCTTTAGTATGCAGGCTGCCAATAGATGAAAGAGCTTTTGCTTCAACAAGACATGCACTATTCAAATTCAACCTTCTAAAACTGGTAACTAGAGATGGTCGAATTTTTTTTCAAAAATTCGACCATTTCGCCGATTTCGAGTTAATTGCAAAGCCCCTGAACATGGTATCATCACCAAACTTGCTGGAGATGTAGAGAAGGGTTGGGGTATACTCCAATAAAGAAAGTATGTCTCTAACACAAATAGTTTTTGCACAAATTAAGTTCAAAGTCAAGTAAAAATTTCGAAAATCGGAATTTCGACTTTAACTTTGAACTTAATTTATGCAAAAAGTACATGTGCTAAAGCAACACTTCTTTTTTTCAAATGTTCCCACAACCCTTCTCTACATCTCCAGCAAGTTTGGTGATGATACCATGTTCAGGGGCTTTGCAATCAGCTCACAAAGTTAGCAAGTCGAAAAATTCGACCATCTCTACTGGTAACTCCGTACTGAGCAGAAGTTGGCGTAATACTGGATTACTGGAAAGTCCCTGTAACCACCACAGCAATTATTTTTACTTACTTTATAAAGTTGAGTCTATTCTAGTTTTGTGGATTGTTTCCCTGTGCCTTTGCAAAGTGAAAGCTGCAGTAATATAAATTATAAGATTCTTGCTTTTCTCTTCTTACTTTTCTTTCTAAAATTAGAATAGAGCCAGGTGCTGGATGTGGCCCAGTAATGTTGAACACCTTGATCTTACTTCTCCAGGATGGTAAAAGCACCCACATTATTCAAGCTATGCACATGGAACCTCTGTGACAGTAAGACACCGATAAATTACATCTAAAGTGGGAAAATTGGAACCTTGTTCTTGTGAAGGGTATAGAAAAGCATTTCATGCAGCTTAGCAAATCCATTTCATGCACACAGAGAAAGTAATCTGTCTTGCATGGATACTGGAAGGTGATGGTCTGAAAGCCTAACCCCAGCTAATAGAAAAAGTTTGTTACCCATATTGTTTTTAAAAAAAGAATTTAGCTGTAATTTTCACTCAGCCAATTCCCTATAGGCACACTTTAGGTGTGTCGTCTCTCAGTCCTGGTCCCAGGTACAAATTTTTGAAACAGCAGCACCCTGTGATTACATTACAATAGCCGTGCTGCTTTAAGCACTCAGCAACCACTAGAGGAAGAAGAGGACAACAACTTAAGCTAGGCACACACGGTTTGATTCTAGCACTATCGATTCTAGATCTTGATCTTTTCATCGGACACCGATCGTAAGCAAATCCAAAGTAGTACCACATGGAGAGTTCGATCATCATACGATCGTTCTATGACCAAAATCGCCAATTTTAGTTTTGATCAAAAAACTCAGGAAAGAGTCATATATAACTTTGTTCATCGAATACAATCTCCCCGACCAACAAACACAATGCTAAAGGTACCCATACACGTTGCGATTTTTCGTGCGATTTTAGCCCTTCCGACCGATCCGGTCGGTCGGGTAGGTCAATTGTTTGGGATTCCTAACATGCAAATGTAGTCCGACCAATGCTGTTTTTAGAAAAATCAGCCGAAAAGTCGATCGGGTACCCGAATGAGGATGCCCGTAATTTTCGGTCAGTCGGTCGGCATCCGACGGACTTTTAAAAATAGCACTACAGCAAAAATCGGGCATCGAAATCAAATATCGCATCGGTCCCCAAAAAATCGCAACGTGTATGGGTACCTTTAAACTTTAGTTTGATGGTTGTACAATCGACAAAAAATTTCCAACATGTCCGATCACTTTTCGAATGAGGTTTAAATCAGTATCCAACTATTTTCACCGATTGAACCATGTGTGCAGTATACAATTTAAGTCCAATTGATCGTTTTAGGTCGATTGAATGCTAAAATCGGACCGTGAATGCCTAGCTTTATGATATCATCTGACAGACCAAAGTTTACTGTACAAGGATATGCATGTAACAGGTTAAAAAAATATAATATATAATATTAATGTATTAGATTTACTATATATTTATAGTATATATATTATAGTATATATATTTATATACACTATTAATTATTGACACTGGCATTGTGTTTCTCTTAGTGCCACTCTCAATAACAAAAAATCAAATGTTCTCATGCATAAAAAGTGGACAACAAGAACAGCCTGTGCAAATTTTTCAGAATGGTCAGGGCCATCATCAGAAATGACAGGGCCCCCTACCCAAGAATATTATTCTAGTGTACTAGGATAACTATTCTTATGTCCTGGAAATGAATACTTGCTTCCACCCTGTTAGAATGAAAGGAGCTAATTAACTCATCTTGGCCATTTCATAGTTTAACTTTTGGGGTTCCATATATAAATTCTCAACTAACTTCCTCAATGTCCTCAAGTTTTGACTCATCTAGCTTACTAACTTAATATCTGGAGAATAACCATACTGTTTCTATTGAGGACCTACAGTATATCCAGAAAGTATTCACAGCGCATTACTTCAATCAATCAGGATGGGGAGAGAGCTATCCCAAGATGGTGCTGTCCGGATACATAGAGACTGAAAGCATAACTTTGCTATAGCAGTAGCACAGCTCCCATCAGCATCCTTGCCTATCACCTTCTCTCCTTTGCTGGGGAGGACGCTCATACCATTTGTACAGGGATGTACCATTAGGAGAATGCTATCCAGGGCTGTCCAGACTGGGCACTTCCTAGCTCCAGTGTCCTCCGTATCGGCCCCTGATCAGTCATTTTAAAAAAAAAACATATAAAAGTGATAGCAGAATAAGTCTGACCCTTTTGCTGGTTGTTCAAGGCATTACATGACACCACGTCACTTCAACAGAATAATAATAGTGTTAACGTTTTTTTAGTCTCAGTGAGGAGGAAACTCAGAGACTAAAAAACCTTTTAAGCTAGCCATACACAGTCGGATTCCATGGCTGATCGATCACCTATCCGATCGATTCCGGCGATCTCAGCGGGAATCGGAGGTCCGATCGATCGGCCAATTAAGTGTGTCCGATCGCTACATACCACCTTGTCCCACGGATTCCTGGACGATTCCGTGTCCAATCGCTTACTCCACAAATGGCAACTCCCCCTGATGTGTGCAGAATCGGATCAGAAAGACCAACATGTTGGTTCTCTGTCCGATCCGATTCTGGGCCCCCGAACGATCGGACGTGATCGGACGGACAAGGTGGGCTTCAAGCGATTCCGGGACGATCGTTTCGCGTGCACGCGCCCGGAATCGATCGTCCCGGAATCCGATGGGAAACAGACCCGTGTATGGGGGCCTTTACACTGTTATTATCCTGACGCAGTTTTGCAAAACAACTTGTTGCAGCAACTTCCTTTAACGTAATAAAAGCACACAATTCTTCAAATACGGGCGCCTCTACCTGAGCCTCTTTTTACCTGGGTACCCCCCAGAAAACTGTATCTACCTCTGGAAGCAGGGATCCAGCTGCCCATGCCTACCGGTTTCCCACAGGCCCAACAGAGTGCGACCAGGATCCTTACCCAGCCAACAATTGTGTAGGGACAGTGATTTAATATCTCCACAGGCCTTCACACTTCAAAGGTTGTTGTAGTCAATGCTCCTCTCTATCCTGAGAACCATTGACCAGCAACCCAAAACGTAAGTCGACGCTTGCCTTACTCCATACCTCACTCACATTAATGTGATTGCCATTTACTATTGGCATACTTCACACATCCATTTATTCTGCTCCTTACCATGTTCCTAATTCTATTTCTTTTTTTTCCACCCTTTGGGTCCCTCCCTAATTTTTGGGAGTCCCCTATACAGCTTCATCCATGAACCCTTTTTACACACATAAGGTATTTACAAAATCCAGTCATTTTTATCAGAGTAATCGTTTTTCCTGTAAAGCACAATAATATTTACTATACTGTATCTAAACCTAAAAATAAAACATGCAATCGAAAGCATGTGACACATGTCCTGTCCTAAGGTCACATGCTCACACAATCAGTGTGCTGGAAGAGCATCCTTTTTAACTTAGGACAGGACTACATACTACAACCCCTTTTCCATGATATAGGGTTAGGGTTTGTAGTTTAAAAGATATTTTAATTTTGCATGTAATAGACCAGAAGAGAGCATAAACAGGGTCTACAGACATTGTAACTTTGTAGAAATGACATAAATAGGTCGTGTTAGGACAAAATCAAATGAGTGATTTACCCACAGGGTAACATATGTCATACAGGGAGTGCCACATTTCAAAATAAATTGCCACATACTCAGAAGCAGTCCAAACATTCAGCAAACCTCTGGAACATGCACCAAATACATTGACGCACAGATGCAGTCCTGTACACACCCCAGCAACAGACACAATTATTCTTTTCTTGTCCTGACATGATTGGAAAGTTGGAGCAAAGCCTCTTATTGTGAAGTGAGGAAGTGATATTAGAGGAAATGAGGAGCACAACAGGATACTTGGCTGGATGACTTTTTTGTATGCATTGCATACCTGGAGCCCCCAAACTGTGAGTGTATTCATTGTTACAAATGTTTATTGTCTCAGTCTCTCTGCTATCAGCTGTTGGTAAAGTCATGCGCATGTTAGTTGTCCATTTTTTGTAAATCTGTCACAGTGGTCAGGTGTCACAGCTATGTCTCTAAAAAGTTCATAATGCTGTGTTCTAGTGTGCAGTGTGACTATAGTCTGCACCAACCCTTTCCCCACCTCCTCTCTACATTACATCCCCCTCTAATAGGTTTTGTCTGTCCTCTTCCTTCCTCTGGCTGCTCTCTTCATCATGTACTAGACACTGCTGTGATCCTGGCTCATGTGTGGCCCCTGGACTCATGTGTCTGTTTCCTCTCCATCACTCAGAACTTTCCCTTCTTACATGTGCAGTAACTTTTCCTGTCTACAGCCTGGACACACTGCAGAACGGTGAGCTGGCACACTTTCTAATAGATATCATACTGCCATTGTGTTCATTCACTCATAAAGAGGTATTTGCCATTGTGTAAACTCACAGCAAGTCACGCCACACATATTAAACATTATTACAAGTCTTTGTAAAGCTCAGTCAGGAGAAATGTAAAAATGTAATACAGCATTCTACTTTGCAAAAAAATGTTAGAGAATAACAAGTAGATAAATGTACTTGTCAGTACTGGGAGGATTGTCAGGAATCTGCATCCACTCTGGGGGCTTTTATTTATATGGGGTGAAGTGTGACAACGACATCTTTCTTTACAACATAACTGACAATATTTTACATGATTGCCAACTTTACATATCTTATATGTATAGACATTTCAAGTTTTTTTAACTTAGTATACAGATTTTAATTAATTGATTTTAATTATGTTCTTTAATAATTTCTAAAGCTTACTGAATGTCAAAAGATAGAAGGTAAGAGAGATCTCAGTACAGCCAATCTATAAAATATTAAACCATGGGATTGAGGCATCTGTCCTTAAAACATGCTCTTATTAAGTAAAAAGTGGTTTATGGAACTCTATCGCTGGGGAAGTTAAACCCACAGGATCGAGACATGAACGTTTTCGCCTTGATAGGTTACACCTGCACCTTTATCATGCAGCATTCAAGGAGCTATGTTGTGGATAAACATTTTTAATAGGATACAATGAAGCTTAGTTCCATAACTTACAGACCAAACACAGCATACAAAAAAGTTACATGAAAAGCAAAAAGGCAGATTGGTTGGCTGTTGTGTCCCCTTGACTACATATAAATGAATGATGAGCAGCTCATTGGTTACTCCTGTTACAATGAACACTTCTTTACAGATAACATCAATATGGTATTATTGTTGTTATTATTAAGTATATTATTATTATTAACATAATTTATTTTAAGGCATTTTGTTTTGGTGATATTGCCTAAATATATTTTACCTTGATGGTATAATATTTATCTGGAAACATAGCCGCACTATCACTTCAATAGCATAGCATCTTTCTAGATGCATGGTGTCACTCTGTATTTGTCATTGTCATTTTCATATTTTTTCAGTCCTCATAAAAAAACCATAAACAAAATGCTTACCTGCAGCAATGATTGGTTGGCAGAGCTCATTTAAAGCCCCCATACACCTTACAATATTACCATACAATTTATGCACAACGCAATTTTGTTCTACCAAAACCATGTAATATGAGGATCTTTCTACACCTTCCAATCACTTTGTATTCTATCAGGGAGGACTCGGCACTACATAGTTGTTGGTAGAGCTAAAGGAAATTGTATGGAATGATCTAAGCTTAAGAGGTAAGCTGGGAATAGACAGTATGATGTACCATCTATTCCTTATGCGATTCTATGCAGTAGCAGGCAGCGTGATGACGTCATCACGCCCGCCTGCTAGTGCTGAGAATTGGCCAGCACTCTGCATCTGCAGCTCCCCAGCTGAACTAATGGGATTGGGCTAAAATTTATCGTCCTGTCGGATCTCTGTGCGATCCAACAGGTCGGCTGATTTCAGCCCAATCCTCGTCAGTTGCAGCCTCCAATTCCTGCACGAACCGATCCTTAAGGGATGCGGAAGCGCGCACAGCTTTGGATCGGGGATCGGATCGTGCAGGAATTGAAACGTGTATGCCCAGCTGTACCTTTATAGTTTGAAACACAACATTTTGAATTATGCTGATATTTTCCTTCCCCATTAGAAATGGACTTTCTAAAGTTGTGCACAGAGGCTACATATTCATCTGAGACAATTATGGTAGAATATCTCAGGTGAACACCTAAAGTCTGTGCAGCTACTGGGCGAGGTTGTCGATCAGGTAGGACGAATTGTTGATTCATCAACCTGCCTTATATGGCTTTTTCCTATGGGGAAAGATGTATAGGGGTGCTCCCTTCTTGGCCTGCTCCAGGGGTTCTCAAGTTGCTGGGGGCTGGGGTGAAACATAACATAAAAACCAATCATGAACAGATTTCCATGCACACTGCACATATGTACTTTGTAGGGCAGAAAACATAAAGAACAATGGGAAGTGGGATTTTGCTACACTTGCTTATACTTGCATTCTGGTGCAGCCTTAGAAGTCCACAAGTATTTTGTCTTTTGTCACAAGATGCCCTTGGTGCAGCTTACTATCAGGGTATATCACAGCTCTGGCTTTCTAAGCTCCAGCTGATGTTTGAAAGGCTTTAGGGGCCAAACTTAAAGCCTTGAAGGACCTCTTACAATTTTTTTATAATATCATTTTTATAATATTTCTCTTTATCATTTGCTAGAAATCACTAACTATAACAGTCAATAACTATATAGCATATATTGCTTATATTCTGATAAACACTTAAATACACTAATATATAATGAGGGGTTCACATAAGTGGTCCGCCACTACACAAATGGGATGAAAAGATGGCTATGCAGACCAATATTGTTGTTTCTGGGCTCCATCGCATTCAATAGCTGTCCACACAGTCTCTTTGTATCATGTATAAAAGTAAAATTTTTAGATTGCCAAAACTCTTTCAGTTTATATTGTTAAATGTATACAATGTATGTCACTTGGATAACTGCAGGGAAACATTAATACCTATAAAAGTTTGCAGTTAGGGGTGTGAAATTGGGAATAAAAATTACTTACAAAAAGATTGGAGATCTGGGAGTTCAATGAACATGCTGCAATGAAGACTCCGCATTTCACAGCTTTATATCAGCACCGCGGGCATGCTGCTTACATAACTCAGAGTTGACACTGCCCCATTAATTGAATAGGAAGTGGACACAAGCCCAAATAGTAAAATCTGACAAGAGAAAAGCACTGATGGAATGTTGACAGTTGGAATATGACTATGAAAGGTTGTCATTTGGACTGCAGGACATTTGGTCTCATGGGTTAGTTTCTTACCCAGAAAATCTTGGGGTTGCACTACAGAGGTATGAGATCTGGGGGCTCAAACAATGTTGTACTGTGAAAGTTACATTTGACGCAAAGCCAGCTGGTGACCTGTGGATGGAGACCGCTAATTGAAAAATCAATCATGAACAGAGAGGTCCATCTGCAGCAGAACCTACCATGCAGGAAGCTGACGCAGAGGACAGTGAGGTAGAAAGGACCCTTTTAAAACCACGCAACACCATGTGATTATAATAATTCAGTGACAAACTGTGTGACTAAGGCTCAATTTACACTGTTAATCGCAGAACAACACCTTAACACAGCCGACCGTGCTTTAACCCCATAGACCTGTCATGGGGTTGTTATCTAAATGACCCCTGAATGCCTGCACACGTTTGCAGGCGTTTGTTACAGGTCGTTTCTCAGGCTTCAGCAGCCAGAGAAAGACAGTGTAAATTTAGCCTAACAGACAGTATCCCAATTAAACATAACACAGTGAACAGTTTTTGCAATAAACTCTAATATTTTCTATTCACATTTTTACATTTCTGTATACACAATTGATGTAAAAAATTTACTTTACGTCTATGACGTAAGGGTAAAAGAACACACTGTATATATGTGCTTATTTTCCAGTAGCAAGTAAAAATGAGTGAGATAAAATCTTATTAATATTATTAGGAAAAGCTCACAGACATCAGATGTTTCATATGATTGTCATGTTCACATGATTTTGGTGCAGGCCTATGTAAACAGCATTAGAATATCATTTGGATTCTACTCGTCAGTTTCTGTGACTTTCCACATTCCAGTCTCGGCATGCGTGACTAGAATCATGTAAGTGATGCTTTTCAGCATTTTTTTTAAACAATAAGATTTTTATTGAGCTTTTCAGCATTTTTTACACTACATTTTGTTTTATCTGTTTAGCTTAGAATAAAACATAGTGTCTCAATATTGTTAATTATTGACAATGATGGCTGTGTTGTTTGTGGTTCTTCTACTACTACTATTGTACTATTGGGGGTTTCTAAGAGTTTTTATGAGTATATTGGTGTGCTCATCCCTTATAATTTTTAGTCATCTCACGTGTACCAGAGAAAAGACACTGCCCTTTTCTTTACGTCTTAAGGTAATTTCAGGGTGTGGCACAAATTCCAATTCACTTTTTAAAGATGTTCCCAAAAATACGTCATCATTGTGCAAAAGAAGGAGTGAGCTGCTAATAAATTAGATCTGGATAAAACATGCTATTTTCCATCATAAACCTGTTATAATGGATTTGGGTGGCTCAGCATTAGATGCTCCTGAATCCTGCCCTCCACTGATTACCATGCAGAATCATTACTCCTATGTTGTGAATACTCATCTCATACGTTTGTCAGACTTAACACTAAAACCACCTGCTTAATATTTTGTATTTTGTGACATGTTTCATAAATTACAAAAATAGCCCTTACTTGTGTATTCATTGACTCTACAAGGTATATGAAGATGTTCTGTGCTATTTGCCACTAAATATTTAATCATTCATGTCCTGTAAGTTGTGAAATGTGGTCTCCATGAATCTGAACTGTATACACTAGAGTATTAGGAGATCTGAACATTAGCCGAGGTACCTACGTATTTTGTCCCAAAATAACATGGAAAAACTGAATTACTTGACTAAAAGCCTTGGGTGGGTAATGCAGCAGCTAATGGTGGGCATACACAGGTATATATTTCAATAGATTCCAGAGCAATCGATCACTGTTTCCATTCGCAGTGATCGATTGTTCAGGAATCGATTGTGTCTACCCTTCTTTCAAGTAGGATCGATTGAACAGGATCCCAAATCCAAAGTATCAAACAGTATTGATTGCAGAATGTGGTGCGCAACGATTCTCTGTTCAGTCGTCGAGCACAGTGTGGTGACGCCATCAGGCTGTGCTCAAGGGTTCTTCGATTGAGTAAATATTGACCTGTGTATGCCCACCTTAAGGCATAGAGGTGCCTGGCATATTTGCTTTTGTTTTAGGATGTCAGTATTTCGACTATCTTTGATTTGTGAGTTTTTTTGCAAAGCACCTGAACATGATATCAACATGCTTCCTAGTATCCGCCCCAGGCGCGCCCCTCGTGTGATGTGCGGCCGCCTCCGGCCACAAGTGGACATTGAGAAAGTAGATGTCTACCTGACATAATCCCTGTGTGCCCTGAAGCCAGCCAGCTCTGAATCCAACTATGCTTGAGGGGCATGGAGCATCACCGGATTCAGATTTGGATTGGTGGAAAGGACGAGACCCGAAGAGTCTTGCTCCTCCATCTTACATACTGGAGGACAGGACACTCCAGTCATGTCAGCGCTGGATGGAGGAAGAGGGGAAAGCTAGCCATACACGTGTCAGATTCCATGGCCAATTGATCACTCACCCGATCGATTCCGGCGATCTCAGCGGGAATCGGAGCTCCGATCAATCAGCCAATTAAGAGTATCCGATCGCTGCATACCACCTTGTCCCACGGATTCCTGGACGATTCCGTGTCCGATCACTTACTTCCCAAATGGCAACTCCCTCTGATGTGTGCAGAATCGGATCAGAAAGACCAACATGTTGGTTCTCTGTCGGATCCGATTCTGAGCCCCCGATCAATCGGACGTGATCGATCGGACAAGGTGGGCTGCACGCGATTCCGGCACGATCGTTTCGTGTGCACGTGCCCGGAATCGATCGTGCCGGAATCCGGTGGGAATCCGACACGTGTATGGGGGCCTGAAGGTAAGTATGGGATTTTTCTCTGCAGGGATTGCTTTGCATGGCTCAAGACCCCATGTAGGTAAGTATGTTTATTTGTTTGGGGGGTTTTTATGTCTAAAACCACTTTATGAGTCTAAAACCACTTTAAGTTGATATAAAACATTTTGACTTGACTTCCACCCCATGACAGATGCTATTGTAACAGAATAATCATATTTCATTTTATTTGTCAGGGATTTTAAAGCTGTATTTAAAGAAGGTTAAGCAAAGAAATGTAGCTCTTGATAATGGATTTAAATATTTTGGGTCAGCCACAAGTAAACAAAAGTTTGTTGGGGTCATAAGGATAGAATTTGTTTGATTTCTACTTGCAGAACAATATAAAGTATTAGGCATGTAGAAACAAACATGGGTGTGGGTTTGATTCTGTATTTAGTTTTTGCCACCCAGCATTGAGAGAGCTGCCTTTATTCCACACCTCTTCCACCAAGGGAGCTACATGGTCTAAATCCCTTTCATTTATTTCTTAGTAAACCTGACACCTCATGCAACATTCGGTTGGGTGAAGCCTCTTCCATTCCCAGAAGCCAGCAATGAGTTGCAGCTGTCTGCGCCCAGAGACTGACTCAGAGGACGAGGTGAGTTATTTTGATGGCACAAAGTTTTTGTACAGGAAATTAAAGAGGGAAACAACAATTAAATGCTATACAACACAATCATATGTTGATAATGATTAACAACAAATAAAACACTGGGGTTTTGTTCTGTGAAAAAAAGAATAAATAGAGAGCCCATTACTAAACATGGCCACAAAATTTCAAAAGGATATAGGGACATAGGGAAGGGTTGCACACTATATGTTTGGGCATGGACAAGTTGCCATAGAAAACCTGTCCTACAATTCACACTTGTATGCGATGCTTTATGTGTTATAGCTATTCTATTCATTTTATACAGATTTGGCAACTCAAGCTACAAGCACACATTATTTTGTGTATAATATGTATCCAAAAAGCAAAATAAAATTTAAACCAGGACTACCCTTAACTACTCCACCAATGGGGTAAGAACCTCTTTAGAATGGGGCCAGCATATGGTGATGCTATTTTTTACTTATATGTTATAACCAGCCATGCACATAACTGGTATGCAGGCCTGCATGTGGAGAGAAAATCTAACAATTCATACTGACACTTGTATTACTGTGCGCCTTTGTGAACTTGAGTCAAGCCCTGTCTGTTTTTTTTCTCATATTACTGTCTGGGCCCCTCTCGCGTTCCCACCTGACCCCTGCTCCGACTTGCTGGAGCCGGAGGCAAGCTGGTGAAATAAGATATTTTTTTGACATGGTACCTCACCTGTATATGGTTTTGGCTCTCTCCCCCCTGAAAATCAACCCTTAGATCTGGGAACTGGCCAGTTACAGAGCAGCTGCAGGTGACCCAGCACTGTCTCTTCCTCATAGTGAGATACACAGGTGAGTGTTTGGTACTCACCTACAGCCACCACCCTTAATGATTGAGGATCACTGGGGAGGGTGGCCATAGACATGACAGGTTTGTTGTATGTGCAGGCATTATCTACAATCTGAAGGTGTCCAGCAGAGGAGCTTCGGGCATAAACAATGAAAGTGTATACAGTTACCTAGATAAATGCTGCCAAAAGTAAAATAATCAGTAAAAAAACATTCTGTAGCCTGAGCTGAGCTCGGAGTAGCTGGGGAAAAAAGCTTAGACAGTAATGACATCTGGTGACTATTCTATATATTGCATCAAAAAAATTACTTTAAAAATAAAATAAGCCCCAATTTGCATTTTGTGCACCTAAAATTAATATAAAAAAGTGCCTTATTTTCAGGGAAATAGCAGAGAGAGGTGATGCGGCAGTCTCACATACATCTGAGGAGATCCTTCCATCTTTTTGTGTTGTCAGAATAATGAGTGGAAGCACATACATGACTTACACAATAAGCATATAACCTGGCAAGCTACAGTGCCAGCCTCTGCATTTGCTTCTGTGTGGACATTATCAAGTATGTGACATGTTGTCCCGAGCTGGGGAACCCAACACTCCCTCTTCCTCTCATTATTATTGTTAGCAGGGTCTAACAGAGGGTTTGTTCTGTGAGTGAGTACCAAACACCATCACCTGGTACTCATCTGAGTAGCACACAAAATAAGTTATGTACACCCCTTGTTATAAGTATGATCAAATGAGCTATAATTGAGATATGTATGCACTGATTTGGTGGGCCTGTGTCCATTGAAGATCAATGGACATGTCTCCAAGACGAGGAAAAGAAGTGTTCTTGAGCTGTTTTTCTGCGCTTTTGGTATCCTAAATCAATGCAGCGGGAACGCACCCTAAGTCGCGGGCTAACTCACGTGGAATCTGCCGGCAAATGGGCTGGCACATGTCTTTTTTCCCAACGCAGGGACACAGCAGTCGGCACATGCCTGATATTGTTGTCTATACCTGAGGAAGCTCATATGGTTGAAACGTGCATCGTGAATTGGTGGGACACAATATCCATATAGGTTGCTGAATTTATAACTTGAGTTTACATGGATATCCAATAAGACAACCTAGTCCTGGAATCCTGGAAACTTACTGGAAACCTTTCTACATATTGCTGTAATAAAATTATGTTGCAATGAAAATCTTGGCTCTTGTGCATAAATGATATAAAAGAGTGTTCCAGGGTACCAGGGGTTTTCTGTTCTGATTCTAAGGGCACTTTTCCTATTGGTGGAGTAGTTTTCAGCTTTTACAGATATGTGGCACTAGATAACTCAAAACTTCCAACCCCCATATCTGTTTTTTTAGAACTAAGGGTCCCCATACACCTTTAAATTTCTGTCAGATTTTCTTTAGATCTCCTTTTGTTTTACCATAACCATGTAACATGAGGGACTTTCTAAACCATCAAGTCTACCTGTGTTTAATCGCTTATGGCCAGCTTTAAGGTGCACATACATGCATAGATATGGGCTAGATCGATGGCTGCTTCAAGCGCCTTGCATGCTCATGGCCATCTATCTGGCCCATATCTAATGCAGCCATCCCTGTTTTTAAAAACAGGGATATCCGACATGACCGTAAATCACAGGTCAGTTCAATCACAGAAGTTCTGCGGCTGGCTTCTCCTCTCACAGGACAGAGCTACCGCTCTGTGTGCTGTGAGAGGGCAGGGGCGCGGGGGAGCTGTTTCTTTGTTGGCTCTTACTGGCTGGGAGCTGCAGACAGTCAGTGAGAGCGGACAGAGACACAGCTCCCCCCGCAACAATTGAGTAGCACTCACACTGGTTGCACCGAGTCCACATCTAACAAGAATTGATGTGCAAAGTGGTTCACATTGATTCCTGTTCGATTGACCCGCGATTATTCACAGCGTGGTGACGTCACCACGCTGTGATCAACCCACGATCAATCACAGCGTGGTGAAGTCAAGACAATCTACCCATCTATGCCCAACTTTAAAGCTGATCCTAATCATCATGTTTTCTGCTAGTTCCTATTAGCAGCTTAGTCATTTTGTTGACAATATACGGTAACAGTAAAAAAATTTAACTGAACCCTGGTGTCTGAAAACTATTATTTCTTACACAATGTTACATTCAGTTAGCCCCGAACCAAGAAAGGGCTTGTCCCTGCTTTGTACTGCTTTGCATTCCACCACGTATGCTACAATATGTGTAAAGTAAAATAAAGGAGACTATTGATAGCTGTTCATTATGTGTGATTGTAGACTGACTATTCATATCTGCCCTCTAGTACAAGGAGAGCACAGAGAAGGAACCTAAGGAGGAGATAGCGGACAAAACTGATGGAGAGCTGATCTTTACTGCTGCCATCGTGGGTGGTGTGCAGAAAGCACAAAGCAACCAGCGGGAACGTGAAAAGGACCGCCACAACATCAGAGAGCGAGAACGAAGAAAAGATCACGAAAGACAGAGGGATAAAGAGAAAAATGCTGAGAGAGAAAAGGAGAGGAGAAAGCAAAGAGAAAGGCAGAGACTAGCTGAGAAACAGAGACAGAGACAAGCTGATAAACAAAGACAGAGACAAGCAGAGAAGCAGAGGCAGAAGAAAAAGAAATAACATTTACAGTAGTGTCATGAGCATGTTTGTAAATGAGTTGTACGATCTGCAATCATTTGGCTTTTAACATAAGTATAAGTTTTTCATCAAATACACCTATTCAATAAGGCCAATTACATAAGCATTAAAGCTGCAGTACAGAAAAAGATTAAGATCTCCTATGGTTGTGGAAACACATATCCACAGAAATAAACACAAAATGTAACTGAAATGAAACATAATTTTCTTTTATTCTTGCATCCAAACAAATTGATTTAAAAAAAAAATAAAACAAGGTAACAAACTGACAAACCAATGTAAGCTGTGTGTTCATTTCCAATATCAGGGCCTGCATCCAGGAACATGGAGGGTACCACTGCAGATTTTTTATTCTGCAAATTCTAGTTCAGGGACTATGATATTGACACTCTGGCTCCAATAGCAGTAGTAATTTACGTAGAACAAGTAAAGATTAGGATATTGCTCAGACATTTTTTTACATATATCTTACAAAAGTGAGTTTACCCCTCATATTTTAGTTTATTAAAAAAAATTTTGGGACCACATTGATGATATATCACATTTTTATACAATGCATAGCAGTCAGTGTATAGCTCGCTAAATTCGCTGCCCTCTCAAAATAACTGAACACACAGTCATTAAAGTCTAAACATCTGGCAGCAAAAGTGAGTACACGTACTTAGTGCAACATTTCCAAATTGTACCCAATTAGCCATTTTCTCTCCCCAATGGCATGTGGCTCATTAGTGTTACAAGATCTCAAAGGTGAATGGTTAGCAAGTGTGTTAAAATAAGTGCTATCAGAATCACACTCTCTCATTACTGGTCACTGGAAGTTCAGCATGACAAGAACTCTCTAAAGATCATGAAAAATAGAATTGTTGCTCTTCATAAAGGGCTTGTCCCCTCTTTAGGGGACTTTATAATAGCGGCATGGAGATCATTGCCATGTATTGATGGGGTTCATCCCCACAGCTGCTGTCTCCAGGTCACTGTGTTTGGGATCACAGGCCGCAGATGGTGGTGGCTGATCATGGCCAAATGAATAAATGCGGTCAAACACCTCATCTTAGTTGATTGATTATTGACCAAGCCCATTTATTCTCTATGATTATATCCAGGCAGGGTTGGGCAAGATGGCCTTTCTCACCCCACCACTTCCTGCCTGCAAATGCTAGCGATCTCCGTGCGATCGCAGAAGTTCCAATCGCAGGAAACCCCAGCGATCTCCGTGCCGCCATTGTAATCATCGCAGATTGTTGAAGTGAGGATATAGCCAAAGATGGCCTAGGCTATAAGAAGGTAGCAAACACCCTGACACAGAGTTTAAGCATGGTGGCCCACACTTTTTTGGCTTGTGATCTTTTTTTTAAATGACCAAGACAAAATGGTCTACCATATTTTGATTGCCAATGAAGATTCCAAACCCCCTGAAACTGAGCTGCAGCAAGAAGGACCATACAGTGGTTTAAACAGGACAGGTTGCACTCAGAACAGGCCTCTCCGTGATCCACCAAAGAAGTTGAGTGCATATGCTCAGCATATATTTGTCAAGTTTTTCCTTTCCAAATAAGGGAAAACTTACAGTAAGGGACATCACTGGTGCCATGCACGCCGCCAAATCTGCACATCCTTTGGACAAGTGGGTAGGGTAACATTTCCCTCCCTCCTAGCACACCCCCACCCCTCACTTCCTCCCAGATTAGTATACCCATGATCTCTGTCAGTACTCTCAGTTGTAGGGTACAACTAAGCCTACTGACAGGAATAGGGGCAGGAAAAAGGGGGGAAAAATTGTGTAGGGTTGGTTGGGAATAAGTAAAGGGAAATCTTGCTTGTAAAAACCTGCTGCAGTATCAGTTGTTTATCGGGGGTTTCCTTGGGGGGGTTTCCTCGGGGGTGATTTGACATGGTTTCTATCTATTTCCTGCTCAATCAACAACAAAATAAATGTTTTTAGCTAAAAGGTTAAAAGTTTGAAATTCTCTTTGTGGGGTAAAGCAGCCAACAGTTGCAAGCTGTACATATTAGTGAGAGCTGTCATTGCTGTCTGGTACCTCACAGGCAACAGAGATCTCCAGTGTTAATGGTTCATTGTTATTTTATGATAGGCTTCTCCTGAAAGAAGGCCCTATGTCAACTGCAAGGTTATCACAAAAAAAGCTGAAACAGCATTCTTCTCTATTTCCCCTACTGATAAGAACATGTAGAACTAATATTATGTACAGCTCTATAGAGGAAATGGAAGTTTCTTCTGAGGCCCTGAAAATCTGTGTGGATTTCTTGCTCTGCCCTGAACTTTATATATAGTAGCAGAACAATTCAGTCATTGTCTAGAGTAAAGAGAAGTCTCATAAAACCAACCCTTCACTTCCACAACCAACCCCCAAAGACGAGGCTCTGCCAAGGTTTCCAAAACAGCTCCAGCACTAAGGATATATATAGCATGTTATTCTACAACCATGCTTGCTGTAATACATTTCAACAATGTAATTTTTTAAAAGAAATATTGATAGTGTATAGATACCAGTAATATATATAGAATATAATACAAATCAAAGATTTAACACATGCTACAGGAACTGCTCAGGGAGATTCAGTGAGATAGGGAGACTGGAGATATGCTTCAGGTTAGATACACATTACAACAGACTATAAAGCAGGGTACAGACGGCTCGACATTTGAGCCATCCGATGTTCCCTGCAGCAGCGTGATGATGTCATCACGCTGCTGTCAGATATTGCCGGAGCTGGAGAAGACAGCTCTGCTCTCTCCCCAGCTGAGCCAATGCTTTGCATGGAGACCCGGCCTTCTTCATGCAAAGCAACGGACATCGGCCGTATTCAACGGTCATGTCCGATATGACTGTTTTTGGGCAGGATTGATTGGTCCCGCTCGAAAACAGCGATGGCGCATATTATTTGGGCCATATCGATGGCCATGAGCGCGCACGGCGCTCAAAGCAGCCATCCATATGGCTCATATCTGCAGGTCTGTACCCTGCTTTAGTGATCACTGCTATTCCTTCTGTAGTAATGTATTTGTCATTTGTGCTACTTACAGTCTACTTACCTTTCAATCACTCCATACAATTTCTTTTAGCTCTACCAACAACTATGCAGTGCCGGGTCCTCCCTGATAGAATACATAGTGATTGAAAGGTTTAGAAATGTCCTCATATTACATGGTTTTGGTAGAAGAAAATATTGTAAAAAGATTGTACAGAAAGTCTATGGTAACATTGTAAGGTGTATGGTGGTCTTTAGAAATGTTCTTCTGGGGAAAGTTTTCCTGCAAGATAAGTTAGAATCACATTTGATCATCATATGTTGAATCTGGTCAGGTAAGAAACCTTTGTTGGCATTGCAGCTGACTTTTTTTGGCAAGTTTTTCAGCCTGAGGCTATGTTCCCACTTAGGTGATTAATCGCCTGTGCTGGCAGTTAATCGCCTGAGGTGGCGTTTTTCAATCGCCTGCCAATCGCCTACACTACTTTCAATGGGCTTGTCCTCTTTGATTGGATTGAAAATCGCCACCTCAGACGATTAACTGCCAGCGAATGCGTTTAATCGCCTAAGTGGGAAATCAACTAAATGAAGGCTGCCAATTAGGCTTCTCAAACTACTGTGATCCAGTGGAATTTTCAGCAACACATCATACCACAATAAATATTATAGGTTCAGCTCACAAAGCTATAACTCTCAGTATTAAATGCAGTAGAAAACAGCTGTCACTTTTTAAAATAGGTATTTATCTATGCATTACACAAATTGGCTAACTCAGATAGATCATGGCTAGTTATATATAAGGTTAATCAAACTGGTAAGGAAACCAAAACGAGGATTTCCTGCCAGAG
>CM070032.1:82696285-82715927 GCA_036250615.1 Ptychadena robeensis | reverse complement strand
CCATGGCTGACCTACCTTGAAACCGTGAAAGTCCCCTAGCCTCTGCTAAACCAGAGGACAAACCAGAGGACATTCCTGCTCAGGGGTGGTGTTTTTACTCTACACCCTGGGTAATTTCTGTATATTTTATTTTGGGATGTTGTTTTTTCTACATTGTGCTGGAAGCACATTTATTGCCTTACCCCATAACCTCAATAAAAAAAAAACAGTGCTGTTAACATAGACATTGGCCAGTGCAGGATAGTGCACACACAAAAATCACACTCCCGGAATAGCTGCGGCTTTGTTTCTGTTGTTGTCATCCCCGTTTGTTCGGAGTTTGTTTTTCAAACTGACTGGGTTCGTCTCAACTGCTAGGGAGGTTTAAATATCAAGGTTGACCAGTGCCTTATGCCTGCCATACACACGCCGATGGTGTGCAGGCAGTCCCGATGTGCACCGAGATTCAAACGTGATGACGTCATCACGTTTGCACCCCGGTGCATTATGGGGCCCCTTCAGTCGGCGGCACCCTTTGTGTGCCAGCCATAAGCTGCAATGAAGACGCCGTCTTCATTGAAGCTTATGGCATCGGCTTTCATCGGCTAGTGCTGCCCAGAGATTATCGGACATGTCCGTTCTCTGGCCGGCCGAGCAGTGGGGCGACAGTGATCTGTCGCCCGATGTGGGCACATGCTGATTAGCGGCCGATTTTTTACCTGACCGACGGCACGAGCGCGCACGCCCGTTGGTCAGAATAAAAATCGCCCGCTAATCGGCATGTGTATGGCTAGCATTAGAGTCTTTTTCCAATGCATAACCTCAATTAAAAAAAACATAGACTCTTTCTTATATCTCAGAGGGCTCTGCCTCAAAAAAAGATTGTACTACCTTATACCAAATCCTTCTGATATTTGTACAATCAACTGAAATGTTCCAATTCAATTTAATTAAAATGTAAAAGTTTAAACATTTACCCACTACTATGATTTTAGATTGCAACAGAAATAACATAAACACAAAGCATGTTCAATGTGGCACACTGACTCAAAATTGAGGGCCCTTTCACACTACGCTACTTTTGTAAACGTGCAATTTTTTTTAATGCATGCCTTTTTACAGTACTGTGTTTTTTTCATAGAAGACCAATGTCACCCTTCACATTGCATGTGTTGCAACGTTAGCACAAAGCCCTGCTTTGTATATTTTTGTTGCATTTTTAATTGTTCAAAAAATGCAAGCTCAAACATGAACCTATACCTGTGAAAGGGCCTGTGGGACAAGAAAGCTAACCAAGTGGCCACTGGATATCATACCTACCATGCCATGGAAAAACAACATGTTATTCCCTGAAAATAAAGCACCCTTTCATTTTTGCCACATGCTGAAATATAAGGCATACCCCCGAAAATAAGGCACCGCCCAAAAATACGGTACTGTAACTCTGGACAGGGGGGATCAGAGGTGGTTACTAAAATGGTAATCCCCCCTGTGAGTCTCCAGTGATATTTGATCCCTCCTGTTTCATTTTAAGTAACCCACCCACCCTGATACTCCAGTGTCGTATTCCTCATAGAAAAATTAAACATTCTCCGAAAATAAGACGTAGGGCATCTTTGGGAGCAAAAAAATTAATATAAGACACTGTGTGGCTTATGTCTTATGTCTTACAATGTCTTATTTTCGGGGAAACAAAGTATTACTATAGAAATGATGGTTATTTAATGCACTACATGAATTGTGTCTTCTTGGATTCTTAGTAAATGTCTGAAGTTATTATAGTTCGGCATTGTAAGGACGGACACCAAAGATCTGAATACTGCATGAAGAGAAGAACACCAAGAGCAAGAACAGAAGTAAATACATCATTTAAATACCTCTAGACACCAAGCTATCATTTAAACCTTGAATTCCGCTTTAATCTTAATACAGATTTAAATCTTTTGCCGACAACATCTGTTCCTATTTAAACATCCTCCCAAAAAATATATCCATAATCTTCTTCTAATTCACCATCTTTTCCAAAGTCAATTCCATGTTCTTTGGCCACTTTCCCCTCTCATCAACCTCAATTTCCTTTTCTTGGTTGTTTTTTTCCTTGGATTTTTCCTTTTACCCTTTCCTCAGCTGATGTCTTCTCCTCCTGCTTCCTTTTTCTCAATAGACAAAACTAACACGAAGGCCCCTTCCCATGACACAGATTGTCTTCATTTGAGTGCAACTTCTAAAGTTATTGTTAAAGGAGCAGGTAATGCATTCAACATTACACCTTCCTATTTTAACTCAAACAACCTACCCTACCTAACTGCCTCCCTTTATAAACATTCCCACTTATCAAGAACATCCAATGGCCATACCTCTTCTTACCATAGATTCCTGAGCCTGTGCCCTGACACAAAAGGTAGAGACCCATAGCTAACAGCAATGTTAATACTATTAACTTTACCCAACACCGTTCAGCAATGCTTTTAATGCAGTGCTTTAGTCATACCTGTCAAGCTTCTCGTTTTGGCCAGGAAAGTGACTTTCCAAATCTCAAATTTTTCCCAGATTACTCTCCCTGCTAATGTCCCACCTCGCACATTATCAGCACAAGCGGAGTAGGACATTAGCAGTGAGAGTAACGCCCTTTCCCTGTTAAATCACCTGAGAAGTAAACCCAATACCAGAACGTCACTGAAAGCATTTAAACGCAGAAAAAAAAAACTGGAAGTGACATCACTTCCTTTATTTCCCCAGTTTTTTTCTTTACAGTTGAAAGTTGACAGATACCATGTTTCCCCGAAAATTTTTGCTCCAAAAGATGCCCTACATTCTATTTTCGGGGATGTCTTATTTTTCCATGAAGAAGAATAAGATTAAAATGACACAGGGGGATCAGAGGGATAGGAGACTCAGAGGGGGGATTACCATTTTAGTAACCCCCTCTGATCCTCCTGTGACATTATGATTGCCCCCTCTGATCTCCCCTGTCCAGAGTTACAGTACCATATCTTGGGGGTGCCTTGTTTTTGGGGGATGTCTTATATTTCAGCGTCAGGCAAAAATGTAAGGGTGTATTATTTTCGGAGGATGCCTTATTTTCAGGGAAACAGGGTATGGCTTTAGTTATAGATATACTGTGGTTTTAAAAAATAAAAGTTTTAAACACCTGTAGCGTTGCCCAGGTCTCACCGGAGCAACCAGGTTCTTTTCTGATTTTGGATGCCTATGCCCAGATTATTGTCAAACTTACACACAGGATCTTACAGTCTTACAGTTACAATCACCATCACCCATAGGGCAAGGATGGGGACCAAAGCATAGTTACAAACAAAGCTAAGTTACTAACAGTTCCTAACCAGCTGCTAGAAGGTGTGGAGGCAAAATAGAGTGGCTGTTGGTATCAGGCTCAATATGTGGCCTGCACCCATTTGGACAAGGTGAGGAAGGGGCTGCCCTGGTCCAAAGGGGACCTCTGTCATTCGCCATGGGTGGTGAGTCAGCCAGCGCCACTTGCTGAGTGGACGGCGGTGGGGGACCCAGAGAGATGGGAGCACCTTGCTCCAAGGTAAGACATGGGATAACAGCCACAAAGCCCAGCAAAAGCCTGGGAAAATAACTAACTAGATACATTTATAACCCAATGAGAGGGGATTTACAGCTACTGGGCAAATAACTAACTCAAAACAAGGATATGACCTCACCTACCAGCATTTCCAGCAGCTGCTATACAAAAAGTTACATTTCTTAAATGTACATACTTACTTTACACACCATGCCGTGGCCAACTATACAAATATATATACGGTATACAGATCATATACACAGTTTTAAGTGTATTTCCACTACACTACACACCTATGATGGTTAAAAAGACATATTTAGATGCCATGCAAAAAATAAACACACTGTATGTTCCTGGCATGCGATAATCTATGATGAGGTGACAGTTTGCAGCCAGGAGGACTTTGCCCACCTTCTGAGCTTGCTTCTAATAACGCCAATATCAGCCTGACCATTGTTAAAAGCTGTTGTTTAATATACTTCTACTGGTATCTCATAATAATAAAGCTGGTCACACAATAGGGTGTCTGATCATTGGGAAATGAATGATTATTTCCTCAGGCAATCTGTTCTCTTTTCATCTGTCATGCACATTCACTATTCAGTGTATCTGAAGGGGAACCCCCACTGTTTCCAATCTTTACTGAAGAGATGACCGTGAATCTGATTACACTAAGAAACTAGATTACTTTGTAAGCTCCTTTGAGATACGAAATTATGTGGAAGTTTGATGCTCTATGTTAATTGTCTAAAGAAGGGCCATTCTCTGATCGATTAATATATTGATTAAGTAGCAATTCAAAAGGCCCTATGTTTTATCCTTCTTTGGATTCATAGTTTATAGTTAACCACCATATCCTGTAACAAACATACAGAAAAAGAGTTCAGAGTAAAATAAAATTAAAAAAACTCCTATTTTGCGTATGTTTTGGCAGGAAGAGGAATATTGGAACCAAGAGAAGTGTTCCAGTTCCAGCACAGGTTTCTGCAAACTTTCTTAGGTTTCCCATACACCTTTAGATTTCTCTGTCAGATTTCCTTTAGATCTCCTTTTGTTTTACTAAAACCATGTAAAATGAAGGGACTTTCTAAACTATCAAGTCTAACGGGGTTCAATTATAGAGGACCCTATAATACATTGTTGTTGGTAGATCTAAAGGATATCTGACAGAGAGATCTAAAGGTGTATGGCCAGCTTAGAAAAAGCAGGACTGACCTATCATGTTAGAACAGGGTAAAATACTGGTTTAGGTAAGTAAAGTTTTTAAAGCCCCTAAACCAAGTGATTGGCCTCTGCTATGGAACTGCAAGGGTTAATAATGTTTGCATGCAGTTTGAAGGCCTCACAGTCTGATGTCTGGAGTACAGAAGAAAGAAATAACTTTCTGATACCTGCAGCACATCATTTCAGTTTAGGCAAGGGCTGGAGCTCAAGGAATGCTCTGCAGCACATCATTTCAGTTTAGGCAAGGGCTGGAGCTCAAGGAATGCTTTTTAGTAATAAAGTTACAGTTCTTTTCTGAAACAGGAAACATTTTCTGTATAGTGTGACGTGTTATCAATGTATTATTGCACACTTGACAAGTTACAGAAACTTGAAAGTGACAAAGCAGCATGAATTTCTGTGGTAATTTAATACAAGCTTTGATAGATGAATGATGATTCAGCTTGGCAGCAGATGATACAGCCAGTTTAGGGGAGGTCCAGTCAGTTTAGACATCAGTGCAGGAAGCCAGAGGGAGCATCTGGCTGCAGTTCAGGGCTGACCAAGTTTACACACAGCAGCTGGGCTAGATCAGGAGACTAGAGAGGGCTGCTCAGTGTCCACGGCTCAGTGTCGTGTGGACGTCTCACAGCTCAGTGTGGACTTCTTACAGCTCAGTGTTGAAGTATCCAGAGCTCATTGTAGACTTTTCTGTAACAAGAGGTCATAGTGGAATCATTAGTGTCAGGAGTTCAGCGTGGACATATTAGTTCCAGAATCTCAATGTGGAATTATTAGTACCTGGGAATTAGTGTGGACTTATCATTGTCACGATGTTGTTTCCCTAGAATTAGTGTGGACTTAATGTAAGGTGTGATTTTGTTAAGTGTCAGTGTGAACTCTTGAGACTAGTGATGACTGCTCAACTATAGTGTGTACTGCTCAATGTCATGGTAGGATAGTGTGGGATGCTCAATGGCAGTGTGGGGTACCTAGTGTGGACTGGTCAGTGTGGGGGTACATAGTGTGAACTGGTCAGTGTGGGGTACCTAGTGTGGACTGGTCAGTGTCAGTGTATGGTATCTAGTGTGGACTGCCCATTTGCAGTGTGGGGTACCTTTTTGGACTGATCAGTGCCAGTGTATGGTATCTAGTGTGGACTGCTCATTTGCAGTGTGGGGTATCTTTTTTGGACTGATCAGTGTCAGTGTATGGTATCTAGTGTGGACTGCTCATTTGTAGTGTGGGGTACCTTTTTTGAACTGATCAGTGTCAGTGTGTGGTACCTAGTGTGGACTGTTCATTTGCAGTGTGGAGTACCTTTTGTGGACTGATCGGTACCAGTGTGTGGTATCTAGTGTGAACTGTTCATTTGCAGTGTAGGTTTCTTAGTGTGGACTGTTCATTTACAGTGTGCAGTTCCTAGTGTGGACTGATCAGTGTGGACTGATCAGTGTCAGTGTGGACTGATCAGTGTCAGTGTGGACTGAGCAGTGTGGACTGAGCAGTGTCAGTGTGGACTGCTCAGTGTCAGTGTGGACTGCTCAGTGTTTGCACAGTGTAAGGACAGCCGATTTCTGTGTAAAGGACACAGACTGAATGGAGAAGTGCCTTGCAGCATTGCAGTGTATGCTGTGAGCAGACATGGAGACAAAGGAAGACTTGTTCTCTGCACCTTGGAGTAAATCTGACACGAGGGGAAGAAGAGAAGGGACTCGCAGCTAAGGAGACACGCAGGGGGTAAAAAGTAAGGAGGAGAGAGGAGGGAGGACAAAGAGGACAGGCAGAGGAGTGTAATGACAGTACAGGAGTGGAAGTAACAGGCTGCAGACGTGAGAAGGTGAAGACTGATGGAGGACGGATGAAGGAGTAGACACGAAGTGGAAAGTGTGGGAAAAGTCTGGCATTTTGGGAAGAAGGTAGTAGAAAAGGCAAGAGACTGGGAACAAATCAGATCGGCGGAGAGGCAGAAAAGGAGGGGGTTGTGTGCTATGGCTAAACCCCCCTAACAGGTCCCCCAGTGTGCGGAGCGGAGAGAGGAGGAGATGCTGCGAGGAGACGCTCAGACTCCACTATATACTGTCACCAACCGAACACTGCAGGACCAGCAGCCAGACAGCCGCATCGCTATGTGACTCCACATCCACAGCAGCAAGACATGGTGAGGCAAGACATCTTCTCCCTCTCACATCCTCCACCTCACCCTTCATCCTTTGTGTCTGTCCTCCAACAAGCTCTCTGCTTCCAATTAGCTTCTACCGGGAATTGGGTCTTTTCATCACATGCTCTGGGGTTAGGAGGGGTGACTGCATGAGAAATGCTGGGAAAGGAGGCTGTAATGCTCCACAGGTCAACCCCTTCTCTCACAGGACAGTGCAGAAGTTATTCAGGGCTGAGGGAAAGAACAATAGTTTTTAGTACCAATCACAATCCTTCTCTCATTTTCAGTGCTAGTCTATGGAAACTGCAGCTGGAAGCAGATTGGTTGCTAAGTGCAGAGAGATAGTTTTGTGTGTTTCTTCTTACCACCTTATCTCCATGTTGTCTAATACTCTGCAGTGTATGAATGTGTTCTGTACACTGTGTGTGTGTGCCATTTGTACATGCTACTGCTTTCATCTTGGTCCTCCTCCTACAGTCAGCTCTCTTTCCTTCACTCTCAGTCTGTCTCCTGCCTCTCTCTCTCTCTGCAGGAAGAAGTGATCTCACACATTTAATGGTTTGCAGCTGGTGTTATGGCTGAGGAAGGACACACACACACACAGACAGACAGACATACATACATGCTTAGTACTAGCAGGCTGTAAGTTTTCCATGTACAACATACACTGCTTTGTGCATTCACAATGTTAAAGCAGAACTCCGCTGAGTTGTGTGGATGTCAGTTAATGCGGGTGTGCAGGTTTTCTGGAGAGGAAGGATCACATCCCTTGTTGTGCAGTTGTTTTCTCGGTTTCACATGCACTTCTAACTTTAAGCTGAACCTGATGGTCCTTAAGTGTGCCTATGATCATATTGGTCTTGTTCATGTTACCGTAACTTCATGTATGATTAGAAATGGGCGTGACACTGATATTTATCACCTCTCAAAAGCCCCCATACTGCTTTAGATCACTACATACTATTTCTTTTAGATCTACGTAGGTCTATGTAGTGCCGGATCCTACCGGATCGAATACATAATGATTGAAAGGTTTAGAAAGGTCCTCATATTACATGGTTTTGGTAGAAAAAAAGTTGGTACAGAAATTGTATGGTAAGATTGTAAGGTGTGTGGGGGTCTTTAGATATAGCAATACTATTCCTAATACTGAAGAACAACCCTATCCCTATGTTTGTTGAGGCATCATCCAGTGTCAGACAAAGTGATCCAGAGATACTTGTTTGGAGATGACACAACCATGTAACAGACAGAACCTGTGTTATTCTTATCCATGTGACACAGATTTGCCTGCTAATTTGTGGTATTTACACTGTTGCAATATGATTCCTGTGGGGTGTGGGTGGGGGGGGGGGGGGGGGGGGGGGGGGGGGGTAATGTGTTGAGGGGACAATTAGGATATATTTTCTAATACTTCCTTTATGCAATAAATTATTTTTCATTTTGAATAAAGTTGCTTACCTTAAGTTTGAATACTGCTTTTCACTGGAAAAACTGGTATTTGGCTGCCATATTTCATCACAAAAATGAATGCCTGCAGACTTGTAAAGCTCAGCTCATGAAAGGTCCACTTCAAATCTTTTCAAACGGGGTTTCAAAACATCTCCATAGAGATCCAGCCCACTATTCCTTGGCTTAGTGATGAGTTACTATATAATCAAATGGCAACATAAGATATATAGGATAGAATAAGGTTGTATGTTGCCTTTTCTAAGTGATTTAGAGTTGATCATTATAATGTACTTTAACACACCATATGGTTACATCGGTGTCACCCACTAATACTCTAGTGTCACCCATTCCAAATATCATCCCAATGCAACTTGCTAGCTATTTGCCATTTTGCACATCACAACATCTGTTCGGAAAAAAAACATCATGTGTTGTGGTAGCGTTGCAATAAAAAAGTGCAATTTCTGTTTTGATAATTTTCAACAAAAGTTAATTGAAAAACAAAGAAAAAGTGGATGCTTGTTTTTAAATGTGCTACTATGCAATAAGAAACCAATTTAAATGAAAGGTATATAACCACAATGCAGTACAGTATGTCATGCATGGTACAGCACAGTCGTGGGCAAACTACGTCCCGCAGGCCATATCCGGCCCATTTAGTCTTTTAATCTGGCCCCTTGTCACCTTGATATCAAGATGCTCTGTCTACCCGCTGCTTGTTTCCTGCAGTGATAATGCAAGTCATAATGCTTAGAGGATGATTGTTATGGCATACTTATAACTGTTTTTTATATAGTAGTTTTTTAAATATATTTTTTCTTTTTTAACCTATTTGGCAGCATTATTTTTACTTTTTTTAAGCGTACAGCAAAATGTATCAATATATCAATGGAATCTGTTTAAATTTGCCACCCTGGCTTATAGGACTTGGGACCAGGCAGCCATTTGTTCAGCCCCTCTGTCAAATGTTAAAACCCATAGTGGCCCACAAGTCAAAAAGTTTGCTCACCCCTGGTATATATGTGTGATCTATAACTAACTTTAATCCAAATCGAATTTTTAATACATTTTAGAACATTTCCCATTAAATAAATATCCTATTATTTTGCTGCTCTAATCACTGAAATCATTGGTGGACATTAATAGTAGTGACTATGTCTGCAGAGCTGAAAGTGGCAACTTTTCTCATGTTATGGTCTGTGGTGAGAGATTATACACTCCCTCCTGGTAATTCTGCATCCAGAAGTCTGGTAATTCTGGTAATTCTGCATCCAGAAGTCCACTTCAGTCCCGTTCAGTAGTTTACTGAAACTTGGAGTAAAGCTAAAGTTTTTTGGCCAAGGTAGACAGGAAACAGCTGTGCCGGGTGGGAGGACCTAGACACTAGTGCTACAAGCAAGCAGAATTTGATCCCAAGGCAACTTTCTCTAAATATACAAAACTCAGTCAGCGCTGCCTCACACAGCAGCCTTCACACAGAGGAGATCCAATTTCACTCCATTCTCATGGCTTTACATACTCTGCTTATACAACATGTGTGCAAAAATTCTGGCTTCAGGGACAAGCTACATTTTGCATACACCTGAAATTAATCTGTAGAATAGTGTATATTGCCTGTGTAATTATTAGCACAGAGATACTCGCATTCACACCACTCTTGTATATAGAAACCTTGCATACTGGTGGAAATGGAGGGCCAAGCATGTGCTCCAACACATGCTGCTTTCTGTACAGTTACAGGGACATAGGTTCCATAACTGCAGTAGTAAAGCAAGGCCATTAACCCCCAGAGACCCAGTGTTGTAATATTAAAACATCACATTTAAGGCAAAAAAAATAAACCCTTTTTAAAGCCTCATGTACATTACTAATAGGCCCTATTGTTCAGTTTTGCAACACTATTGGATGGTTGCATGTGTAAATTGGCCTATTTATCCGGCCATGAAGTCATACAAGAAGTTTTTTTTTCTATATTTTGGTCTCTGGGGGTTAAAGCCTGCCATACACGGGTCGATTCCCGTGTGATCAATGAACAAATGATCACAGAGTGGCGGCTCAACTGGGGACCCTCGGTTCCCATACAAAGTTATGGTGATCGAAAAGGGAATTTTGCAACATGTTGAATTCCTGTTTAATTGACATTTCTTTGCACTGGATCGATCGCTAAAGGTGTGCCACGATTCCTCGATTGTTCAGGAATTGAACAAAATATCGTCCCCTGTAAGGGATCGATCCCTAAAGGTGGGCCACATTTGATTCCTGAGCGTGGCAATCAATCGTTTAGTAATTAACCTAAATTAGCAAAACATTAAAGAATTAACAAAATATCAGCCCCTGTATGGGAGCCTTTAGGTGGCATTGATGTCTAGCAGGACTATGCAGATCTAAGGCAAGGATGGGCAAAAACTGTGAGGTTGTGTGGCATACAGCTCTGTATTTACTTCTTAGTTTGTGTTATTGTCCTATACCCTAAGCCAGTGGTTCTATAAACTGGGGGGCGCAAAGGTATTCCAGGGGGGCCCTAGCTCTCATTCTTAACCTGTGTTTGAATGGGGGGGCTTGAGCTGTTTAATGTGTAGCATTGGTATGGTGTCTACTATATGAGGGCCCTTCCAAGGGACTGTATATATTGTTCAAGTTTATGTTTACATTTATAGTATTTAAAGCCATGGTCAAAATATTTATCCATTATTTCTATCTGAAAACAGTTGCTGTGTTTTTATTTAATTAAATATTGATATTGGTTATGTAAAGGCATTGGATTCTTCCCAAGATCAGTCCTACCCAGTGGAAAACCTTTGCCTACAGTTGAATAAAAAGAATTCCCAAGTTAAATGTGCGCTTTTTGTTAGCTGGTTGCACGTATAAATTGCCTTCCTCCACCAGCGCATGTAAGAAATGTTATAGCAAGAGCAGGCAAGAGAATGTTCCCAGTATCTGGTATCAACTTTTGAGTCATCTGACTTGGCAATCAACTAAACCAGTCCTGGATTGCTAGAGAAGCCACAATTCTCCTGAGCCTTTCCTACTTTCACAACTCACATGGCTGTATCTGTGTGTAACAGTCACATATATCCTGCCATGAAACACAAATGTACATGAAAATGCTACATAATTTAAGTAGTGCAGCAGTTTCGGACAAAATCTAGCACAAATGTGAAATTTAGTTTTTCAGTAGGTTGAGGCTTTGGACTATCAAGTTACAGTACTGGGCAGATACCTTCATATACCGTAGTCATGGAAAGCATCAGCCAATAGATGTGACTTATTAGTGGCAAACAAGTTCTGAAAAGGTTTTCCTCTAGGCTTTTCTGTAACTTCCAGCGTGATTTGGCACCATGCCATAGCTTTCTCAAAAACAGCAGCAGGGTCATCAGAAACTAAAGGTGGGAATACATGTAAAGATTTCAAGAGAATCAATATTCAATTAGATTGAATAGTTGTATTTTTATATTGATAATCGATTTGTTGAACCTTAATCGTTTTATAAATGTACAACACGATGAGTAATTCAATCGATCTCTGTTAATCATCGAATTCAAGCAGAATTGCTGTAGTGGTAGGCATGCCTTGAATGCTTCCTCGATCAGTTGATAAAAAAACTGATACAGTTCCGATAGAGATTCAGTCCGATGTCGATAACTTTTTCCTTGATCAAACTAATTACAAATATTCAATAAAGGTCCAAGTGAGCAAATAAATCTTTTTAGTCGATCTTACAAAAATATGTGAATGTATATTTCCAGCTTAAGTGAATATTCAATACAGAATCCCATTTTATTGCATAGATAAGCCATGTTGTATTGTAGGAATATTTTGAAGTTGTGAGGACTCCACCATGACTCCTCTTGATGTACTAAAGCCCAGGTGCCCAACCTACAGCCCAGGGGCCGCATGCGGCCCTTTGGGTATTCCTTCACTTGTGGCCCCCCAAAACCTAACTGTTAATGCATAGGGCATAGGTATTCGCTTGTCCACTAATCCCTGTTGATGCATCTTAGCCTGAGTATAGATCAGTGGTTCCCAAACCTGGGGGGGGGCTCAAAGGTATTCCCGGGGGTCGCTTGCCCTCATTTTTAATCTGTGTTTGAATAGGGAGAGGGGGGGGCTCAATAATGTTCATAAGTAGAAAAGGGAACCACTAGTATAGATTGAGAATGTTATGTGCGGCCCTTAAGTGATGCAGAGTGCCGCACTTGTGGCCCTCCTTATCAAATCAGTTGCCCACCACTGTACTAAAGGCAGAATGTGTATAGGTGCAATTCTGGTTTTGTTTCTGACGAATCTGTGAGAATATATGTATAAATATATACATATATATATATGCATCAAAAAATATATATGTACACAGTACTGTGCAAAAGTACATTAATCAACAAAATTCAGTGAATGAACAAAAAAAAAGTCTAATCAACATTTGGTGTGACCACCTTTTGCCTTTGAAATAGCATAAATTCTTCTTTGTACACTTACACACATTAATGGTTGAAACTTTTTTTTTCAGACCCCTCAGTCTGTGGAGGATTGCCTGCAGAGCACTCTGTCATCCCTTTACCCTCCATTTGAAGTGACAGCTCCTACTCTTCTTACCCAGGTGTTCTCCGTATTAGAGAGAACTTATCGTGAGGATCCTCTCAGATATACTCTTGAATTCCTCATACCAGCCAAGAGAATACTGCAAAATGTGCAGCATCAAGCATGTGTAAGTTTCAATTTACTTTTCAGTAAAGGTAAAACTCCACTATTGTACTGGCTCAATCACTTTCAATGGGCGGGTATCCGCGATGTGCGTGTGCACATCACAGGTACATGCGCTCATCACAGGTGCAAGCACATTAAGAATTATGAGGCGCATAACCAAAGTGACGTTTTAGCTTAATTCCCATCTGCTGAATGCTGGATTTGTACTGCAGTATGTGTGCCTATAAGCAGCACAACAAAAGTTTGTTTACATAATAACAACGCACCTTGATAGCTGTATTTTGCTATTTTATTTTGTCTTCTCAATGTTTACAATGTTTAGTACCTTAAACCCTATAACTAATAACTAATCAGGGGAGGAGAGCTATTTAACATTTAACCTCTTCAATATTGTAGTCAAAACAAGAAACGCCTGCCTCCTGTTCCACATTAAAACCTCCAGTGAACTTTCTGGAGAAGCAGCGATCACCACAAACTTACATTTGGGATGACACCTTATTATGTTATTATAACTTATAATTGGTTATAAAGGTTTTGCATGCTCATACAGGGCAATGTAACACATTAACGGCAAAAAAGGCTCAGGAGTTTGTTGGTTATTTCTCAAAAGAGCACAGCATATATATAGCATACAAAGTTTCCAATAGTAAATGTTTGGCTTTCCAAAAATGAGGTATGTTCTTTTGTGGATGTTCAAAGTTGTAAATTTAAAACTACATGTATGATGCAAACTGCATGCGTTATTCTATATTTTGTTTCTAATGTTGGGTAGTTGGTTGATTTAGAGATATGTCATGTGCTCTTTAAATTACTCTAAAGATCCCCATACACGCTCATGCTCATGCCATGCTCATGCTATCTATCGGCCGTGGATCAATCGATCCATGTGGGCAGAATTCTCGATTTGCTAGGAAACCGACATGTTGGTAAATTTTCCGGCCGATCCCATACTTTGGATGGAGACCAGCAGCTCTATTCAAAGTAATGGCTGGCACACAAAGGGTGCCCGGCCGGGAGCTGTCGATCTGCCAGGCAGATCTAAACGTGTGTAGGCACCTTAACATTATTACAATATTTATTATTATTTATTATTATTGTAATAATTTCCACTACTCTTAAGGCTCACTCTCTGTTTATGTTTATCCCTGACAGTCTCAGTACAGTGGGTTCCTTTTCTTCCATGAAGGCTGGCCTCTATGTCTTGGTGATAAGGTCCTCATTCAACTGTCATCCCTCCCTTGGCACTTTCTGAAAAATGGGGATTTCTACTTGCAAGTGGTGCCATACCTGGAATGTTCTCCAAGACTTGTACTAAAGTGCCTTTCTCAAGATGGAAGTGGTGTCCAGGAAATTGTGGTACCTGAATCTTCTCATTCATTTCTCTTCTCTGCTGAATGGCTCAACAGCATTAATAAAGACCGTAGCACAGTACGTCTTGAGAACTGTCTAGCAGCTGTGGAGGAAAAAGTTCTTCGACTACCATGGTCTGAAGTAATCTATCCACGTTTCATTCACAAAGAAGGCTTTATTGTAGGAAGAAGACCACCAGGGCCTTTAATGCCACCTCTTGAATACCGAAGCCCTGGTGATGGAGGTTTCGCCATAGGAGATTTGGTTGACCCCAAAGTTGGCACTCAATTGTCACTTTCAAGTATTCAAAATGAGACAATGGGCTGGAGAGAAGGTGTTGTCTCACCCATGCTGGGTTCTTTCTCTAGCTCAGTAACAGACTCTGTAGAGGGAGAATATGTGGAACTCAGCCCACCACACGCAGAACTAGGAAAAGTTGAGAATCCCAAAGACACATGGGCATCGCGAGCTAAAACTGCCCCAAGTAGAAAAGGTAAAAAGAAAGGACAACAAGCATGGTTGCATCAGAAAAAGCCAGGAAAGGTAGGTTCATTGAGCACTTTAAAAGGAAGATCCCAAGAGATATGGGAAAACAGGTTTTGCACAGGAGAAGCTGAAGACCAAGCAAAGTCTGCAGCTGAAGTTCAAAAGTACTGGGATGTTGAGACAAGTTATCTTAATGAGACTGATGTGTTGACTGAATGGAGAAAAGGACTGGACACCCTCCAGAGGCAAGAGAAAGATATCATGCCTACAAGAAACATTTGGCGTTCTTCTGAAAGACACCTATGGGATGATAAAGACTTTGCAGGGGAAAACAGTGCACCTTCTTGGGTTATTGAGAGATCTTTGAGCAGAAAAGGCTCTAAAGAAGAAGAGAACTTATCACAGACACTTAAAGAATTTTCTTTAAAAGCGGATAGCCTTAAGGAAACAGAAAAATTGCTTTCTTTAGAAGACTTGGGAGATGTCTTTGATTGTCAAGGAATTCCACCTGGAGACAGTGTGCAAATACCTGTAGAGCAACAAACTGAAACATCTTCAAATAATAATTCCATTTCTCTAGGTCATTGTGAATCCCAACTGGACTTTACAAAACAGTCACCTGAAGAAGATGCACAGTCACCAGACATACTTCATGAGGCCTGTATTTCACAAGAATCTTCCCTGACCAAGAAAGGTAGAACATGGGCAGATGGCCAAGAAACAGCCAAGATACAAATTGAAGGAGACATTGTAGCAGAAGATGTGGATCTTCAATGCAATGAAACAATAAAGGACCCAGAAAAAGGAAAGCATGCGGTTTGGAGTCAAGTTGCTGATTTGTCCCATAAGACTGGTAGAGGGAGAAGGAAAAAGAGAAACAAAAGGGGGAGGGCGCCCTTGAGGACTGAAGGAAAGAAACCAGCTCAAAGGGTTGAACAGACTAAAACTGATACCAAGGAAGAAGAAAGTGAACATGAGGCTGCATCCAAAGGTAATGTGGAAATACAAATAAATACATTGTCTAGTGGAATATGTATGATATTGTTTTTTTATTAGTGTAAAGGAATGTGGCTAGTCAGATTCAGCTTGTCACATTCCCTTGTACTCATGTGGATCAAGCCAGTAGCATGCATCTTGGTTTTTTTTATGCAGATTGCTTTGAATAGACTTGTAGTCTAAATTTGCATGTACAAAATGTGCTAGTAACATACAGTATTTTGCTGCATTGTTATGATGTTCATTTTGAATGTTGTAGCACACTATAGGTTAATGCACATGAACACACATGCCCTTACACAATGCTGCTAACTACCTGAGGTTTAAGTGTTCCTCACAACGTGAAAATGCACTACTTTCAGATTAGTCAGCATATACTGTAACCCACTTACTACTGTGCATTTTGCTGACGTATGATATTAAATTGCAATGGTGTGAATCTAGCCTGAGTGTTAAATACCAACTTTCCAATACCTAAAACTAAAAATGAGCCTCCTGTCATACAAAGTGCATTGTGATCTCTGAGGTAATTTGAAAAAATATTTGAGTGCCAAGGCTTGTTCAAGGCTTCTACAATTTAACTCTTTTGGGTGAAATGCTCTGGGTACCTATGTTTGTATTGCCCATAATTTGAAGCATGGATTAACCTCCCTAGTGTTTGAGACAAACCTAGTTCTTCTGCTGTTTGGGTTCGTCAGGAGAACTCAATATACCCTGGAATTCTCTAAATTGCCGCAGCATTTCCGGGGTCCTGGCACAGGCAGGGATGGCAACGTGGACAGGGGCAGGGTGGAAATTTCAAGCAGGCATGCATTATGACACAGGAGGAGTTGAGCATCCTGCCTGATCGGGCTTACAATCTAATAGGTTAGGTAACAGAGTATACAATAGGGAGGGATATTTCACAGTTTTTTGGTTTCATTTCCCGATTTAGAATGCTAAATATTCAGCATCTCATTCCCATTCCATTGTTGCTGATTTGAGTCAGGGATTCCTTGTGCATATATGGTGAGAAGGAATAAAATAATAATTTTTTGCCAAGTGTTTGGCTTATGTCCCTTGTGAAAATTTAGGCTACACGGAGACAGTCAGTTGAAAACTTGTGATTTTCAATGACTGACCACCTAAAATCCTTGATCGGATAAGGACAATGACTGCTTAACCGCAGCATACTATGTTCAACTGCTGCCCACAGTGGCTAGGCTGCATTTTCAGGCAGATTTAGAGATATGTTCTTATACTTATGAATATGAGACCCTGAACATAACAATGGCCCATGTGTGCATAAACATATGGCCAGTGCATACATAGTTTATCCAATGGGTCAATTCCCACATGCATTTTGGGGATATGTGAAGCACTAGTTTCTTCTTGATGTATTGAAGCGTAGCACTTTTATAAGCAACCTCTGCTCATTCCATTCTCATTCATTTCATTGACTGGCATATGTGAACTATACCAAAGCACAACTTATGACCATAACATGCATCAAGAGCACAAAGCACTGCAATGGACAGCTGAGAATTAAGCCTAATAGGCCAAGCAAAACACAAAGAAAATAAACATAATCGGGCGACAATACATACAAGAGAGAAAACTTTGTCTAAAAACTATTTGTCTAACCAACTATTCAGTGTACAATAGCAATTACAATACTTTAATAAAACTTAAAGGATTTTCTAAAGATGGACAATACCCAAAGCAGACTAAAAGTCGCATACATGCACATGTCAATTGTAAATCCTTTTACCACATATGTTTGATTTTGATGATTCAAACTCCTTCTACGTTTTTAACTTAGGTCTATTTATTTCCCAGAAATTGAAAATTCACCCGAAGTGGAAGAACCAGCCAGTTTGGAAGACAAAGATGCAGATCTTACTCCTTGCCCAAGTCCTTTGCCACAGACCCCACTTATTTCAGATTATAAATGTCTGCACAAAAATGTAAACTGGGACATATTGGAATCTGGGGTCCTATGTATGACTGGTAAGAAACATGCCTTCTCATTTGAGTGAATAATTCATCTATTCAATGTAAAGTTTGACACCAGTGGCTCTTCACATTGAACACTTACAGTATTATAAAGAGCTAAACAGTATTTTACTCGGTGAACGGTTGTGGCCATTAAACTTGCGTCTTGTCAGTGCCCCTGGAAAAAAACATATACTAACATGCTGATTCCTTTAAGTTTAATTTGGTACAGGCAGTGCAATTATTAAATTATTATGTGTATATGTATAATATGAGAGCAATGTATAACTAACAGTTAACTTTTATAACCTGTTTGGTATAGATGTGGAGTTGTTTTATGCCTGAATGGCAGAACCTTTTTGTCACAGCATGAGATCTGGTAATTGCATACAACAGCATATTGATGTATGTCCAGCTCTCCTATTAAGCAAATACCTTCCAGCTGTCTCCTAAGTGGCACCAGCAGACTTTAAGTATGAATTTCTCCCTCTCCTTCTCTCTAGCGGTAGTGCTGGAGACTATAACATCTATTATTATACCATACAACTAACTCAATAAAGTAGTGCAAAGAGCTATGAGAAAGAATATAAACCCTTGACAAACAGTAATAGTATTTTAGATACAGTAAACTTAGGTACAGTAAACTTCCAGATCAGTCTGACATATTGTCACTGCTGTTAAATAAGAATATATGCCTGAAACTGAATGCTGCCACTTCTATATTAACGGTTTAGTGCGCTATAAAACAAAGTGCATATATTGCCCCCCCCCCCACCCTTGCCCTCTACAGATCTGTAATTACCAAGATCTGTGCCTGTTACGTTATTTAGAAGAGTGTGCAATAAGGGTCCTTGGAGCTTTTATTGTGCAAACAAGTTAGAAAAGAGGAGATGCTTGAGTGTCAACAAACTGACAGATTGAGGTCAGCAGATCTGCTGAAGGGATTGGGACTGGGTAGGGTAGGTAATCAGGAGAAAGGCTGTGTCCTTACTTTAGAGTGGTTCCTCCGAGTATATAAATGACACAAAATAAAAAATGGTTGAGTAAAAGAGCATAGAACAAATAAATATTCTTGCTCTTGGGGAAAAAAGGGAGCATATCATTTTATCTATTGAGATTCTCCTGTAGGTGTATGGCAATCTGTAGCAATTAAGTCTGTCCCTCTGCCTTTGGGGGGGTCCTGTGTAGCAGTGGTCGCTCTTGTTAGCACCTGGGTGACCGAAGAGAATACACGGATGGTAATATCCGTTTCTGCCTCGGCAAGCAATAATTGTGTCTTGAGAGTAAAGGTTTATTTTGGTCCAAGCCAACAGAAAGGCTCGTGCAAGGCGCCCAATAGAGTCAGGTCAAGTTTATTGGCAAATTAAAAGATATATATAGGCATCTACAAGTTTTGTCGCTAATATGGCCACTTCTTCAGGGTAAATAATGGCATTTTGTTAAAAATTACCGTATTTTTCAGACCAGAAGAAGCACCGACCTAAAGACGCATCCAGTTTTTAGAGCAGGAAATCATTAAAAAAAATATGTGTTTAAATGAATTAGTGAAAAATTCTCATGCAGTACGCCTTTTCAGCCACAAAAATGGTGTCGCTAGAGAGCACACTTAACGGCATCTCATCTTCCTCACACAAGGGGAAGGGAGCCCCAGCCCCCCCCCCATGGGGAAATCACTGATCTCCCTGTTGCATGTGAGGAAGCTTCCAGCGAGTGCAGCTCTCCCCATACACACTCTCTGCATTGGCTATATCTGCAGGGCTCTGCAAATATAGCCAATACAGTTCAGCTCCCTG
>CM070032.1:82652644-82693974 GCA_036250615.1 Ptychadena robeensis | reverse complement strand
CCCCCCCCCCCCCGGTTAAAATCGCTTGTCAATACAACCATGCCTATTCCCTGTCTATGGGTGCAATCAGGCAGGGAGGGGCAAGATGTCCTGCCCCACCCCCCGCTTACTGGCTGAAATCACTCAGCCTGGGTGCTAGCGATCTCCCGCAGCTCCGCTCCACTAGTAGAATCGCGGCTGATGGCTAGTGTGGGAGCATACCCTAAAGTGCACTAAATTGAGAGGTTTACTTGTAGTCACACTGTGCATGCACTTTAACAGTTCTGACAATGAAATCCAATGCCCAAAGTACTTTCATTCATACTGTCATTTTTGCACTATATTTCTTGGGTAAATGAATGAAATACTCAGGAGATAGGAAACAACTCAGGTGGCAGTCACGCATAAAATACATAATTTTTTTTTTACTATGATCAATATTCTCAATCATGCCTATGAGATGAGCTAGTAGTATTACATTGACTATGTTGAATTAGTATTGAAAATACATAAGCATGTTCATCTTCTGTCAGGTCTGATATACGTGATTTGGGCATGACACTCATTTTGGATCTGCGAGATTGCACAGCCAACAGTGAGGCTTTCATAGCAATGTTCTACAACAGCAAGGTAACAATGCTATCATGTATATTTTTGTTTTCTGCTTTTCGGTTGTTATAAAGAATCTGAATATTCATATGAAAATAAATTCTTTGTTAAACAAGTGTTAGCAAAATATTATATAACCAAAAAATGTGTGGATATCTGACTGTCTATCCATCATATCTACCTATGGGAACTTGTTAAACATTTATTTGGAAAGACTAGAACTTGCAGTGTGTCTGTACCCATTCAGTAGTGATAGGTGTTAAATAGAGTAGGTTTACCTTGAACATTCTTTCCAGGTTAGAGTGTAACTAACCTCCTCTATATTGTGTGTGCTTTGTACATCGGGTACAGTAGTTACAGAAAAGAAGAAGGCCTTGCCAAAATCTATGCCACACATGTTTTTCTAGTGTATTATGTAGTACTATATGTAGCTTTATCTTCAAAATTGAAGCCTAAAATAGTAGAAATGCAGTTACAACACTATTACATTATCGGTTCTTTATTTTACAGCTTAAAATAAAAAATTCTGCCTAAATATGGGTCATCAGAAAAAAACTGTTATCCTTTTTTATTTTGTTTCAATGTATTTATAATACTGAGTTTGGCTGAAATCGCTGCCCCATTTACAGTAAGAATACCATAACCAGGTATTAAGTAAAGGTAGTCATACACGGGTTGATTTTTTGTTTGATTCACAAGCGATCAGTCACTGTGTGCGTTCATGGTGATAGATCGATCGAACGCTGCCCATCTGCAGTGATCAATCCTGCTGCAAAGAAATCTTGATGGAACAGAGATCCGAAATGTTGCTAAATTCCTGCTCGATCACCATTACTTTGAAGGGGGACTGAGGGTCCCCGTGTACGGGAACCTTTACTATCTTGGTTTCTTCTTGATGTATATACTCAATGTATTACCATTCACACTCACCTACAGAGCTATTCCACCTTAAGTTATTTAAATGATTAGATTTTACCTACAAGCCTACTGTATAGCCCTAGTGAGAAGCCTGTTTGCCTAGATTATACAATATTAGAAACTAGAATGCTAGCTTCCCTGCAGCTCCACCACAAAAAAGCATGAATGTAGACAGGAAGTGTCTTGACATTGGCAACACAAACATTAAACAAAGATGGAAATAATTTAATTACACAGATATCTGGAAATGTGCCTCAGTCAATTTTACGGTGTCCATCCGATATAACGAGGTTGTTTTTAAATGACCTGTGAACGTCTGCACATTGTCAGCAGCCTTAAACATAATACATTTATCATACACAGTGCTTCAGCAAGTCACTTTTAGGCTGCATTTTCACTTTTGCTCCCATCTGCGAGCACCTTTAAACTTGTGCAGGTGTTCAGGGGTCATTTAGATAACGACCCCATGTCAGGTCTATGGGGCGAAAGCCTGAAAACCGACCGGCAGAAGTGCCATGTCGCATCCACCAGGCGGTTGCGGTAACTGGCCTAATGGCCTAATTTAGGCCTAATGGCCTAGGCCTAATTGTTAATACAAGTCGTTCTTTGAATGACCGTGTGAATCTAGCCATACTTTGTTTTAGGAATATAAGTGTTTTCACGTTGACATCAAAGAATCTGTTTCTGTTAAACCATGTCAGGTACAAACCCTGTAATTTAAAATCATAGTTTTATACAGTGATCAATAAAGGAAGCTCTACACATGGCCATTATTTTGTGATTCAATCAGCACTGCAGCACTGCTCTCTCCCTGGCTCAGCCAATGCTTTGCCTGGAGACCCGGAGTTTTTAGGAAAAGCAACGGACATCGGCCGTATTTAACAGTCATGTCCGATATGGCTGTTTTCCTCTTGAAAACAGCGACGACCGCATATTACATGGGTCAGATAGATGGCCGTGAGCACGCACGGCACTCAAAGCGGCCATCGATTTGGCCCATATCTTCACGTCTGCTTTTATTATAGAAATTTCAAATAAAAGAAAACATTTTTTAGGACTTGTTTTTATTTATGCTTAATGTTAATAAAGTGTTTTTGTCTACAGGACACAGTCCATGGCTGTATAAACCGCACCTTATTTGTTTATGATACAGAGAATGCTGCTGCTACAGTTCAAAGTGACCTTCAACAAACACAGGCAAGCCCTTTGTACTATATATAGTAATGTGTTACATTTTGCATCATTAAATCAACAGGGAAATGCTTGCACAATGAAGAAGTTGGGTGCCACACCAAAATGGCTCATCAAAAGGCATAAAGACAGCCATTGATGGAAGTGTTTTGACAGTTTACACGTGTTACTGTGCATCAGTGTTTCCACAGTCCAGACATTTTTCCTGGCCTGTAAGGCATTACTTTAAGTAAGGAAACGTTCTTCTTGGATGGAAACTCCTCAGTGCTGTGTCAACATCTGATTTTATTTATAGACTTAAAAATATTTCTAATGCCAAAATAGCCCTTAAGCTGTCTGTATATGTGCAAAGAAGAATTTATTTATCATGTAAATTTTTTATACTTTTTAAAAAAGTCACTACACAAATGCATTATGATTTTTATGATTTCTGAGGGAAAAATAAAGCTGATATCCACTTTGAAGTACTACTGTCGATCTAAGCCATGCTGCCACACTAGATTTTCTTGCCAATAATTTGTAGGCTACAATCTTGTCAGGTTTGTGAATGCTTACTAAGTGAATGAGTTACAATATGCCAAAAATGCCATTTGGACTATTTAACAATTGATTTTAATGTTAAAACGATAACTATAAAGAAGTGCTTTATCCTTAAATTCACCTCTGCTTGCTCTAGATCAGAGGTGGGCAAACTTTTTGACTTGTGAGACACAATTGCTTCTTAAATTTGACAGAGGAGCCAGAATAAGAGCCTGTAATGGCCACACGGCGTAGGTGCACCATTTCCTGGAGTCCCAAACATGCAACATTGTAAACTTTTTAAACTTCGTTCAGCAAAATAAAACAATTATACTGCCATCGAGGTTTTAAAGTAAAGGCAATAGACAACCTTTATCTCTATTGGGTTGGAATGGCCATTCTCTAAGTATAGACAAAGTAGACCAAAGATACCCTCAAATGGGGACTTTTGATTGGCAGACACAACCCAGAACACATAGACAAAGTTGATTACATTTGATTGCTTTACACTTGGGTGCCTTGTTCATGTGTTCTGGCTTGTGTCTGCGAATCAAAATATGATGATAAATTTGGTCTACTCTGTCATGGAGGTTAAAAAAAGAAAAAATAAGTATATACATCTATATATATATATATATATATATATATATATATATATATATATATTCAAATAATAATTGAAAACCATTTTATGTAAAAAAAAAAATCAAAAAAATATAAATGAGCCACACTCACACTTATATAAACGTACCTGCTATTTTTTTGTCAAATTATGGGGACCTTGGTGAAAAGCCTCTCTGGCTCCCCTGTGCTCAATAATTCCTAGCAGAGATTTTTTTCTGTAACGCCTCTGGGCATTATATACGCTCATTGCAGGGAACCTGCCAAGGGAACATCTTTTCACCTGGATGACAACTATGACTGCTCTAGATGGTGGCTAAAATCTTTCACTATGTCACTACTCAGAGGTTTTGGTACATTTTCAGTACATTTTCATATTTAGGGTTTATTTCAATGTTTAGGATAGGAGTAAGCAGAAGGATAAGTTTGCATAGCTGTGTGTGTATTGATTTAACATGAGTGCAGTGTTATTGCATAGCTTATTAATAATGATTTCCCTACTTTTATTCCTGAAGGTTGTATTAGCTTCAGAACTGACTAAGTTTTTTGAGGCTAAAGAGCTACCAGAGAGTCTTGGAGGAGAGAAGCCTTATGAGCATGAAGAGTGTGTGAGAAGTCAACGGGTGAGTGATACAGCAGTGCACGCAATGGAACCTATACAGTATGTATAGGATTTGTATATATCTTTCAGTGCTGCTCATTAGAATTGGCTGGATATGATTCAATGTTGACACAATTACATATTTAACAATAATAGGCTATCCTTGAGACTCCATCACAATCTCCAGATTCTACATGCCTGCTGGCAGTCATCCTCCACTATGCTATTTGCCTTGTATAACTAACTGCACACTGTTAAGGGGTTGTTTCCATTATACATTGGGACCCCTCCACTAAGCGTATACGCCTATTGCTTGGCGAGGGGTCCCGACATATCACATTGGCATTGCCTGCTCGCGGATGATCTGTTTACACATACACCGGTGCAGAGGCCCAACGTATTCGACTACGTTGAGCCTTACAGGCAAGGCTGCTCGGCGCCGTGAACACAGATCCTCCACCGGCAGGCAATGTCTATCTGCTAAGTCGGGACCTCCCGCCAAGGTTAGCGGAGGGGTCCCGACGTAAATGGAAACAAAGCCTAAGTCTCTTAATATTCTCGATATATTTTATCATTTGTATACTTTCATATCACCTATCTACTTAAAGTCTTCATTCCATTATGGCCACAGGCTTAGGGGCTTCAACTTTCCTTTGAGAGAATAAATCTTTTGAAGTTTAAGTGAGTTATGTTAGCCATACACAGCCCGATAAATAGCCCGATCAACCAAGCCCGATCAAAGTATCTCGTTGATCGGGCATAAATCGGGTTTTGCCCACATGGTCCGACAGAGCTTTCCCGATCAAAATTTTGTGGAAAATCGGCCCTCACATGATCGGACATGTTGGAAAATTTTTATCGGTCTGGTTACATCGTTCTACTTTTCTTGTAGCACCCGACTAAATGAACACCGATCATCCCCGATATTACTATTACTTCCCATTGAATGAAAAATTGGACGATAAAAATGACGATAAACGCCGACTATGATGTACGATCAAAACGGTTCAAAAATCATTTTTCCTATGTGGGTTTTTTTGTTAGATCATCCGAGAAAACGCCGATTTTTTTATCGGCAAACTTCGATCGGGCTTGGTTGATCGGGCTATTTATCGGGCTGTGTATGGCTAGCATAAGAAAGCAACAAACAAAAAACAACTCTTTTAGATGTATATGAGACATATGGGACATTCACATAATAAACAGACCCATGCAGGAAATTGACATTAACTATCTTAAGCCCCCCATACACGTTCCGATTTTTCGTACGAATTTTGCCCGACCGACCGATCGGGTCGGGAGATTAATCGATCGGGAGATTAATCGGGTTCGGAATTATGTACCCGACCGATCCCGATTTCTCAAAATCGGCCGAAAAATCGATCGGGACCGCTTCGGACCTGTCCGTAAATTTTTGGTCGATCTGCTGTTAATATATAGGGTCGGGCTGATGGATCGGTGATAATTCTAATTCCGATTTTTCGTGCCAGCCAACCGACCGACCATACCATTTTAGGTGAAAATCGGGTGACAGGATCGGACGAAAAATCGGTCGGGAGAATAATCGGAACGTGTATGGGGGGCTTTAGTCATGCTTCATATATGTCTTGACTGTACAATACACCAGCGCCAAGTAAACACTGATTTATTAATGGCTTGGTCAAATCCATATGGTTTGTAACACAGACCAGAGTAAAAAGAAAAAACAGACGGTCACATCTGGTCTGTTTCTTTGGCTTCCTTGAAAAATCATTGTGCATATTTTTGACCTAAAAGCACAGGCAAGTTTGTTTATATTTAATAGTTTGATATGTTTTTCTTCATAAACTTAAAAAAGATTTTCTGCAGCTTCTTCAATAAATCTTGATTTGCAAACCTTGTTCTGCAGACAGGAAGATCCTACGTGGGTGGGTGCGGAAGGCCAGACTTATTCAGCAGTGATTTATTACATGGGAGGGAGGGAGGGAGAACTGTGGTTTGCAAAAACTCCCGTTTCCTTTTTTCCTTTTCCTAATTGTGTGTATGTGTGTGTATATATATATATATATATATATATATATATATATGTATATATATATATATATATATATACATATATATATACACACACACACTATCTAAAAAAGTCAGTACACCCCCTCACATTTTGGTAAATATATATGTGTTTGTATGTATCCCCCCCTCATATGTGACAGATTTTATAGTTATACAAAATCAGGCACAGGAGTTTATAAATTCCTACTGCTTTTGTGGCAGCAATGTTACAGCTCATCTATGACATTTACATGTACCTTAAATGATACTTACACGTACCTCTGAGCCAGCAATTTGGTGAAAAAGCAATCCACAATCCAAAAAAAATATACTTGCCTGCTATTCCTTTAAGCCTTCCTACCCTTTCCATTCCTAGTCCTTAAATCTAATTCCTCTGCTGCATGTCTTCCTATACTTACTGCAGTACCGCAAATGGCCACTAGATGCAGAAATATCTCTCAAGAATCGGGAATGGAGCATGATTAAAGCACTGTAAGGTCTCCCTTCTCTGCACCCAACAGAAAAGGAGATGGTCTTGTCTAAATTATGGGCCAAGTCTTTTTTAAGTTTTATTGTAGTGTAGACAAGGCCTTAAGAAGACAGAGATTATTGATAAGGCCATCACTCTGCTCTCTCCTATTACAAGCATGCTCATATTGTTTAGCCACATTACTGTTGTACAGCGCTGCGTAATATGTTGGCGCTATATAAATAAATGATAATAATAATTACTTTTCAAAGCAAGATAGCGCTCTGTATGTGCTGCAGTGCATGAAAAGCATAGGAGAGAAAGGGTATGTTTCCATTATACGTCGGGACCCCCTCCGCTAATACGATCCCGACGTAGCACATAGACTTACCTGCTCGCGGATGCTGTGTTTTCACGGCACCAAACAAATCGAGTACGTTGAGCCTCTGCATCGGCGGATGTGTAAACTCAGCATCCGCCAAGCATGTAAGTCTTTGTGCTACACTGGTTGATTATTCCTTGAATTATTTAAAATATGATTGTATTACGCTTGATCACTTGGATTTGGATTACGTGACTTTCCTGGCCAAAATGGGAAGGTTGACAGGTATGGTCCATACACCATAGTGGAATGAGTTCATTATTATAGACCTTCTTAGCATTCATTGAAGTTGTAGCTTACAAAAGGAAAGGGATTAGGTAACAGTTCTGACTGGCCGATGCTGTTGCTTTGAGGGAGTCACTTGCTTCCTCATACCCACAGCTATATTCTTATATTCCTGGAACTAAATTATGAGGCAGGAAAAAATGGAGGTATACATACAGTATAAACAATTGGGAATATATGTTTGTAAACATAACCTGGTAAATTACCCTAAATGGGCAAAGCCAGGGACTAAATAGTTAATACTACACTTTGGGTGCATAAGAATACCGCTACACTATTAACAAAATATATATTTCTGTGAAAAAATATATGACAGCTCAGTCCTTATTCTCATTCCTTACAGATGCTCAAAAAATTGGCCGACCCATGAGTAAATTGCATGGTATCATCACCAAAATTGCTGGAGATGTAATGAAGGTTTTTGGGACATATTGAAAAAAAAGTATTGCTCTAGCACTTAGGTATTTGCATAAATTAAGTTCAAAAGTATACTAAAAAAAAGTTTGGAGTTTGAATTTCTACTTAACCTTGAAATTTATTAAAACACTATGCATTATGCACTACACACATGCTAGAGCAATGCTTTTTTTGTAATGTTTATGCAATCCTTTCCCTATATCTCCGCCACTTTTGGTAAAACCTAGTTCAGGGGATGGCAATTAACTCCCAAATAAATACGTTGAAATTTCACGGCCACTTTATACAAGCAAAAAGCTGTAAAATCTCAATGTAGCCAAAGCAGTACCCCCAACTATGCTGTCATTCATTCTGATGAACAGGAGAGGTGGGGGGCCAAGAGAGAAAAGGTTTCAGGATGCCAGGTCTTGTACAGTTGCTATTTCCTCATTTCAAGGAAATTAGTAAAAAGTTTTAACCTCTTGTGCTAAATGATTCACACTCACTTTCACATGTTAAACTATTTCTATCCATCGACAACATAGTAGCTGAATGTGTAGCTGCCAACTACAACCATTGTGTTTTTGAAGGATTTCTAGGTATGTGAATATCTCACTGCTGTAATCCTGCCTGATATTTGCTCTGCTCTTCTCCATCAGTCTCTCAGCAGGCTCCACACATTGTGCTGTGATGTGCTTGAGTCATTGGAAAAGGTCACACAAGAGGTTAAAGCCGACTCCACAGAGGTTTGTAATCGTAGTTAACAGTCAGATTGCTGGAATTTCATTTTATCGTCACTCTTTTATGGGTCACTAACCATAACATTTAAGTGGGCTTAAATAAAAACCCTCAAGTAATATCCTGTCTATTTATGTGAAAGGTTTAAGAGTTTATATGAACTGACTTTAATAAAATGTGATTATAAAGGGCATATTTCCTGGCAAATACAGCTTTAAGAACATCAAAGAATGAAGAATGCATCTATGTTTTTGCATGTAGAGGATCTGACCTTCACCTATAGCCTTGTACAGACAGTCAATAATTTTCACTTAATACAATTGTAAAGCCCCCCATACACCTTCAGATTCCTCCATACAGCTTTCATGAGACCTACCAACAACTATGTAGTATAGTGACCTCCCTGATATAATACATAGTGATTGGAAGGTGTAGAAAGGTCCTCCTATTACATGGTTTTGGTAGAAGAAAAGTTGGTTTGTACAGAAGTTGCATGGTAATTGTATGTGGTGTATGGGGGGCTTTAGTAATTGCTTCAGGTGACATTAAGCCTGGTTAGCCCCAATCTGCTTTACACGCATTTATATGTGAGCAGGCCATTGGATAAATATACATATTTAACACAACAAACCCTCTTTCTAACCTAATCAGATTCATGGGCTCCCTGTATGTGAAGCTTGTACAAAAACCACACATTATATCCCATTGGCCTCTTCACATGCAAATGCATGTCAAAGGATGTAAAGCTGATAGATGTAAATCAGGCCTGAGTGCAACAGTACTAATACTGTTCATCAGATTTGATCACAAACAAGTGTGTTGTGAGGTTAAATGTTATCTCTGTACACCTTCTGTACATTATTTTTTATACATGTACCAGTCATTGGATATAATGTAAACATTTTGGAAAACATGCCTAAAAACCAAAACGTGTGTGTGTATGTTTGAAGCTCAGATTAATTAGTTTACAGAAAATGTGATAAATAGTAGTGTGGTGCAAAAGGTTAGTACTGTAGCCAACAATGCTATACAAGCATTGTGTGTAAATGTATGTATGCATATTGTGTTTTGCGGTCAATTACATTTTAATATAGCATTTGTAATTTAAACCAGAGAGTAAAAAATCATCAAAATAGTGCATTGCCACAATCAGCTGGACTTTGTATAATTGAAGGTGTTGAAAGTTGATTGAACCTCCTCTTCCTTGTTGGAATTTGTTTTATCTGGCAAATACAATTTTACAAAATGCTTAAAACAACTAAACCTAACATTGGAGAACAAAAATACAATTGAGTGCATGTGAAAATATTTGTTTGGTTGATTTTCTCCAGGACATTATATGGTTGATTTCTCATCACCGGGATGCTATGAAGAAAGCATTGACCGATGAAAGATTTCAGAGACTTCAGAGAGATGGGGGTACTCTTGTTGCCAGACTGCAGAAGTCACCTTACTTAAGGTATAACTCAATTTTAAATATGTCAACGTCACAGTGGAATTATTGACACTAGCCAATGGTTATAAGATTTGATTTCTTTCTATTAACAGGTTATATGATACAGTGACATTTGACTTGTATGAGAGAGTAGATGAAGCTTTACATAATCTCGTCCAACTCTCCAATCAAAAGCTTCAAGACCTTGAGGAAAGATTACCATCAGAAGATTGTGGAGACAGAAGTGAGGTATTTGTCTGAATATTAATAAATAATATACACCTACAGATTTATAACTGTAGGAAGATGTATATACCCATTACTCCATGTAGTATATCTTCGTCTCTCCACTTCATTTATTCATTGTAGGCTAGCAAATGAGTCTCATGTTATAAAAAGGTCTATCACACTAAGCCACTAATGCAGGAGTGGGCAAACTAAAGCAGGGAACACACGGCTCGATATTGGAGCCGCCCAATGTTCCCTGCAGCAGTGTGATCATCACGCTGCTATCAGATATCGGAGGATAAGCTGCTGTCAGATATCGGAGGATATCAGTTGTCTCTCCAGCTCAGCCGATGCAGACCCATTGACCATTATTTACAGTCATGTAAATCCAGCCCTATATAACAGTAAGGGGTAAATCCAGCCCTATATAACAGTAAAGGTACCCATAGATGCTTCGATTTGTCATCGATTCCCATTCCGATCATGCCCAGCGATCGTGGTGGGACACCACCTTGGCAATCTGATTTGTGAATGCACACGGTGATCGATCAGGCAAAAATCAAGTAAAAAATCGGCCCGTGTATGGGAGTCTTAACCCTAAATTCATAATGTCAGTTGCAACAGCACCTTTTTGTGCATTAGGTCTGCAAGTATTCTGTGGTCGGTCTGCGGACGGCTGTCTACCACCCTCCAACTGCTAGTGATGAGTGGCATAGGCAGTATTCGAATTTGCAATATTTCGCAAATAAATCTACTAATATTCAATCTGAAATTCATGCTTATGGCCATGCCGTTTGATAATATCGCATTGCAATTATCTTCAAAATGAATGGTCACATGTATTTTATGTGTTGTATTATCGCAATGCATGGCATAAGCTTGCCAGTGCATAATATCATGAATATTCTAAATTGCGAATATCCGCCACCATATTAGCGAAATTCTCGAATAGCCGATATTCGTTGAATATATTCGAATATTGAAGCTCAACACTACCAACCACCCCAACTTCAGCCCTATTGATAACTGGCCAGCAGACATGTGGAGTCTGCCCAACAGTTGACTATGGCTGCATGTTTTAACATTCTACTACAGGCTTAACTTTGCAGACATTAAATCACTTAAGCTGGGCATAGCTGGGCACCGCATAGACGGTCCAATTCCTGCACGATCCGATCCCCGATCCGATGCCGTGCGCGCTCTCGCATCCCTTAAAGGATCGGTTCGTGCAGGAGTTGGATGCAGCAACCAATGTGGATTGGGCTAAAATCAGCCGTCCTGTCGGATCGCACAGAGATCCGACAGGACGATACATTTTAGCCCAATCCCATTAGTTCAGCTGGGGACGGCGGCCCCCAGCCGAAGTAATGAGCTGCACATTAAGAGTGCAGTCCGATTCTCGGAACTAGCGGGCGGGCGTGATGACATCATCACGCCGCTCCTAGTGCAAAGAATCGGATAAGGAATAGACGGCAAATCGTACCGTCTATTCCCAGCTTTATTTTTTATCACTAAACCTAAAGCTGTCACACTATCTTTTTAGTAACTTATAGTTTAAGAATGGTCCATAAGCACAAAATTGCATTACCTACATATCCCTTTTTTTCCAAAATAAGCTTTATTAAGGTAAGTAAGTGGAGATTGCCCTCCATGTTTACATATAATATAAAGCCAAAACAAGTTAACAATATCTCCTGTGTCATAACCTGTACCTGTGTGTTATCTTGTGTTGTATCTCCACTCTAATGTATTGTACAGCATTGCGTAATATGTTGGTGCTATATAAACAAATGATAATAATAATAATATCTCACAAATATAAGTAGCAAGTTGTTGCATTGAGAAGTACATGGTAACTGGATGGAGAATGGAAACATGCATGGAGAAATAAGAGAGAGAGAAAAAACAAAGCATCCTGAAAATATAAACAATCATAAAGTATAACAATAAATGAACTTATCCAAGTAAAGATTCACAGCACTAGAGTAAATCAGGAACACATATTCCAATCCATATCCAACAACAATGTTTTTTTTTTCAATATTTTATGAAAATAATTGTGCATATATAGGTTTAATGCTTATTTAGTAGCAGACCCTAAAGTTTGCCTGTAGTCAAATCAGTTTTATATTCAGTCAGTGAGATCATGACAATATCGGAGAATGTGGTTATAGTGAGATATTTACACTAAGAATGCAATGTTATTTCTATGTGAATTCACAGCGCTGCCATGTTAATGTGATAAAGTTAGGTACAAGTTGCCTAGATATCATTGTTTGTCTTTCAGAATAGAATGTTTGCTAATTTTACTTTATTAGATTTACATTTTTGGAATCACCATCAGATTACTAGGGTAGCAAGACAATATTACTTTAAGGTTTATACAAAAAGAAAATGTAATGATTTTTTTAAAACATATGTTTTTTTTTATATAGACACAAACATTAGAAGAATATCGTGTGCCATTTTTAGAACCAGGTGGTCGGAAGTCAGAGGTTGGTGTCAGAATTCGTGGTCTAGAAGTCAGTAGCCGAGAGCTAGCAGACCGAACCTGCAGCCCACCGCGTGGTCATGTTCTCAGCAGAGGAGATGGGAGAGCACCAGATGCCCCTTGGGGGAATATTCCAAAACCAGAGGGAAGAAGGTGAGAGTGTACCTCATTCCTTCATATTGTTGCTATATGATGATAGATCTAAACACATATGATCCTGGACAAGGACCTGTCAAGTGGAGGACTAAGGGGGGCCGCCGAAGAAAGCCCAAAGGTTGGGCACCTGGGATCTAAAGGAAAATATATAATGGGGAAAAGTGTCTTGTAATCAATAGTATTTTTAAACTGGTGGTCAGTGGAGGAAATCACAGTGGAATGTAGCATTAGAGGAGAGGGCAGAGTCGTGAATCACATGAAAAGAAGAGTTCAGAAGAGATTTGAGAGGTGCCATTCAATAAGACAGGCCCCAGAGCAAGATGTTGCAATAATACAGTTGCAAAAAAAAGTATGTGAACCCTTTGGGATTACGTGGCGTTTTGCATTAATTGGTCATAAAATGTGATCTGATCTCCATATAAGTCACACCAAGAAAAAAACACAGTCTGCTTAAAATAATACTACACAAACATTATACACGAACATACCATGTAAACATTGACAGTGCAGGGTGGAAAAAGTATGTGAATCCCTAGCCTAATGACTTCTCCAAGAGCTAATTGGAGCCCAGAGTGAGCCAACCTTGAGGCCAATCACTCTGGTGATATTGGATTTGTTGCTGAAAGCTGTCCTGCCCTTTAAAACAGACACTAGTTTGGGGTTTACTTGTTTCAAGAAGCACTGTCTAATGTGAACCATGCCTTGCAGAAAAGAGCTCTCAGAAGACGTACAATTAAGAATTGTTAACTACAATGAAGCTGGAAAGGGTTACAAAAGTATCTACATAAGCCTCGAGGTTCATGTGTCCACGGTAAGACAGACAGTCTACAAATGCAGAAAGTTTAGCACTGTTACTACTCTCCCTAGGAGTGGTCGTCCTGTAAAGATGACTGCAAGAGCACAGCGCGCAATGCTTATTGAGGTAAAGAAGAATCCTAGAGTGTCAGGTAAAGACTTACAGAAATCTCTGGCACACGCTAACATTGTTTTTGGCACATCTACAATAAGGAAAATATTAAACAAGAATGGACATGGGAGGACACCATGGAGGAAGCCATTGCTGTACAAAAAAATTATTGCAGCAGTTTGAAGTTTGAAAAAGAGCACCTGGATGTTTCACAGCACTACTGGAAAAATATTCTGTGGACAGATGAAACCAAAATTGAGTTGTTTGGAAAAAAACACACAACACTATGTGTGGGGTAAAAAAGGCACAGTACACCAACATCAAAACCTCATCCCCACTGTAAAACATGGCAGAGGGAGCATCTGTCTGCCAACGGAAGCTCTGCAGAGGATGGGTGATGCAACAGGACAATGACCCAAAACATACAAGTCATTCAACTAAAGAATGGCTGCAACAGAACAAAATACGCTTTCTGGAGTGGCCCAGTCAGAGTCCTGACCTCAACCCGATTGAAATGCTGTGGCAGGACCTAAAAAAAGCGATTTACACTTGACATCCCAAGAATATTGATACACTGAAACCGTTTTGTGAAGAGGAGGTCTAAAATTACTCCAGATAATTGTGCAGGTCTGATCTGCAACTACAAGAAACGTTTGGTTGAGATTATTGCTGCCAAAGGAGGGTCAACCAGTTATCAAGTCCAAAGGTTCACATATTTTTCCACCCTGCACTGTGAATGTTTACATGTTATGTTCAATAAAAACATGAAAACATATAATGTTTGTGTAGTATTATTTTAAGCAGACTGTGTTTTCTATTGGTGTGACTTAGATGAAGATCAGTGCACATGTTATCACCAATTCATGCAAAACTCCATGTAATCCCAAAGGGTTCACATACTTTTTTTTTGCAACTGTATAGGAAATAAACAAGGTGTGTATAAGTATGTTAGTTGCTTCTTGTTAAAAGATTGGGTCAATGTGTGGCATCTTTTTTTAAAGCAAGCGACAAGTCGTAATTAGGCAACAAATAGAGAAAGGGGAGCGCAAATTATGCTCATGTTCAGTTTGATGTAGCAGATAGACAGTCTAGCATGTGAACATGGGCCAATGAGTGTGAGAAGTAGATCTGGTTGTCATCAGCATAAAGGTGGTATGCAAAATGGAAGAAAAAGTCTGTGTGTGCAAACTACAGCCTGTGGACCATATCACGCCTGTTAAGTCTATTAACCCTGTCCTTTGTCATCTTGGTGTCAAGGCTCTGCCCAAAGGAGATGATGCCTAGACTAGAGGATGATTGTTAGGGTCTCCTTTCAGAAGCCATAGCTTGCCCATGTCTGCAATAGAACGCTTAAGATTACAATGTGAAGCGACTTTTTTATACATTTATAATTTTTTTTTATTTTTCCTTTTATAACCTCACTGGCAGTTTGTTTTTAATATGCGCTATGGAAAACTTTGATAATCACTACCATGAATATATACCAATATGCTGCTAAAGTCCCTGTAAACCTTGGGTACAACACCTAAGGGAAATGGTCTAGATGTAATGATATATGAGAGTTTTGGGATGTAGGCATACTACTCCTAGATAAGAGATGAACAATAGTTAATTGTACTTCATATTGCGGAAACTGATGCCTTGGCTTAGAACTGGTAAATCAGTGGCAAACTGTGTAGATGTGTCCTGCCAGGTAACCAGTAAACCATGAATGAGTTGTGGTCTTGATGTCTAGAGATAAGAGGGTCAGAAATAGAAGACAATTAATTTGAATGATTAAAAAAAAAAGAAGAGAATGAGCAACTGTGTCTAGAGCTGAAAACAAAGCTTGTAAGTGCTCAGACCATACACCCCACAGTTCATCATAGCCTGCATGGCTTTTCCAGAAGGAAGTCCCTTCTAAAGATAATACTCAAGAAAGCCCACAGTTTGCTAAAGAATTATTTGATAAAGATGGTGTGAAGAGTATGTGGTGGCAATCAGGTGAGAAGTACAGGCATAATGGTGGGAGTGCCATTGTTTGGGGCTGCATGAGTGCTGCCAGCACTGGGCAGCTACAATGTATTGAGGAATACCAAAATGTATTGTAATATACTTAAGAGGAGCATTACCCCTTCCTCCAGAAATTGAGCCACAGCGCAGTATTCCATCATGATATTGACCCCAAACACAACTTTAAGATGACTGTAGGGCATTCTCAAAAAGAATGTGGGACATCCACCAGCAATGGCTATGTCCCCCACTTTTGTGTACTGCGGTGGCATGGAGAGTGCGGGATATCGCTAGCAGATTAGAATTGTAGCACGGCTCCCGCAGGCAAGAAGTGGAGGGTGGAACAAATAATCTTGCCCCACCCCGCCTGATCACACCCATAGAGAGTGAATGGGCTTGGTTCAAATGACACATTTTTAACAATCCCCATTTATGTCCATGGCCGAGATCAGGGGTGAGCGCCGCAATCAAAAAAATCATCGACCAGCATTTCAGAACATGGGCAGCATTGCAGCCAATCGTGGATGCTGGGATAAGCCCCATTAAATACACGGCAAGCCCCTAGTGATGGAGGAGAGGAAATGGATTTCAGTGGCCTGTGAACTTGTGATGCTCTAGTGAACTTTATGCCTAGAGACTTAAGACTGTACTGGAGAATAATGGTAGCCACACAAAATTTTTACTTTGAGCACAATTTGGACTTTTTGCATTTAAGAGTGTACTCACTTTTGTTTCCACAGGTTTAGACAGTAATGGCTGTGTGTTTGTTTTTTTTGATTGCGTAGCAAATTTACACTTTACAGTGCATTAAAGTGTTATATCTTCATTGTGGTCCATTAAAAAGGTATTTTAAAGGATTTACCACAATGTTAGGAGAGTGCTTACTTTTGTAAGATACTGTATATTATATGTTTGTGTGCTGTATATTGTCATTTTGTTATATCAAGTGATACTATTTGTCTTTATGTTAGGTCTCCACAACGCTTGTTGTTAGACCTCCTTTGCTCTGAGCGTAGTTATGTGCAGTCATTGCGGCGGTCTCTGGAGGTCAGGGGATCATGTCCAGCAGGCCTTGCACTCCGAGGGAGCCTGGAGCAGCTCCTTAACTTCCACACTTTCTTCCTAAGGGACCTCCAGAACTGCGTCTCTCACCCCTTCACTGTGTCCTACTGCTTCCTACAACATGTGAGTCTGCATTCTTTGATATAATCTATCTGCTTCAATTCTGTACCGTAGCGCAATTACAGATTTTACCATTTCTGGTAATCTGAATACATGTTTGCCAGTAATAAGCACCACTTCTTCTGTCTCATGTGTTTCAGGCTGACCAGTTACGCTTATACTCCCTGTATGTGAAGAACAGACAAAAGGTTGAGCTGTTCCTTCCATCCCCCAGGGGCAGTTTAAAGGTGAGTCATAAGGAAACTTTGTGAAGGGACGGGATTAAACTACATATGAGGTCAAAATCTTTTTTTCTAGTTTTGATAGGAGAGCTATATAGAGATTTTCCTCATTTTCTATGAAAGTCGATACTTTAAAACTGACTCAAAGTAAAAAAAACAACTGCAAAAGGGTCACAGACAGAAATAACACTAATAAGAAAATTGATGTTTTGGTTTGTCTGGTAAAAAATAGTTAGACTGTCAAAGTCCAGGATAGGAGAAAGCATTCTAATTGTGTTCTAGTGCATGTCTACTCTGTTAAAAAAATGTCTGTGACTTTTATTACAGATTACGTTTCTCTTGTGGTTTTGAGTTGAATGTGTCAGAGTTGAATTGATGTTATTGTTTAAAAGTAATAGCCCCAAGCCCTCTTTATTCAAAACCCAGATTAACCAACATCTGTTCTTATAGAACTTAAAAAAGTTTTTAGTCGTCAGACTTGTCAAGTCTCCCGTTTTGGCCGGGAAAGTCACGTTTTTATTTATGTGGCCAAATCCCAATTTCAAGAAATCCTGGATTTTTCCCGGATTCTTGAAATCGAGCTGATCTAGCAGGAAGGGGGCGTAACTCTACCTGCTAATGTTCTGCCCCGCACATTATCAGTACAAGCGAGGTGGGACATTAGCAGGGAGATTAACGCCCTATCCCTGCTAGATCAGCTAAAAGATCGGCGAACACTGGAAGTGACGTCAGTGACGTCACTTCCGGTACGTGGAAAGCGGAAGAACCACGATCCCTATGCCGGAAGTGACGTTACTGATGTAATTTCCTGTACGCCCCCCCAATTTTTTAATGCCCAGACTTGACGGGTATGTAGTTATGAATGTGTTTTCTTTGAGGCAGCTCTACCATTGGGATAAAAGTACTGTATATTCTGGCGTATAAGACTACTTTTGAACCCAGGAAAATCTTCCGCAGGTAAACATTAATATGAGAGGTTGCAGTTACTGGTGTGAAATTAGGAATGTAAATTACATATGTAGACATATGTAAGGCCATGGGTCCACTGCCGTTTCCCTGAGCTGGCCAAAAAAATTACATGCGCCAGCACATTTGCCAGTGGATTTCAGTGGTAGGCAGTTTGCCCATGTCATAAGAATGTAAATTACCATATTGAAAGCAAATCTGATGTTTTTTTTTTTTTTATTTGGTGTGCGTTGGAAGGGGTGGCCTTATACCGGGAGTATACCCCAAACTCTATATTTTAAGTGGAAAAGTTGGGGGTCGTCCTATACACCCAGTCGTCTTATACGACGGAAAATACGGTAGTTAAGTTAGAGTAAGGTTTAAAATAGTTACTGAGTTACCATATTTTTCGGACCATAAGACGCACTTTTTCACCCCCAAAATGGGGGGGGGGGTGCCTGCGTCTTATGGTCCGAATGCGCCTTGGCTTCCCGCCACCACTACTGGCATGGAGATTAGCCGGGGAGCTGGGGGAGCTGTCAGTTGAGAGATGCTGGCCGGTCCGTCTCTCCCATCTGTACTGTATAATTTCCTATGCCAGCAGAGCTCAGATCCCTGCTGGCATAGGCAATGAAGAGAGGCATAGATGAACTGGCATCTATACCTCTCTCCTGTCCATGAAAACTGCAATAACTCGCAGTTCCCACGGACACAGTAACAGCCAGCCGGAGAGGAGAGCAGAGACTGAGAGGAGAGACTCTGCAGCTGTTGGCTCCCCCTCCTGACGATCAGTGTGGAGAATGACATTGTGCTGTGAGTGTACTGCTGCTAGTGACATCTACTGGCTGAATTAAATATTGCATTCATTGATTTCATTGCATTAACCCAATTAACCCTCCTAGCGCTTCTGATGGCTCCATCTCGTCCAGCACTTTCTTGTCAGTATTGCAGTTGACAAGCTAGAGCTGTCCAACTAATCTTAGACCCCGGCAGCACATACTCACTGTTCTGTGCTGTCCGGGGGATCTGATGCTCTAAGCTGGCTTGCTTCAGTGAAGCAAGCCGGCCGATGTCTCCCCTCTCCATGGTACTTTACATGACATGATTCATTTGCATATGTAGCTTGAGGACTTTGGCTCATGCATGATCATTGAATTTGTGTTGTTTAGAGATACACTCCGTCATATATGAATTTTAAGCTTTATATGACAACTTGGAGCCCATTTTTTTCCCTCTCTCCCTCCATACCACAATAAATTATACAAATTACAAACAGTTACAAAAATACAGAGTATAAATTACAACTGCCTGGATTATTTACACATGTTCTCCAAAAGGGTAAGAAAAGGGACCAGAAGGAGGAGGAGGACTCCCGGGGTATTCTGCACAGACCACTGGAACAACTGGATCTGTACCAGCGCTTTCTAGCCGACATGATGCTTGAATGTGACCAGGACAGCGAACAGGAGCGACAGTCTCTACATGCTGCCCGGGAACTTGTGGGCTCTCTGGTGCATCATGGTAAAAACCTGCTAGCTGCTGAAGCCATCCGAGGATTTGAGGTAAGACTGTACAGGGTTAGCTACTTAAAATGTGTTCCATAGATTCCCTATTCACAAAAATTAATACAGATAACGTCATTGAACAGAAAACATTGTTTGCCAACCAGTGATCATGTGTTAGAATTCTACTACAAACCGCAGTGTGACAGCTCATACAGTCTGGCCTCACAACACACAGAAAACTCTCCTTAACATGAAATCAGTATATTTGGCTGATGTTTAAATAAATGAAAACATTAACTTATGTGTGTAAAAGCACACTCATCACCTATATGTCCACAATTATATAATGGACCCTTACTGGTTTTTTTTTTACACTTTATTGTTTAGGTGGATGAGAAGGAACATGGCCGTCTCTTGCTGAAGGATGTGTTCACAGTATTATCTGGAAGAAAGAAATCTTTGCGTCATGTATTCCTGTTCCAAAAACTGCTGCTGCTAAGCAAACTAAAGACAGCAGAAGGAGGTCTGGAGACATATGGCTTTAAACAGGCTTTCAAAGTAAGGAGCTAGACACGACACAACAATATATTCACAGTATGAAACAATGAAATTACCTAAAATGATCATATTTCAAAATGACCCACTAAACAGCATAAACAAATGTATCTGCTGGCAGGGGTGCCAGACTCAGGTCAATGGGCTTATTCTGGGCCACAGTGTAATTATATTTAGCCTGTAAACATTTTTTTTAAATAAACGAATGGCACAGTTGTGTCTTTTGTTTACCTGTGTTATAGTATTACGTTTTTCTGATTGATCCTTTGGCCCCCGAACATGTGCTGTAATAAAGCGATTCCCTCTCCATTAAATGAAGGTCAAAGGCGTCATCAGGGCAGACCCGGAAAGATCAGTGGGTACGCAGATACAGAGCAGACAGGTTATTACGCCCGCTGTTAGCTTGGGTGAGTTTTATTAGCAAACAAACTAATGTCCATTCATGTCTATGGGCGTGATTCGGGGTGATCGGCTGCCCGCGACCCGCAATCAAAAACGCGGTGAGCCGTGGTGGCCATTTGCCTATGTGGGGACAAGCCCATGCAAATGAATGGGTGCACCTACCCGCGAGCATCGCGCCATGACAAATCGATCTAGTGGGAACAAGCCGTATCATTTGAGTTGCCAGTCATGAGGCTGCTGGAGTTGCTGACATAACTGATTAAATCATCCAAGATGGAAAGCCCTTTATCAGTCTCAGGGCTTTAAGATGTTTACAGGAGAAAGGAATTATCAGGTAAAATATTATAGGAAGATTATTGTTGGACTAAAGGGTCTGATGATAGGTCTCTTTACATAAGAATTTTAAATTGTAAAAGTTTGACTACACTCAACATAGTGGAAATAAATGTTTTTTTCTGTTTTAATTTAGACAGCAGACATGGGCATCACAGAGAATGCTACAGAGGGGGACACACGAATTGAACTCTGGTTCCGCAGACAGAAATCAAGAGAAACGTTACTTCTACAAGCTGAAACTACTAGTGTGAAAGAAGTGTGGACCAATGAGATCACAAAACTTTTGTGGGATCAAGGAGGGCTCAGCAAAGGTGAGTTAAATGTCCATGTAAATACCAAGTACTACTACATTATAGGGTTTTTGACGCAATCGTTCCTAAATGTGTACAATAAATGGAGCAGAACAATGGAACACAAATCCTCGTACATGTAGGAAGCTGTTTTGGTGGATAAATCCGGAAGTAAGGTGGCTTTTGTCTATTTTGACGATTTCAATTAAAACACAGTTGTGGGGTACAAAAACAATATCAGAGTCTAAAACGAATTGCACCAATCTTTGTATAAGGAATAATAGCTAAAAAACTCCTGGTTGTTCCTCATCACCTCTCGTCCTCTTCTATCCATGTTCCACTGCTGAGAGGATTTGTAGGGGGTCAGGATATATATTGGAGGTGATTATGACTAAGTAATTATGATTGAGTCCAGGTGCTAAAACAGCAACACAAGTACTGGCAGGATCAACAGTGTAGTGTAGTTGGTAACAAGCATAGGTCAAAAGCCAAAGGTGTCAGGTAACATAGGGAGCAAGATGAAGCATAGTCAGCAGCCAAGGAACAGTACAAAGATGATAATAGCGAAGGTACAATAAGCAAATGCATCAATAAGGACATGGCTTTTAAAGGAACTACATGGGAGGAGCCAGGATTTCAGGGTACTACAGAGCTGGGTAAAAAATTGATGTAAGTGCCCCCAAACGCCTTTAGATTTCTCTGTCAGATTTCCTTTAGATCTCATTTTGTTTTGCCAAAACCATGTAATATGAGGGACTTTCTAAACAATCAAGTCTACCTGTGTTCCATCACAGGGGACCCTATACTACATAGTTGTTGGAAGATCTAAAGGATATCTGACAGAGAGATCTAAAGGTGTATGGTCAGCTAGTGCAAGAGATCTGACACAGTACCCAATCAGATGTACAGCTGGCTGAGAAGACAGAGCTGCAGCCAGACACTAAAGCATCCCGAGGTTCAGGTCCTGACACTAGAGTGAATGGTCTACACCACCTGTAGAGCAGAATCCAAGCTAGAATATGTTACCAAATCCTAGCGGGGACATCACCAGATCGGGACAGGGAACTGACAAATATGGACCAGACATTCTGCCCAGAGAAACTTCCTTGAGTAGCTTCTACCGCAGGATGTCTGGGTGTTGGTACACAGATGCCCGATTAGAACAGGACAACCTGAACTAAAACCATGAATCAAAAAAATCAGCTCGCCAGCGAACAGGAAATTTCCTAAAAAACTGAGCCATCTCGCCAACGTGCACTGGGGGGATCTCCTTTTTCCACCTCATCATTCCGCGCTTGAGTTGTTATACTGCCGGCAGATACCCTTCTTTTGCGCGGCCACCGGGCTGGAGATCTGGATGCTCAGCCATCTTAGACGAGGCAGCCACTGCAGAGGATCCAAGCCGTCCTGCCGCTGGACGTGAGATGCTTTTGCTGGATATCAGGACAAACCCAGGAGGCACCTGAAAAGGAAGAGACACAGAGGCAACCCCCCATCCCAGCCCGGGCGAGGAAAATCCTAGGAAATGCCAACACTACCTGGATCCACAGGGGAGCCTGCAATTCCTGAAAAACCAACCCCCTGCCTGACCTGGCTGACCACCATTAACCCTAGAGGCCCTGCTGCGGGCCGCTCTCCCTCTACCACATGCTGGCATCTGCTTCTGCACAGCCTGCAGCAAGGGCTGGAGAAGCAGGAGGGGTTGAGATCCTGGTGGTGGTGGCTGGACACAGTCAGGAAGAACACAGCACTGTGCCTGGGGGGGAAGGTGAGAACCTGGGAGGGGGGGGGGGTCAGGGCTGGAGGTGCCAGGCAGTTAGGACCCGGGAAAATGGTCTAGCCGGCGCCTGGACCAGACTGACTTACCCCTGGGGGATGGGGCAGATGCAACGGAGCTGAAGTAGGGAGGGCAAAAGTGGCCCCACAGGTGGGAGGGGGGGTCGTTGGTGGGGCCTGGTGCCGTCAGCCGATCCAGGGCTCAAGCCGGGGGCCGGCGGTGTGCTCATCTAGGCCTTGGGGGTAGGACGGGGTTGGGTCTCCTCTACCCTCACTCCAGAACCTCTTCCAGGAACGGATCCATGGCCCATGATATCCAGCTCCAGCGAAGTCTTCTAAATGTGATTGGTCTTGTGCTGTGTGCATTTTAATGGTATGCAGAACAATTGGCCAAGCTATTAATGTAGAAGCTAGCTTTTGACTTTCTCTTTCAATAGAAAAATCTGAAATAATTGAAAAATCTCTTCTAATTTTTCTCTTCTGCCTGCCTGTCAGAGGGACATCTGTAACACTTTTTCAATTAGTCCTGGTGACCATTTCCAGCAGGATAAAAGGAAAGATGAACCATCTTTGTTAGTGAGACAAAAGCCAGCCATACACAGTCGGATTCCATGGCTGCTCGATCACCCATCCGATCGATTCCGACGATTCTGCCGGGAATCGGAGGTGTGATCGATCGGCCAATTAAGAGAATCCGATCGCAGCATACCACCTTGTCCAACGGATTCCGGGACGATTCCGTGTCCGATTCCATCTCCGGCTCCACCTCACAAATGGCAACTCCCCCTGATCTGTGCAGAATCGGATCAAAAAGACCAACATGTTGGTTCTCTGTCGGATCCGATTCTGAGCCCCTGATCAATCGGATGCGATCGATCGGACAAGGTGGGCTGCACACGATTCCGGCACGATCGATTCGCGTGCACGCGCCTGGAATCGATCGTGCCGGAATCCGGTCGGAATCCGACCCGTGTATGGGGGCCTAAAGAGTGAAATATGAACCAGAAGGGTTCTAAAAATCATATATTGTATATAAATGTTTTTGGTAGAATAGGCTATGAAATGTGATTACTCTTAATCATCTATGCTCATTTTTTAAACATTGTTCCAATGTTTCAATGTGTTTACACAATGTGTAAACATCCACCTACTAGGTACCTTTTTATATATATATAATTATATTTTGTATTACCATTGATGTTCTTTTTTAGTGAAATGTTTAAAATGTTGAGAATGAACACTAGTTTCATCAGTCTCCAGCAGGTGGCAGATGTCTAGTTATTTTATCGAATCCTTAGGGTGGTCTGTTTTTGGGTGATGAATGATCCTGAGTAGGCCTGCTGACCAAGCAAATGCTTTACAACAGTAATGCCGGTCATAAGCTGCAATGAAGATGCCGTCTTCATTGCAGCTTATGGCATCGGCTTTCATCGGCTCGCGCCGGCCAGAGATTATTGGACATGTCTGTTCTCTGGCCGGCCGAGCAGTGGGGCGACAGGGATCTGTCGCCCCATGTGGGCACATGCCGATTAGCGGCCGATTTTTAACCTGACCGACGGCGCGAGCGCGCACGCCTGTCGGTCAGATTAAAAATCGGCCACTTATCGGCATGTGTATGGCTAGCATAAAGAAAACTATGTTTGTACATTTAATCCTCTAAGTATGCAGCACCTACTATAAAATGACATAATTGGGTAGTTCTATAATGAAAAATTTGTTACAAAATGGATGTTTCAAGAAAAGGCCTATTAACACTTGCATGTTTTAGCTATACTACATGCAGTGTCATTCACATATGTATTTTGGGGGGCAAATTTTATTAAAGCATTGTTGCTTAAATGGATGCCAACACTGTGTCTGACCTGCTTACCCACAGTGCAAATAGGACAAGCTGCATTGAAAGAAACAAAATGCAAAACAGGTCAAATGCAGTCTCAGAACTGCCAATCATCTTGTACCCTTTAAATAAATAGAAATCTGTATTGTTTAGAAATGAATGCTTGTCTACACAGCTCTCCGTAAATCGCTCAAGAAGCAATTGTGTTTTCCTGCATTTGTGGTGCAGTCTCCAGCTAGGCCATTCATGTAGAAATATATAGAACTATTGGTAAAACGGTATATGTATTCATTGTAATCAGCTAAATAATTTAAAGGCATATAAAAACACACCAATTAGTGTTTAATATATAAATTTTCCCTTGGGGGTCGAACGACCATATCAGAAGGGTTGTGGAAGTTAGGAGGAAGATTAATGCCCCCTCCATCCTAACCTATGGTGCTACTCTCCATTCCTACCTTCACACCCTGCACTTCATATGCACAAGTCGGTTGGGACAATAGGAAGGGAGGGGACATTACACTTATCTGATTGTGCCAGAAGTGAACTGCAGAGTGCCAGTTTGGGTATTCTGAATGCAGAAGTGGCACTCCACACTTGCACTTCCCCATTTCTAAATAAAAGAAGTGACACTTTGAGACATCACTTCCAGGGTCGCGGGTCTAAAAAGGTTGAGAACCGCTGGTCTAAGGAGTCTTTTACACTTGACGCATTAGTGCATTACGCTGTATTAATGGGAGAAGCCTATTCTACGGCGCAAAAATTCACACTGCTGGCCGTTCTATGTTAAACCACTTTGTTATGAGTTAACATGCTTCTCTAAACCTTGCTGTACATGAAATTATGAGGATATCAAAGGCTAACGTTGCCTACTTTCCTAAATAAAAAGTACAGATACAGATCAGGGTAATTCTATTCCATGTAAAGGTAACCTAATATAAGATATTATGTACAGTACCAGTCAAGTTCTTTTGTCATCAAATATTTTTTTTACTATGGAGGAACACATGAATGTGTTAAATCTGTAATGGACCAGAATATTTTAGATTCTTCATCAGCTCTCAATTATAATTCTGTATGCTAATGAGTTCTGTAGCCGCAGATTGAAGACACGGTGCTTCAGTTCCAATGATTTCATTACTGTAAGGGTTAATGTAAGTCAATGTAAGTAACACACCGAACATTAGACCATAAGGTAAAAAAAGTTTATAAACTTGTCAAACCTATGTTGCCTGTAACTTCCAGCTCATGTATTGGTTAGCATGTCATTGGCTTCTCAAATTTCATAAAGGACCCCTTTATCGAATTTTGAGAAGCCAATGTGGCCTATTATAGGACAAAAAGAGCCTGTTATGGCCATAGGTGTGCCAATTCTATGTATCACCGGCATCTCTAATTATGGCGGTGATGTGTAATAGGCGACAATGACAAGGATGTTGTTATCTTTTTAAAGTTCCAGTGCTTAATATAAAATGCTCATTCAGAGCAAAGATAATTCCCCGCCCACAGTGTCAGGATTACGCCATTGCATCGCTCCTAAGGCAACGTTTGGACACCTCTAGGCAGGGCAGCCGTCGGAAATCAAGGGGCGCGGTACAGCAAAAATGTCCGGGCCCCAAGGAAGGACTTGTTGAGCGGGGGGGGGGGGGGGGGGGGGGGGGGGGTTGCTAGCCTCTGCTCACTGTACCTCTGCCTCTTCACAGCCCGGACTGCCGGCAGCGCATCGCACAATCGCACACAGTCGATGCTGGCAGTCCGGGCTGTGCAGAGGCAGATGTTCAGTGAGCAGAGGCTGCTGTACCTATCAGTCAGCATGCCGGGGCCCCCACGTGCTGACCGTCGGGCCCCCCTAGCTGCCCGGGACCGGGACGGGAGTCCCCCCTGTCCCCCCCTGACGGCGGCCCTGCCTCTAGGCATTATGTGCACTTATTGCACAGAACAAGTGGAGGGGAGCAAACAAGTTGATAGAGGGCCGGAAACTGGTCAGATACAGCCCCCCACCCTTAGTTTTCCCGCCCCTGTCCTAGCACCTTCAGTAGACTGGATTATCGTAATGTATTGTGACACTGCCCTCTTGTGGTGAGATAATGAAAATCCCCTCTCTTCTATGCCTGTGGGGTTTTGTATTTCTATATGTGTTCAGTTTTCAAAAGATTTGCTTTCACAGGCAAATAACAGGTAGTGTAGGGGGGAATTTCTCTTGGGATACATATATCAGTAAAGATGCTACAGAGGCTTTACCACGATCTCACTATATCCAAACCTAAAATAACATTTTGCCTAAATTAGGGTTTGAAATGGAAAATATAAGACTCATCTTATCCTTGAATTTGGTATGTTCCACCTTCTAGTCATTATACTTCCTTAGAACAGTTTGCCCTTCAGATGTCTTTCCTGGAGGCTCTTCCATTTAATATTTATTTAAACCTTTTTTTTCTTTTTAGATCTTTCATTTACATTGAAATCTTCTAACTAGTCATTAATCTCCAGAGCACAATACAAGCCTCAAATGTTCAGTGTTTTTTTTTCAATTTTCTCTCAAACTGGAATTGTAATCCTGCAATGGAAAATAACAAAGAAAAGATGTTTATCTCCAATATACTTCCTTTAATGTCTCTTGACACTACTTTAAAGCCTTTATGTAATGTCATAAAGAATGCTATGGATACGGCTTTAGCATACGTATCATCAAGGTCAAGAGTCCAGAACAAGTCCGAAAGAGATAAAGCACGGAATTTTTTTTTTGTGTTATGTTTAATTCATTTTATTGAGATTTTTCACTTTTTCATCAAATAAAATCAATTCGAACATATGGCAGACACAACTGCGTTAACATAGGCCAGTGGTTCACAAACTGGGGGGCTGCACAAAGGTATTCCGGGTGGGCGCGGGCCCTCATTCTGAACATGTATTTGAATGGGGAGGGGGGCTCGATAATGTTGCTAAACAGAAAAGGGGGGGGGGGCTGCAAGGAAGGTTTAGGAACCACTGACATAGGCAATGTAAGTAGTTAGAGAACATGTTTTTCCATTACAGATGTGTGATTCCTTGATCATTGCTTGGTGTATCATGGTTCACACATTGTCGAGTGAGTCCGCTGGATCACATGGGTGGTAAAAAATTTTTGTCTTTTTTTATTTTCAGGGTACCGCACACCGGATAGCTCCACAATTGGCTCTAGCCACCGCTCTTTCCTTGATATTAAAGCTGGATTTAATGCAATAAGTGAACGGACAGTTAGCGCTCTTTTGACCGCAAGAGGTAGGTTAAGTAAAGATTTATACCAATATATATATATATATCATTCACAAAGTAAAGACCATCTGATCCTAAGTTATTTTGTACTCTGTGTATTTAATTGAAATCCCAGTGCAGATAAGTAGAGGAGTTTGTGTTCTGTAGTTTGGTGTGGTGACAATATTGCTGCTTTTTATACAGTATCGTGAGTGAAAAGAAGACAGCAGTAGAATAAAGCAAGAAATTCAAGCAGCTCTAGCACATTAATTAGTGCAATATAGCTGCAATTTACACATTTTTGGTTTTGGATACCCTTTAATAAAGCAATTTTCTCTTCTAGGATCCCGCACCAGAGCATCTGTACCTCTTATCTCCTGTGAACACAACTCCTCCCCACCATCTTCTCTTGCGCTCACATCAGGACCAAGCCCTCGGAGGCTGCGCTCACCTGGAGGAGTCTCTCTTCCTGATAAAATCAGTGAGGAGGGAGGTGACGCTTTCACAGGCAAGAGATACAATGGATTAATTTTAGTGTTTGTTACTAATATATTGATTGCTCTCTTCTACAACAGTAGTAACCAACACCCTGGCCCTCTTCTCAACCAAGAAAGAAACATACCATACATGAATAACCATTTTAGATGAACCCATGGATAGAGTTTTCTTGCTAGATTGCAGACATGGGACAAAGTTTGAGAAGTAATGTTCAGCTTCCTTATTACATTTACTTCTTAAACCCAACATTTATGATGGCGGCCCTGCTGCTGCTACCAGCAGGCTTCTGTGTTTAACACATAGATGACCCCCAACTGTCTGCAGTGATAGTCCTGGACAGGTAACATTAAGGTGTTTCAGGGTGAACATATCAGAAATTCATTTTAAAGCATATTAGCCTTTCGGTTAAAATGCGTATAAAATGCCTAACTAAAAAGCCCTTTTAGAGTTTCATTTGCCTTTAAATATTTGTTTAAATTGGAACCCCAGCCACCTATAAAAAATACTTCTCCCTTCTCTTTTACAAAAAACTGTTCTTGTAAACATTTAACCAAACCCATGGCAATGCTTGCCTTACTACACAGAAAATTGGAGATCAGTCCTCTTCTTTCTGTCTCTCTTTTTGGTAGACCAGGCTTTACAAGCGTAATCAGCAAAGAAGAATGAGGGACAATGGATGAGACATTCCTGTGTGCTGGCCATTTGCCTTGATCATCCAAATGGCTGGCATACACATGCCAATAAGCGGCCGATTTTTCACCTGACCGACGGGCGTGCGTGCTAGCGCCGTCAGTCAGCGGAAAAATCGGCCGCTTATCAGCATGTGCCCACATGGGGCGACAGGGATCTGTCGCCCCATGTGGGCACAGCTCGGCCGGCCAGAGAACGGACATGTCCGATATTCTCTGGCCGATGCAAGCCGATGCCATTAGCTTCAATGAAGACCGACTGAAGCAGCTCCATAATGCACCAGGATGCAAACGTGATGACGTCATCACGTTTGCATTCCGGTGCATATCGGAGCATGTCTGTCGGCACCCATCTGTGGGTGTATGGCAGGCAAAAGTTTACTGTGTTGCTGAAATCATCTTAAATTGTGGCTGCTTACATGATCACTAAGGCCTGGTTCATATTGAGTTTTTTTTATATATACATATATATATATATATATATACACTGCTCAAAAAATAAAGGGAACACAAATATAAGACATCCTAGATCTAAATTAATGACATATTCTTTTAAAATATTTTGGTCCTTACAGTTGAATGTTCTGACAACAAAATCACACAAAAATGATCAATGGAAATCACATTTATCACCCAATGGATATCTGGATTTGGAGTCACACTCAAAATTAAAGTGGAAAAAACACTACAGGCTGATCCAACTTTGATGTAATGTCCTTAAAACAAGTCAAAATGAGGCTCAGTAGTGTGTGGGGCCTCCACATGCATGTATGACCTCCCGGCAATGCCTGGGCATGCTCCTAAAGAGATCTCCTCCCACACCTGGACTAAAGCAAAGAAGGTTTGCTTTGTCTGTCAGCATAGTGTCCAAAGCACGGAGGCGCTACCAGGAGAAAGGCTAGTACTTTAGGAGACGTGGAGGAGGTCGTAGGAGGGCAATAACCCAACATCAGGACCGCCACCGCCTTGGTGCAAGGAGAAACAGGAGGAACACTGCCAGAACCCTGCAAAATGACCTCAGTGGTCCACAAATGTGCATGTCTGTTTAAATGGCCAGAAACAGACTCCATGAGGGTGGTATGAGGGCCCGACTTCCACAGGTGGGGGTTTTGATTACAGCACAACATCGTTCAGGAGGTTTGGCATTTTCCAGAGAACACCAAGATTGGCAAATGCGCCACTGGTGTCCTGTGCTCTTGACAGATGAAAACAGGTTCACACTGAGCACATGTGACACGGAGAACAGTCTGCTGCCTGCAACATCCTTCAGCAGTGGGTCAGTAATAGTGGGGGAGGCATTGAAATGCCTTCCCCACTATTACTGACCCACTCGCCAGAGGTCACCTGACTGCCATTATGTACCTAGATGAGATCCTCAGACCCTTTGTGAGACCATATGCTGGTGCGGTTGGCCATGGGTTCCTCTTAATCAGGGTCGGTTCCAGAACGACAAAAGCAGGTGAGCAAGGATGGGCACGAGCGAGTGATTGGGGGGCACTCCTTCATCTTACACATCATTTAGTGTGGGTAGGGGGCCCCAATAGAGCGGGCATGATGACCTGAATGGGTGGGCTTGGCCCCCCTTGGCCTGTCCATAGTGCTGGTACTGCTCCTAATGCAAGACAATTCTAGACCTCATATGGCTGGAGTGTGTCAGCAAGACAAAGGCATTGATGCTATAAACTGGCCTGCCCGTCCCCCAGACCAGAATCCAATTAAGCACATTAGGGACATCATGTCTCGCTCCATCCACCAACACTATGTTGCACCACAGACGCTCCAGGAGTTGGGGGATGCTTTAGTCCAGGTGTGGGAGGAGACTATCCACCACCTCACCAGGATGCTCATCAGCATGCCCAGGAGTTGTAGGGAGGTCATACAGGCACGTGGAGGCCACACACACTACTGAGCCTCTTTTTGACTTGTTTTAAGGACATTACATGAAAGTTGGATCGGCCTGTAGTTTTTTTATCCACTTTAATTTTTACTCCAAAACCTTCATGAGTAAATTTTTTATTGTCAGCACATTCAACTATGTAAAGAACAAAGTATTTAACCTTCTGGGCGTTGCGCACGTGGCACGTTTTTTTTGAGACTGTGCCACAGGCAATCATGGCGGAGCACAACATGCTCAGCCGTGATTTCCTGCCTGGCCCGAGGTCCCATGCATAACTGTAAAAATGTCCTGTTATGCTGTAAAAAGGTGACGCCCCTCCATTTACATGGAGGTCTATGGCACCAGTGACGCTATCAGGGGCAGACCCAGAAGCATTGGCATACATGCGGAGGACAGGTGAGTTTCTCACTAGTTAACTGGGGCTGAGTTTCATGATGGATGAAACTTAGCCCGAGTTGACTTGGGCCAAACACCCAGGAGGTTAATAAGAATATTTAATTCATTCCCATGTCTTATTTCTGTGTTCCCTTTTTTTTTGAGCAGTATATATATATATATATACACACACATACATCCAATAGGCCTGTTCACTGCAGAGGAGTTATATATATTGCAGAGGGACAGTAAAAAAAAATACTACTCAATGTGAATAGTTAACTATTACAATTTTATTGTTTAAAAGCTGCAGTTTATATTCACCTAACACATAAATCACAAAACATCCCACATGTCCTTTAGAGGCCTCCCTAATCTTACATCTTATCCCCCAGAAATTAAGGAGGCTTTCAAATATTATTTGTTAAAAGCAATTTTGTTAAGATGATATCCTTCACCTCTTCCCTGCTTTGTCTCTGGCATAGGAAGTAAAAGGAAATCTTGTAATATTTAACAATTGGATACTGGACTTTCTATATACAGTGCAGAGTAATTCAAGGAACAGTTTCATTTTATTCATGAAAAGTACAGTGCCAGTCCACTAGACCTGGTAGAACAGAAAATTATATATATCCAATGCAATGAATCAGATATCTGACTAGGGGGTATGGTATCATGAAACAGCAGTGGGCTTGAAACAAAAAACATAGAACCACTGGTTTACAACATACATTTTACATAATAAATTCGTTTTGTTGCATTGCATTATTTGTTGCATTCCGGTTTATGTGATTTATGTCTGGTGTTTTAGCTGGACCAGTATGCCTCAAATCTATCTCACCCATCGTGGATGGAGAGAAGCCAAAGGTAAAATTATATTCACTGTTTTTTTTCTTATTGATTTTTAAATCTCCAAGGTCACAGCATATCATTTACAACGCTCTTCGTGTCCTTTTTTTTTTAGGATTTAAACATTGAAGCAATCTACCCCTCCACCTCCGTGTAAAGAAAATTATTTCCAAAGCTTATAAAAAAAATTAACATAAATTGTTCGCATAGTGCCATAACCACTGACTAAGAGGACTACGTACTCAGCATGTCAATGACTTCAACAGATGACAGTTCTAAAACATATCATTCATTTGCACAATGCACCAAATACAGTGCTGTCAGAATCAGCACCCTCTTTATGGTAAATGACGTTATTCTGGAATATAAGACCACTAACAAAGCTTGCAATGATATTAAGATTATGGCCTGTCAAGTTGGAGGAGAAGAGCTGAAAGAGGACAGAGGACCAGTAGTTTTTCTTAATAAGACTGCAATCTGAATAGACATCTCATATTTTTTTAAATCAAAATGTTTAAGGGACTTTTTGAGATAGATTTGGGGTCCATCATGGTGCAGAAATGTTATACAATGTAATCACAATGATTCTAGGAATTGTCAAAGGAACAGCTTTGGTAAACTTCCACCCACCCACTATTTGTATATATGCTTTGACTAAAGAGTGATGGGGGCAGGATACATGTTTAATGCCACCTGATTTGGTACAAACCTTATTCAGATTTTGCACCAAAAATATGCAATCTCTTTTCGTCAGAATAAGTTATCATCCTTTAGGCTTTTCCACCTTAAGGTTACTTGTAATCAACCATTGAAGAACCATTCCTCCCCCACTGCTGATTTGTTATTATCGTAGCTTGTGGGCAACTACATTGAGCCAAGGACATGCTAGTACTGTTTTCACCAGATTTGTGTCCTTCTGCTTTTAATTACCATGATGACTGATGACCTTACCTCCTGGGCATACTCACTTGGGGATTCTCACCTATCCCTGGGAGCCCATGTGTGATCAGGAATATCGGTGGACTTAGAAATGTCTATATTTACATTTTAAGAATGTGTTATGGCAAATATGAAAAACTGACCTGTGTCCCACGAATTCCAGTCTTTACACAAGGGGAACAATTACAAAGTTGCAAATTTGTTTAATGCGCACCTAAACTCCATATTGTTGGGACAACCCTTGGCAAAAAGATAAAGAGGTATATCCTTACCTATAATCCCACATAGCCTCTCCTCTTTCCTCTTCTCATAAGACGCTACATTCTTCTCCCTTCTGTTTATCTCACTTTTAAACAATTGTATCTTCCACCCCTCTCCCAATAGTAGTAGTGTTAAGGCCCCCCATACACGGGTCCGTTTCCCATCGGATTCCGGGACGATCGATTCCGGGCGCGTGCGCGCGAAACGATGGTCCCGGAATCGCGTGAAGCCCACCTTGTCCGTCCGATCACGTCCGATCGTTCGGGGGCCCAGAATCGGATCGGACAGAGAACCAACATGTTGGTCTTTCTGATCCGATTCTGCACACATCAGGGGGAGTTGCCATGTGTGGAGTAAGCGATTGGACACGGAATCGTCCAGGAATCCGTCGGACAAGGTGGTATGTAGCGATCGGACACACTTAATTGGCCGATCGATCGGACTTCCGATTCCCGCTGAGATCACCGGAATCGATCGGATAGGTGATGGATCGGCCATGGAATCCGACTGTGTATGGCTAGCTTTAAGCTAGCCACATATGGTTCAATTGACTATACAATCAATTTAATTCGATCAATTTTTTTAGTTGATTGATTGAAAATTGAAGCATGTCCACATGGTACGATCGTTGAAAACATGATTTTAATTGTCATTTTGCTCGATCGAAATTTGATTGGACCAGTTGGAAAATTTTGATTGATTGTCCCCACATTGTGTCTCATTTTTTGTACTGTTGTTTGACCTGTCCAATTGAGATTCAATTCAATCAATTAGCATACTGTAACTTCTGGGAGGAGGGAAATGCAATACAGTCATTTAAACCATGCAAGCATGCATTGTAATGGCTTGTGTGTCTGTTCACTGACACACAAGCATGCAAATGGCGATCTCTGTGAATACATCTCCTAATGTAATGTGTGTCCCCCAGTGTCCTTTTGCCACGATTATAATGTGCTGGATTAAAATGCAAAGATATGACCTATGGGTTTTTGATCCCTCTGTGACCATCATTGGTCACTTTTTGATCACTCTGTGACAATCGCTTTTTGATTACTCTACGTTTAAAAACTATTAAATTCAATCGAAGTTGGGCTTTGATTGCATACTCAATGTGGTGTGTACTTCGATTCAATTACAATCGACATTCGATTTAATTATCGAAAACTTCGATCTAATTGATGATCAATTTGATGTCAATTGAACCATGTATGGCTAGCTTTAGGCAGGGTACACACATGAAGATATGGGCCAGATCGATGGCTGCTTCGAGCGCCGTGCGGCCATCCCAGTTTTCGAGCAGGATCAATCAATCCCGCTCGAAAACTGGGATATTGGACATGACCGTTAATCACGGCCGATGTCCGTTGCTTTGCATGGAAATCACAGGTCTCCATGCAAAGCATTGGCTGAGCTGGGGAGAGAGCAGAGCTGTCTCTCCAGCTCTGCCGATATCTGACAGCAGCGTGATGACGTCATCACACTGCTGCAGGGAACATCGGATGGCTCAAATATTGAGCTGTCTGTTCCCTGCTTAACTTCAGCTATTAACCTGCAGAAGACTAGAAAAAATATGGTGACTTCCACAGATGAGAGCAGAGCAGGTAAGTTAAGGACAGCTCAGAGGTACGTTTTTATTATTTTTTTTGTTTATGCATGTTTTAAGTAGGTTAGTAGTGTATAAAGTCTCATGTTTGTTTAATCTAAAACAGAATAAACTGGAATGCTCATGTTGTTTTAGATAGTTACTTGCAAATTCCTGTTGCCCCCTACACTTAGACTGGAAGTCAGGCTGTTTAGTTCTTTATTGTGCCATTGCTTTAATATTGGCAAGTTTACAACTGGAAGAAAGAATAAAGACCTTATCCTCCTCATGTTAATCTTCATGTGCCCATCAACTGGGCAAGGTGCATTGCTCAACTGTAATTAAGGAAAAAGTGGTTACTGACCTGGCTATGCCTTCTGTTGGGGGGTGGCTGCGAAGAGTTAAAATGTATTTGGCAGATAAAACAGTTTATATACAGGGGTGCACATAAGTGGTACTCGGATAGGTAAGCTCATATGCGTACTAACAACTTGGAGGCACTCTGTGTCTGGGCGGCTGCAGCTAAATGTTAAATGTATACAATTTATGTCACTTGGATAACCACAGGGTAAGGTTGAAAGGTATGAAGGGTTGCAGTTAGGGGTGTGAAATTGGGAATGTAACTCAATAAAAAAAACTTCTAAGGACTTCTAAGGGTATTGGAGATCTGGGGGATGAAAGTCAGAGTAGGCATATGTATGAGTAAAAGCTGGCAAGAGTAAAGACAAGAGGAAAGCACTGTGTGATTGTTGGAATATGACAAAGGATAACATTTGGGCTGCAGGTAGTGTTAGGGGTTAGTTACTAACCCAGAAAATGTCAGGTTGTCACTACTGAGGTATGAGAACAGGTAGGTCCATCTGCAGAAGAACCTACCATGCAGGAGGCAGAGGACAGTGATGGAGACCACCCTACATATAGGGGGAGTACCAAACACCATCTCCTGGTACTCATCCCAGGAGCTCACTAAAAAAGTTATGTGCACCCCTGCTTATATGTTTGTATTTCATTTGTGTGTTTAACATCCTGTTCCTATCACTCTTCACTCAAATATGGTGGGCTTCTTTATTGAAAATGCCAACGTTGATATTTTTAGCAACAAACCTGAATATCATTTTCATTCATATGTCTTGTAAATGTTAAACTTACATTTTATCGATTTAACATAGTATAACTACTGGCAGTGTAAGCTAAATATAATCTGGTATGTCAGCTTTGTAACACGGCTATTAATAGGGTTCTTTTATTTATAACCATTGCCTGCTCTGAATACCTAGCCAATATTATAAACAGTAACTTCCAGAAATAGGCTATCCAATGGTACTCGCTAGGAAAAGCCATATATCCTATACTTATAGCATCTGTACTATTAGAGTACTGAATTCTTTATTTTTAATACCATGGAATATATAAGGGATGATGTCATATGTAAAGCACTATGCATAGCCTGATGTATTTATACTAAACTGGATAAGAAACAAGAAACTGGATGATGACACCCATACAGCTGGACCCTAATAATTGTTTTTAAAGCAATAACACTTGAATTGCTTCAAACTGCACAAACCAGATAATCGAAGTTGTATGGGGAAAACAAATCACAGGTTTTCATAGACTTGATCTGTAGTATCTTTTGTCAGCTTCCAAAGTATATAGCAAATAACTAGCGCTCTATTTTTTACCTGATTTCAACTATTGTGCCTTTTGGTAAGAATATATATTCTTCCTTTATGGAGATTGCACTTTTTTCTTTTCATCAATGTTACGCATTGTATAATGAACACACAGTAGTATATTTCTCTACATGTTACTTAGAGAGAGAGAAAATAATGGCATTGTATCAAGTTAGCCAATCGTTCTTTTTACTTAGCTTAGCACAGAGAAAGACTAAAATGTCATATTAGGGAGACTGGTATTACTGGCTAACCAATAAAGAACAGCAAGTTTTCAGGACTCCGCGGTCCCTTTGTCATCTCTTATGAAAGACCAGCCGTAGGAAAGGGCTGCAACGCTTTCATAAACAGTATTCAGGGATCTGCTAATTTAAAGACCTTTGTTGTGAAGCCCTATGAGCTTGCCAGTTTTTTGTCTAGTTGCTTCTCCAAAATGATAGTGAAATACTTATATTAGGAGGGATCCATTCCTGTGAAAAATACGTTTTCCCTATGTAATGTGTATGTGCCACTCTGGAACCACATTCCCTTTATCAGTGCCCTCCCACCTACATTTCTAAATGCAACAGACAAGGTCTAACCTGGTACTCGGAGATCAATAAAACCTGCCTGGAAGCCCCGAGGGAGGTGTGTTTATGAAAGAGATGTATTGATTGTATCCTCTCCACAGGAAAGAATGAGATTCACAGCAAAGAATGGAGACAATCTCCACAAAAGTGTTTTTCTGAGAGAGACCTGGGATGCATTATTCCTTGAAAACCATTATATGGTTATATATGGTACATCTGTTCCTAATTAGATATCACTTTTATTATTGATGTTTGTTTATGTTATGGTACATTCCAAACCCTTTTTTTCATTTGTTTTTTATTTTGATGCTTTACCGGACGGTTTTTCCGAATGGTATAGTCTGGTCTGTAAGGCTTGGTACAGTCTGTGCCATCTGCTTGTCTGAAAAGGAGCACTAGAACATGTCCTCTAATTACTATGAGGACGTACAATCAGTCTAAATGTAGCTTTATGATTGTTGTGAAGTGGTACAAGTATAGTTTTGCTGTTTAGGAATCGATACCACCCTTATTTGCTCACTGAAGAAGTCCATACCCTTACCGATGTACCAGAGGACACTGAACAATACATTTATGTGTGTATAAAGTACCTGCAACGTGTAATGCTCAAATGCTATTGTTTTTCATATTTGTTCTTTGTTTACCACCTTGTATACTGTCTGTGGTTTGTCTTTGGCACATTTTATATGATTAAACATATATATGTGACTGCTAACAAATTGCTTTGTGTCCTTTGAGTAATTATCTAGAGTGAATAGCTCTCTGGAATGCCAGAAATGATCCTAACCCTACTTCGGTATTATTTATTTCAAATACAAAAATGAATGCTCAGGAAGCTACCTCAATGTGGATTCATTTGACTGACTACTACAATGGTGCCCATGAATAGAACTATTTCAAAAATCCAAAGGGCCCTTTGCAAAACCCCTGTCCCTGGGCTGCTTACATTGAACTAGCTACAGGAAAAGGACTTGTTTTTCAGTAAGCCTAATAAGCCTATTAGATAATGAAACAGTAGATCCCAAAGTATAAGCAGGGAAGTGAAGGGACAAGAATGCGGCTTTACTTTATACAGAAAAAAATGAGACAAAGTAAGGTATGGCGTAGCTGCAATGCTTGGATGCTCTGCCCTCTTGTGTAGACAGCTGCCCTATCTACATGGCCTGGAATACCTACCCATCTACTAGGTTTTAAAGTGACACCCCATGGAAGCTATATAAAGAATCTAAAGATCATTTATAGCATTTTAGGGTTGTCATCTGATTTAATAAAACTACTATAAATGAGCACAACCAACCAATACATTCACCACACCTCCTTAGAGTGCCATCATCCCAACATCAAACCAAAAAACACATAAGTTCCCATTTTTCATTGTGTGGAAGACATGGGTTAAGAGATTTTCAAGGCATCATCATGCATCATAATGCCTTGAAAATCCCTTAACCCATTTCTTCCGCACAAAGAAAATGGAAACTTATGTGTTTTTTGGTTTGCTGCTATAAATGAGCTTTTGGTTATTTTACTTTTTAACTTTGCAGTTCTCTAGCCACCTACCTCCTTTTTGGGAAGTCACCATTAAATTGGCAGGATACAATAACATTAACGGGTAGAACTATTTGTTTATTTTGCAACTGTGGATTTAGTAGGCATGGAGCTCCATTTTGAACCCAACTTAGGGACAACATGCTTCCAACCACACTCTGAGCATTGACATAAATAAATATCTAAACCCTATTTTTACTTACCCAAAGCCGCAGTCATGGAAGATTACAGGTCGTGTGCTCTTTATGTCACTTTCAATGCGACATGGACATTTCCTATTGCTTGTATATACACTCACCAGCCACTTTATTAAGCACACCTGTCCAACTGCTCGTTGACGCAAATTACTGATCACGTGGTGGCAACTCAATGCATTTAGGCAGGTTGACATGGTCAAGACGAACCGCTGCAGTTCAAACTGAGCTTCAGAATGGGAAAAAAAGATGATTGAAGAGACTTTGAACGTGGCATGGTTGTTGGTGCCAGACAGGCTGGTCTGAGTATTTCAGAAATTGCTGATCTTCTGGAATTGTCACACACAACCATCTCTAGGGTTTATGAAAACATACAGTAAGCGGAAGTTCTGTGGGCGCAAATGCCTTGTATCAACAAGAGTTCAGAGGAGAATGGCCAGAGTGGATCGAGCTGATTGAAAGGCAACAGTAACTCAAATAACTGCTACAACCGTCAAATAATCATTACAACCAAGGTATGCAGAAGAGCATCTCTGAATGCACAACATATGGAACCTTGAGGGAGATGGGTTACAGCAGCAGAAGACCACACCGGGTGCCACTCCTGTCAGCAAAGAACAGTAAAATTAGGTTACAATTCGCACAGGCTCACTTAAATTGGACAATAGAGGATTGGAAAAATGTTGCCTGGTCTGATGAGTCTCAATTTTTACTGAGACATTCGGATGGAAGGGTCAGAATTTGGCATCAACAATGTGAAAGCAAAGATCCATCCTGCCTTGTATCAACAGTTCAGGCTGCTGGTGGTGGTGGTGTAATGGTGTGGGGGACATTTACTTGGCACACTTTGGGCCCTTTATTAGTAATTGATCATCGTTGCAACGCCACAGCCTACCTAGTATTGTCACTGACTATGTGAACCTTTTTATGACCACAGTGTACCCATCTTCTCAAGGCTTTTTCCAGCAAGGTAATGCACCATTTCATAAAGCTCAAATCATCTCAGACTGGTTTCTTGAACATGACAATGAGTTCACTGTACTCAAATGGCCTCCACAGTCTCAGATCTCAATCCGGTAGAGCACCTTTGGGATGTTGTGGAACGGAAGATTCGCATCATTGATGTGCAGCCGACAAATCTGCAGCAACTGTGTGATGCTATCATGTCAATATGAACCAATGTCTCTGAGGAATGTTTCCAGTACATTGTTGGCACGAAGGATTAAGGCAGTCCAACCCGGTACTAGCAAGGTGTGCCTAAAAGTGGCCAGTGAGTGTATATCCAACCATGCAAACAGTTATGTGAACAACTTAAGAAGGATTCATACTTACCGTAAATTACTGTTGTTAACACTCAGGGTTACTTCCAGGGACGTTAAGTCAGTAATTACTGAATTACTGAATGATTTAAAAAGGGTTTCAAACAGATGTCCAAAGTTCCTCTTCCAATGGAATATTGTTCACCCAGCTCCTCAAGACCTTAAAGACCTTACAAAGTCTACAGATGTATTTGGAACTGAAGAACAAGCTACAACTAGTTCAATCATGAACAGTAAGTAATCCCACTTTCATAGTGCCCAAGGGGGTAGTTCAGGTCATTTGGTGGGTAATGCAGCTCTGGCACAGGTTTTTAAACCTTGTAGCTATCTTAGCTTTGGCCACACAACTGTGGCTTCATCTGCTGACATCTGGGCATCATTAAATATATGTTTTAGGATATTTGTCTGCATTTGGAGCTTGTAAGGTGGGAGCACTCTAAAGCTTCTGTTATTTCATTTTTATGGGTTTTTCTGAATAGAAATACAGATATACATTGTACAGTTGTATACTCAAAACGGGTCTGCATTGAAATAAGAACCAGTAATAAAATCATGTTTGTTACAATTTTGTCATTTATTTGTTTTAACATTGTATATTGCTGAGCTGAACCTGTGAATTCTTGTATGGACAAACATATATACAGTAGCTTGCAAAAGTATTCAAACTTTTCCACATTTTGTCACATTACAGCCACAAACATGAATC
>CM070032.1:82627362-82650330 GCA_036250615.1 Ptychadena robeensis | reverse complement strand
TGCAGATCAGTGTGAAGTATGATGTTCTGCTGAGAGTGTACTGCTGCTAGTGACACCTTCAGGCTGAATTGAATATTGCATCTATTAAATTCATTAACCCAATTGATGTGAAAATGTGAGTCTGAAAAATACGGTACACTGCAGCAGCTATTTCATATTCTGCCACTAGATGTCGGCATGACAATACACATTATGTTCACAATAGTCGCATGTACAAGTGCTGATTTTGGCAATACATAATAATGGCAGGAAATTTGCGAATTTACTTAGAATATTTGGATAATAATTCACAAGATGTACTATGGCCCATGCACACAAACCTAAGTAAAGGTCCCAAAGCTCGAATGGCCTATCGAGTGGGGACCCGACAGATGAGCTGTGTAGAGCAGCGTGATGACGCCATCACCCTGCTCTCCATCGCTCACAGCATCGGCGACTACCCTTGCTGTGTCAGCCGTTAGTTTGAATGACCCCGGTCCCCATTGAAACTAATAGCAACAGCCAGAGATTTACGGACATGTCTGTTCTCTGGCCATTCGAGCTTTGGGGCGACAGGGACCTGTCGTCACTGTTCAATTGGTAATAAATCGGCAATAATTTGGATCCCAAAAATGGTGCACTTTTTTGATCGATGTATGAAGACTGAATACCATGATCATTTTAAAAATCATTATGGAGAAATTGAGATGTCTATGGCCAGCTTTTGGTATTTACTGCTAGAAAAACATTCATAATCATGGCTTTACCTGGGCATTAAAGCCTCATTTAGTGCTTAAATAGTAACCGGCCGTCTCAGAGTTAGGTATGAGATAAGGTACTATACATTTGTTTTATTTACATTAGCAGTAGCTGTGGCCTCAATGACTATGGACCCCTGGGTTACCATTTGTCATGCACTAAGCCACCCTTTAAGAATGAATAGGATGTAGCACCCATCACCCATCACCCCAATCATTGTCCGGAGCCACCCTCTGTCGCTTGTAGTCTTCCCAGGCTTTAGATGACAGAGTGGCAGTTACTGAGCAGGCTGTGTCATGTCTTCCAGACAGATGAAGGAACAGCTAAGGATTTATTCTTAAGTGTGTTGTTGTATTTAAGTCATATGTCTGTAACTTTTAGACTGTTATGGTGGAGCCTTCGTCAACAGAGGGGCTGCATGTGGATCCACTCATAGGGCATGTTTCCGGTTAGGCGTTTATCGCCTTTATAATCGCGGCGTGGAAATCGCCACCATGTATTTGATAGGGTCATTCCCACATCTGCGGTCGGCCGTGTTTGGGGGTCGCCACATTTTGAATGCGGGCTGATCGCCCCTGATTGCGGCCATAGACATGGGCATGATCAGGCATGAAGTGGGAGGGTGGGGGTGGGATAGGACATCTTGCCCTACCACCCCACTTCCTGCAAGTGCCATGCCGCGATTCAAATAGGGAGAACGATTGGAATTGTGCCACAACGCTAAAGTGGAAACATGCCCATAGTGAGAGGGTGAAGGATGATACAAGCCAGGTAGATCCAAATATTTTCCACCAAAGGGGTCTCCACCTCAGATGATATAAAACTGCTGGCCCCGAATTGCTCTGGGCTCAGTGTTGCTGGTATATGTGGGATAGCAGATGATAGTGACACCCTTCCCACCAAATGTACAACACTCTGTAGGGAAGCCTGTGGGCGGCTTTGGAGCAAGACAGCATACATATGGACCTCTGTCCAGGATCTGTCCCATCCTAGATACTGATGCCTGTCTGACTCTGAACACAGGAGGGTGGACGTTGACCTGGCTTACTATTCCTGTTGTTGCCCTTTTTTTGAGTGTCTGGTTCTGGACTTCTATTGCCACCTTTGCTGAGGCCTAGTAGAACTTACCTTGCCTTCTATTGCCCTGATGGCCTAGTTACCATTGTGAAACTATCCTGTATGCTGTTTTTCCTTAAAGTTCTTTTGCATTGTTCCTGTGTCCGCTACCCAGTACCTGCTCATTACATCTATCTGTATAGTGTACTAACTATGATCCCACCATTTTTCTGTTTTAAAACCTCACCCAACCAATCTGCCGGTTACATACTCCTTACCCTTGCACTCTATGCATTGCAACACAGAGTAAGCTCAAATGTTATTCAACCATACTTCTTAAAATGCCTCCTGCAGATCGGGGGTTATGGTTGGGCTATCCAAAGTTTTGAATGATGAAGCCCCTGCATAGAAGTAGATAATACATTTGTGGCATGAAATGTGCCAGAAGGATGAAGGATGTAAAGAAGGAGGCTTCTATTATTTAAACCCACCTGGGACAAACTTATTCATATTTAGGAATAAAGCAACACTGAAAATACTGCTTGCTGCTTATCGCTCATCATTATTCTATTATTATGCTTATTGAACAATAGAAAATGTATTTCCACATTTACATTAAAAAGAATCTGTCACCTTCAAAAGAAAGCATCAATGTGAAGCACTTTACTAATTTGACAAAGTAACATATTTTTGTCAAGTCTGTCAATGTCTGGATTTCTGTTGTAACGTAATTATAACATTCACTCTAAGGGCCTACATACACCTTTAGATCTCTCTGTCAGATATCCTTTAGATCTACCAACAACTATGTAGTATAGTGTCCTCTGTGATTGAACACATGTAGACTTGATTGGTTAGAAAGTCCCTCATATTACATGGTTTTGGTAAAACAAAAGGAGATCTAAAGGAAATCTGACAGACAAATCTATAGGTGTATGGGGGCCCTAAGCTTTACCATATTGTATATCTTTTCTGGAGTGTCTAAGCACAGAGCTGTGTCTCGAGCTCCTGAAGTAACAATGGCGATGATCTCTGCAAAACTAAAACATACAATAGATATTTACTGTATATTTGTTCTTCTTCATAGAAAAAAAACCAGGATACATATTTTTTCACTGATTACAGAAATGGAAGTATGATTTTGTGAAGGGTCAAAGCTCTACAATGATCTGGTTTCTCATATAACGGGTTCATGAAGCTCCGAAATACACCGTAAAACTGATATCTACATAAATACACCTCTATGTAAAATATGTAATTCCTTTCATGCATAACTCTCTATTGTCATTATTAACCATGCAGTTTTACAATAATATAATTGCTAACAAATACCTTACAAAATAATAAACATTATTAAAACAAAGTTTCTTTTTTCCCCTAATAACCTAAATTGCTAAGTTCAGTTTACACTATGATTAGCAGAGGTTTTCTTGCTGAGTAAAATTAGTACTTGTGTTTTTAAGGTTTGCTTTGTTCGGATGAGCTCTGCGGAAGCCTTACAATTATGCTGTCATTTTTCATGCCAGTCTGGACATTTGCTTGCGCTGTTTGTATATTAATCTGTTCATTACATAATCATTTCATTACAACTGCAGAATCGGGCAGGATTTCTGACAGCAATTTAAATGAACAAATACTAATTTTCTGAAAAAACAAATGAATTATTGCCAAAGCATTTGACAAAATGTTTATGGCCAGTAATAAAAAACAGGTTTTAGGCATATGCTGTAAAGAAAGGAACAAGGACACAAGGCCTGAAACTTAAGCAGGGTACAGACATGTAGATATGGGCCATATGGATGACCGCTTTGAGCGCTGTGCACACTCACGGCCATCTATCTGGCCCATATAATATGCGGCCATCACTGTTTTTGAGCGGGACCAATCCCACTCCAAAACAGCCATATCTGACATGACCATTAATCACAGCCGATGTCCGTTGCTTTGCTTAGAGAGCGCGGGTCTCCAGGCAAAGCATCGGTTGAGTTGGGGAGAAAGCAGAGCTGTCTCCCCAGCTCCGCAGAATCTGACAGCAGCGTGATGGCCTCATCATGCTGCTGCAGGGAACATCGGGCAGCTCCAATATCGAGCCGTCTGTACCCTGCTTAACACAACTCTAAGTTAGGAGAGGCCTGTCTGCCTCACTGGTAACCAGGAAGTCATGTCATCCATAACTAGGAAGTGACATGATTATGGTATCCACATGGCTGGCGTGATATGCACACAGCTATAGTGATGAGCGGCATAGGTAATATTTAAATTACCAATAATATATCTACCAATATTCGCAATGGTGATGCATTGAAAATATGTATAAGCAATTATAATTACCTTTAAAATGAATAGTCACATGTGGTATACACTCGAATTGCAAATATTTGTGAATATTCGAGATTGCGAATATCTGCCAACATATTTGCGAAATTTGCAAGTTCTCGAATAGCCAATATTAACAATTCGAATATTCGAGTTCAACACTACACAGCTACTCCTTTCCCTGTAGGAAATCACTACTCCTTGCTAAAGGTGCCCATACACAGGTCGATATCCATAAGACCAACGATTGATCATGGAGTGATGACGCAAGAGATCGCCGAACGATTGTTTGTTGGTCGTTCGGCAAAACGATGCGCACCACTTTGCACAATGGATTCCCAGTCGATACTTTGGATGGTCCCCATTCATTGAGAGTCAATAGGCTGCAGTTCTTTCCTCTGTGCTTGCTGACAGCTCGCGTGCCAACAGAGAGGGCTCCGAGTGCCACCTCTGGTAGTGCATAGTGCATATGTATAAAACAGTTTTTACTTTGTTGCCTGAATGGTATTCTTATAAATATAAAAAAGGCATCAGAATTCCCATGTATACAAAAGCTGTTGTAATGTTGTGTGGTTGTAATGTGGTGTAATGCTTAGTGCTTCTGTTTATAAAGTAATGTTTTTGAGACAAATTTCAACTTTACTGAACACTTATATATTTAGTTGAAAAACGGATAACATTTTTAAAATATAACATGGTAAATTTTCACAATCGAAAATTAGAGACTTTAATAAACAATAAAAAGTTGATTAAAGGGAAGGGCCATGGATAGGAAGAATTTTGACAGGGCCATGGGACCCGGGCATATGTTGCCTGTGCAGGCACGTTCCGGCTATTTCCTTTCATTGTCGTCATGCCGTCTGACCAACCAGGTAGAATGGACTAGCAAAACATTTGTTGCCACGACTGTTGTCAACACAGCTTCTTCACCACAGTCATTAGGACCCAGCTGCCCAACCTGCGACTCGGGGGACAAATGGGGCCCTTTGGGCATTTTCCAGCGGCCCCCTGTTGGCCCATGAAACCTAACTACTAATGCATAGGGCAAAGTAACTCACCTGTCCACCGACCCCGCACTGACAAGTCTTTGCTCAAAATCTTTTGCTCGGAATCTTCTTAGAGCGAGGGACTTGCTCAGGGGCCGTCTTGGTCACTGATTGGCTTTCATGTATGCCAATTAGCGCGCTCACCATACTACAGTGTTCTCTGATTCTTGAAATATCATTTAAATCAGGCTTTGTGATTTAAAAAATAATGTCTTCTAGCTCTGCCTGCTGTAATTTTTTTCTTCTTTCATTAAACAATGTTTAAATGTCAGTATAGATTGAAAATGTTATGTGCAGCCCTTTAGTGATGTTGAGGGCGGCACTTGTGGCCCTCCATATCAACTCAGTTGCCCACCACTGCATTAGGAGATCCAGATTGCCTACCCTACCGTTATATAACCCGCTAGATTAGATGACCCATTAAATAACCTGTAGCACCTCTTTCCCTATGGCTAGATTTACACTATTGTTTGCCGGGCTGCCGTGGACTGACATAAAATCAGAGGGCAACTGAATGTTGAGATGGAGCAATTAGCATGCCGAGACTGGGCCGGCGCTTGTCTATAGGTGGAGAGTACCATGGAGATGGGGGATTGATATCTAGGCTGCATTGACACCAGGGCCTCACTCATGTATTTTACATGGAGGAAGAATGTAACCATCTTTGGAGAGCAGCATTTAGAACCCAGTGGAGAGGGTAGTGTTGCATAGATTTAGATATATTTTAGTGACCAATCAAGTCTTATTATTGCTAACCAAAACTTATGTTTTGGTAATTTTTTAGATAAACTTTTGAAATACTTGGATACCGGATGATCAAAGTAAGCAGCCCATTCAGTATTAAATATAAAATTGGTTTGTATTAAAGACTCATAACTGAATAAGACTGAATAAGTCAGCTCTGTTCGGTCTGCTAAAATAAGATGAGACAGACAGGATTTACGCTATTTCCCCATCAGCATACAGCAATAATACAATGGTGGTTTAGAAAAACAACAATTACTGCAGTAATGCTTTATATAAAATGCACCAAATAAGTCATTATTTGTAGTATTGAAAATGTACACGTAGGTGTGGATTCTTAGCATCAATGCCATTGTTTGCCTTCAATTTCTAATATCAGCAGAAAGCCAAACAGTTAATTGTTAGAAGTGCGGTATTTACCACCACTTTCATGTCTGGATACTCCAGAGAGTAGAACAGATGAACCCAGTGATGTAAATTCTGTATCCTCGCAGACAGTGACAGACTCAGTGACAACATGTCACCTTATGTACGTTATATCTGTTGTGAACTGCTGGCAGCCCAAATTCTTTTTTCTTCGTGACAGATTCTCTTTAAACAACTGTCTTCAACTATGTTCAACATTCCAAATCCCATAGCCTTGGCTAAGTATTAGCTGGCGGCTCTCTTCTCTGTCAGAAAACAAAGCTTGTTGATGGCATACGGTTACAACAATAGGCACTGAAAATATGTTGCTTTGCAATATTAATAACTTCCTTAGCCTAGATTCCTTCAGATAAAGAGTTTCAGAGCAAGCGTAAAAGCCTCTTTTAAGTCTATTCATGTTTAATGCGAAAATGTGTTAAACTCCTTTAAACTATATTCACATCAGTGCTAGAATATCGAACACATGTATAGATAAATTTAAAATGTATTCAATTAAAAGCTTTAAAAGCTGTAAAGTAATGTAAAGTAGTGTAAAGTAATGTAATATGCAAAATATTTGAATATCATCCAAAAGTTCCTGTATTGCTGTATTCTAGTTTTTCAAATTTTCTGAAGCCACAAGCATCAAAATTATAACGTATAAAGGCATGAAATATGTTGCTTTGCATGTAATCAGTCTATTTCATGTATTAGTACCACCTTATAAGTTGAATTACTGAAATACAGACAAATCACCTGTATAACATGTGTCTTCAGGTATCTTCTGCCACTATTGTTGAAATGGGGTTGTACATTTGTGTAAGGTACTGAGGCCACTGGTGATCCCATGTCATCCTCACTGACCCCAGGAATAGCAGGTAGTCTTAAGGGGTAGCAGGTAGACATGTCTCCATACTGGCAGAGAAATCCGGTCCAGCTAAACTACTGTTTGGCCAAACAACTTGCTTTGTGGATGTGCTGCACACAGAACAGTCCGGGGGCCCTGTTGCTTCCCCGCAGGGGCATGTTCAGTTTGAATGTGCTGATTGGCCTGCAGGAGATTCACCAGCCAATGCAACAGTGACCTAGCCTGATTGCTATCTAGAGATGGTCGAAAAATTTTACAATAAAATTTTATGACTCATATCAAAATTTATGATTCAGACTTTTTTTTGCTGCTATTGAAATGAAAGAATGAGTAAATTAATCAAACAAAATGAAGAACATACAATGTCTTCCACTGTAATGGATTCTGTGCCGATTTCTCTTGAAGTCTGGATGAAGTACAGGTCCCAGGCTGAGCAGAAGCACTATCACCCAGCCCTGGCTGTGTACCTCCCTGCATGTAGAACAATGCCCTCAAGTAACCCATTGGGCATGCACAGTAGCGTGGTAAAAAAAAAAAAGTTTAGCACCAGAGACTGCAAGAGATCTCAGAATTACACTGAGGGACATTGTGGTCTGTTGAAGGGCAGAATTTAATACAAATATTTTAAAAGCGATCCGTTTGTTTTATTTCTAGGACTTTCATTTAAGCCTATAGAAATGGGCAAGTGGTTCGGGAAACCTCTATGCTTATTCCATTTTATTTTTATATGGAATAATTTCTGTTACTTACATATAAACACAGTTTTGTTAATTTTTTTTTACATTTTACAGTAGAAACATGTTTTAACCGGGGGGGGGGGGGGCAAATTTTCAAAAAATTTAATTCTGCAGATTCGATCATCTCTCTTTCTAATAGTGCTTGAACATTGCCTGCCCTGACCTTGGATTGTTCCTTACCATGTCTCCTGCCTTATATATCCGTAATCGTGGCTTGTTTTCTGGTTTACTGGATATCTGGTGTTGGTAGTGATTGTGTGCCAGACGATAGATCTATCTATCTTTATACAATTAAACATTTCTTTACCTCTGAGCTGGCAAATGGTGGTATGGAACCTCATAATCCTTTAAAAAAGCATACTGGAAAAAGCTGTTTTCTGGAATCATATGAGAGATTTCATATTTATCTGCTAGGGCAAGGGTGTGCAAACTTTTTTTGACTTGTGGGTCATAATGGGTTTTTAAATATGACATGGGGGCTGGACCAAGAGCCTGCAAGGGCCGCCCAGCATAGGGGTCCTAAGTTATCATATCTAGGAGAGGATATATAAAAAAATTTAATATGTAAAAAAAATGTATAAATAGAAGCTTTTGATAGAGAAGCTTAAACATTCTATTCCAGGTAAACTATGGCCTCTAGGAAACAACCCAAACAAATATCCTCTAGACCAGTGATGATCTTAAAGTGCCAATACGGCAATTTAACCTGAATACTGAGGTTTTAGTTTAAACAATGAGAGATGCAGATATTTTGCCAGTAATGGATTTGGTTACTGCTAGCACATGCGTTACTGGCCAAAAATCCTGATGCAGCCACATGGTAGTGTGAAATGGTGCTAAAATTGTTAAAGAAACTTTTGCCCTGATACAAGAATAAGAAGAAAGCAAGGAGCTCGGAAACGTCCTCATCGCCATGGCAGTGTCATTGCTGTATCTTCAACGGCCAATTTCGAGACAGTGGCTGTACTTTTTATGATGCTGTCTTAGTTGAGTCACAGACACAGTTAAGAAACACAAGTGTCCATCAATAGACAACTTTTATTTAAGTTCTCTGTAACATTAACAGTCAACAAGACAATAAAACAAAAGTAGGCTATACCTGGAATTTCCTGGTAAATTATTAGCATGGCCACAAGATGGCCCTGCTGACCGTTTACATTTCACCAGCTGGAATCCAGCTCCCAGAATACGATGTTACCCGACCTGAAAAAATCCCCACCCCTCTCCTCACGTCCCCACCAATCAGAGACAGACTGCAGGCACATGATACACAGTCTGTCTACGTGTGCCAACCGAGAAGGCTATGTGTGCTGTTTTAGGCACGTGTGCCATCATGGCTCTAGGCGTTATCTTCACTTATTGCAGGGAATGAGGGTAGCCAGAGTGCCTTGACACCAAGGTGACAAAGGGCCAAATTAAAACACTAAAGGGCCACTAAAGTTTTGGCCCCTGGGCCTTAGTTTGCCCCCTGTCTGTGCTAGGGCGTTTGTTCAGTACAATATCCTGAGTGGCCAATGGGTGCACCTTATAATGTTTTCAGTGAAGAAAACATGTGTGTAGTTTTCCATAGACAGTGTGATGATGACGTATTTTCCCAGCTCTCACTGCTCTCAGGGATGTGCTCAGAGAAGGAGATATGAGGGGCAATGAGGGACATTCTGGATTAATTAATTACAGGTTTGTCCTCATTTTTTTTTCTAGCTGCATTCTGCCCTATTGTTGACACTTGTGGTGCAGATCATAACTAGTGGAAAAGCAAGTGAAAGGACTTTACTCAAGCTGTTGTAAAATGCAACAAGTAAACATCTACAGCACAAAATCAGCCATGTCTACATATTTCCAGATGGCAGTTCTTTGTAAATGGATGTACCACATGTCACTTCAGCACGCTTTATTTTGGGAATGGTTGTTTAGTTTTGCCCAATATCCTATCAATGTTCTACAATTATTGTACGTGTATGTAGCCTCAAATCAGTGCAGCAGATTTTCACAGACCATCCAACAGCTGCAAATAAATGTCAGCAGGATTCCACATTCTTCTTCCAGCGTCATTAATCACATTCAGTCCTTCAAGCCAAGTTTGAATGTGATTGGTGGCCATGAGAGTTTTCAAAGAGGCAGAGAGAAAGCCTACAGGGGTGTTCCAGCATCATAAGCAGGCATGCTTTACTATGGCCTATTTACTCATAAAAGGAAGTGTAATAGTCTGATGCACTACAGCAACCTCAGAATACCAATCTGAACTACTGAGGAGGACGTTTATACTCATTGTATACATACCAAGTAAAAGTCGTTTCCTGGACTGGGTTGGAGCTTTACAGAGAAAATATTTATATAAAATATAAGAGGCACAGAAAGATGGCCTGTAGGGAACATAACTTGTATTTGGTAACCCCAGCAATAGTGTTGCTGCATTGTAATGGGCTGTTTTACACAGGTGGTTCCGGCGAACACGACATGAGGTGCTTGTTGGGGTTTCTTCCCAATAGACCTGTCACAAGTTTGCAGGCACTTGCAGACAGGAGCGCCCAGTCATTTTCCATTAGCCTTTTCTCCTCCAAACAGTGCCAATCTTTCTCCTTGCTGAAAGGTCTGATATAAGGAAGCAAAAATCTACCACATAGGTGTCAAACTCTGGCCCAGGGGCAAAATTTGCTAATATATTTGACCAGTAGCAGATCTGCTAGATCTGCCTTCTCTTGGCAGCCCCCTACCAGTTACACTCATTGCCCCTCCATCCTCCCACTGTGAGAGTAGAGAACTACAAGTCCTGGCTGGTCAGTGGTGTGTTCATTGATTGCAGCTGGCAAGGGGGCTGCAGAGCTGGGGAGAAGGGTGCCAGGTTTGGGGAAGGCAAAGTACATGATTTACACACCATTTATGCACTGTACAGTTTATATGTAGTCCAGGTGTGCTACCCAGTGTGTGTAGACTAAGGGTGTCAAACTGACCCATGGGTCAAAAATTAACTGCCTTCTAATTATATTTTTAAATAAATATTAAGGTAGGGTGCAACTATGTCCATGCTTTTAAAATTGGCCCACTGTGTATTTGAGTTTGACACTCGTGGTCTACCAAAATGGTCACCTCCACACAGACACATGGTGTAGGACATGGCATTGGTAATGGAGATAAGACCACAGACAGCACTGGGGACTAGTCATTTGCCCTTCGGTTTTTTGGTTTTCAGACTTCCTCTTTTAGCAAATTCCCAATTACCGTAATGCATATTAAATCAGCAGACTTCTTCTACAAGGATATCCAATATACATCACTTTTATCAATTACGTGGCAAACAAATTACTGTGATGCTGCAAACACCAATTTCTGTCAAATGTCAAGACTCTGAACCCCCTAAGGAACGCCCTGTACTAAGTGCAGTGATTTGCAGAAGAAACCCTCTCATTAATTGCCAAGCAAAGATGTATCTATTTTCCACCTTGCACATTACAGCTGCATATAACAGTTTGTCTTCAGTCCCAGCTTTACAGAACTTATTTTAAAGGCATTGCCAATGCTACAAAAGGCAGAAGATGACACAACAATCTAAGTATAACTGATTACATCAGCTTTCTAATAATACATTATATCCCTGGAACATAATACTACTTGTAAATTACATTGTCGCAATTGAAAGCCTTTTAAACGCATTGGGGAAATCTAATTTTTAAAGTGTCATTCTAAACAACTGCCCAGATCTTTAAATACATACAACCATGACAAAAGTAGTATTATTATCTTTTATTTTAACATGTATCCATTTATATCAACATATACAACAGTACAATACAATACCAAAGGTTTTCAGATGACTTGCATGCATTACAAGCACAAAGTATATTGCCAAAAGTAATACAGGAAGTTATGTCACTGACATCACTTCCGGTATGCGGATCGTGGTTCTTCTGCGTTCCAAGTACCGGAAGTTACTGACATCAATTTCAGTACACGGCTTACCTCTCAGCTGTTTTGGCAGGGAGAGGGCATTACTCTCCCTGCTAATGTCCCACCCTGCTTGTGCTGATAATGTACAGGGTGAGACAGTAGCAGGGAGAGTAACTACCCTCTCCCTGTAAATTAGTGTGATTTCAAGAATTCGGGAAAAATCTGTGTTGACAGCTATGCATCTGGGATTATATCCATATGATTTAATATGTAGTTGCCCCCCCCCCCCCCCCCCCCCCCCCCCCCCCCCCCCCCTCCCCCCAACCCCACAGCTTTCTAGAAGCTTCAGGAGTATGTTTATGGGTATGTTTGACCATTCTTGCAGAAGAGCATTTTGTGAGATCAGGCACTGATGTTGCATGAGAAGGCCTTGCTCTCAGTCTTCACTCTAATGCATAAGAAAGTTTGGGATAAGTTAAGGTAGCCATCAAACTGAGATTTGATCAGCTTGTGTGATTGAAATACAGTAAACATAAGTCCAACTTTTGTTTGAACTTACAAAAAAAGATTTGACTTACAACCAGAATTATAGCCAAGATCAAAACATGTTTCTGTTTGAGTGGTGGCATTCATGTGACCTGATGTCACTAATAAGTACAGCACGTCAAAATGGATTATCTCACCAATCTACAAATGTCTACAAGGCCGAATTCCTGATTGTCTTATAGAAAGGGACTCCCCTTCCAAACAATAACCACCTTCCATTTCATCCTCTCTTCCTAAAATCCGAACATGTAAACTTAAATGTAAAATGTTTGTTTCTGGTAGGCTTGGCTCATTTTAGCTTTTTGTTGAGAAAATCAGGAAAATGATTGGCGTTTCTGGTATATTTCCCATATCATACAATGTTTTTTTATTATAAAAAGGTGAGATAAGGGGTGCCATGTCATGATAACCAACTTGACTTACAACCAACCCTTGGGAACCAATTTAGTTCATAAGTCAAGGGTCCATTGTTTTGACTTTCTGTCTAATATCCATCAATGGTACCAGTGCACCAGTGTGATCAATGCAAAACCGATCAATCCCTTTCCAAAGTCCCGTGCTCCAGTCCTGTGAAAACCAATCAGATACCGTATTTTTCGGACCATAAGACGCACTTTTTCACCCCCAAAATAGGTGGGAAATAGTGCCTGTGTCTTATGGTTCGAATGCGCAACCCCGGCGGCCACACCTTGGTAGACATTTTAGAGATGCGGCCACAGCCAGATTTGTCTGTACTGTACTGTTTCTACCAGCAAATCCCTGCTGATAGAAGCAGTACAGCAGAGAGACATACATGGAAGCTGTCAGCCAGCAGCTTCCATGTATGTCTGCCTGTTTGCTATGATTACCGTTCCGTTCCATCCCACCCCCCTACCTGAAGTGTGCTCTCTAGTGACACAATTTTTGTATCTGAAATTGGGTATTGCAGTGGACTTTCAAAAATTATGAACATGTCTGCTCAATCGATTTTCTGTTCTATTTCAGTTTTGGTCGATTGATTCTGGTAAAAAGGAATCGATTTTCAAACGGTTGACTTAATTGTTTTTTAAAGGCGAAAGAAAGGAAGAATCAAACCTTGTATTAAGTCGATCATAGTAACAAAAACACCACTGGAGTGATACAAAGAGGGACATTGCACAAAGGTTAGTAATGAAAATAAGAGCATATTAATAGGGTCATGACTAAAGCAATCCATAAGGTTTAAGCAGGAAGGGGGAGGGAGTTTTTGTTTAAATGTTAACCTTTTCTAAAATCACTGCCACTCGTTAGATGCCTGCACCAACCACTGAGAGCTGTGACAGCCTTAGGCAATCTAGTTAGCGATTTTTTAATTTGCCTATTTTTGTTGTCATGAGACCATAAGGGCCTGATGAGCAGCTACAGGGCTTACAATTTTTAACAAAGACTCATGAGGCAATCAGTCAGTAATCGTTTGTCATAATCTAGAATTATCCTAAGCAATAACATGTAGAATTGGAGTGGCCTCATATTACAGATTTATTAATAACCCTGCACATTTCTATCTGATGTTAGTCTGCTGAGACCTGTCATCTTTGGAGATTGTACAAACTGCATGTGATGATCACTGACGAAATGGCTGTCAGTGCCACCTACACATCACACACAGACCTATCTTCTGAACATAAGCACAGTAAATAGTCATGAGCACAAGCACCTCTCTGTGTTATCCATGGCAGGAAGCCAACATGCTTTATATATAGGAAAATATACTTAACTGAGCCCTCTATAAGCCTCAACACAGTATTCCAGTGTTCTCTACTGTGGGGCTCCGAGAAGAAAAGAGAACATCAATGAATATATTACAGCATTCGGTATTAGGACATATATACATGCAAAATTATTTATTCTCCTCTTGATTTTGCTGATTTCCATCTTGAAATCCTAACAGATTTTTTTTATTATGTAAGGGTACTTAACCACATTTTTTAAAATAAAATACCTTGCATTTTCATTAAAAAAAATGAACAATCTGAAAAGTTTAGTGCATATTGTATTGATCACCTTTGCAAATATTTTCAGAAGACACATAATTAGCTAATAGGGTGTACAATGATCTATCTGTGTGTGATTAAAGTAAAATATGATATGTCACATGATGTTTGTATAAATAAGCATAAAAGGTCCCTGACAATAATTAAACAAATTAAGATAATAAATAATGTCAAACATGTCAGAGGTGTGGAGAAGTGAAGAGAAGGTTGCCAACCAAACCGGCAAGGAGGGCATTAATAAGTGGGATGAGAAAGTAGAAATGAGTATCTGTCCTTCAGCGACTCATGGGGGTGGCGGTAGATACATAGTTTGTCTGCCAGAGGATTGACACCCTTCAAAAGGACAATGACCATACTTCTAAAGCCATGCTGGAGTTATTTAAAAGAAAGCATTTGCATGGTCTATTCAAAGCTCTGACCTAGATCCAAATGGGAATCTATGGCATGGCTAAGTGTTGTAGACCAAAACACATCCTACACTAGTTAGAACAGTCTTGCCTTATGGATTGGGAAAAACTCTGGCTTGAAGTGCTAAAGCAGACATGGGCTTTACTGTTTTAATTTGGCAATAAGTGAAGATAAAACCTAGAAGATTAAGCCCCCATACACCTTTAGATCACTCCATACCATTTCTTTTAGATCTACTAACAACTATGTAGTATAGTGGCCTCCCTGATAGGATACATATTGGTTGGAAGGTTTAGAAAGGTCCACATATTACATAGTTTTGGTAGAACAAAAGTGAATTGTACAGAAATTGTATGGTAACATTGTAAGGTGTATGGCATTCTTAACTGTTTCCTAGAGTCCATTCTTTGCCTGGAATAGAATGTTTAACCTTCTCTATTAAAAGCTTCTATTTCTAAATTTTTTAACATATTTTCTTTTTTTAATATCCTGTCCACACTTTGAGGACCTAGGGCCCCTATGCCAGGCAGCCATTACAGGCTCTTAGTCCGGCCCTTATGTCACGTCACATCGTGGCCTACAAGTCAAAAAGTTTGCCCAGCCCTGTGCTAAGGTCATAGGAACACACCCCAATAATACATCAGAAAAAGGTGGTTTATGCCCTTTGGGGGGTACATACCTATACCCATTTGTAATTTCTGTTTTCGTACTTTAAAAATGGCTCTTGTCACAGTAAAAAAAAGTACAAAATGCACAAAGTGGTAGGAATCATGTCTGGTTGCAGTGCAACAAAACAGAGGGCATTAATACTTTCTAAACACACTTTATGTAAAACATTTTTGGAAATAGACAAAAATTCAAAGGTGTGCCTATTACATGCTTCCAGTACCACCTTTCTTAGGCACCACCTACCATTTTTCAGGGTTGCAGAGACCCCGAAAGGTCTTCATTGGTCTCTTAAGTATCAGTTGCATTGACCTGGATCAGGATTATGGATTTTACTGGGTGTAGGGGTCCTTCAGAGTCCAGATGGAAGTTCTAATTTCTTCATATAAAGGAGAAGAATGACAATATCTTTGAATTATTTAGAATTTCGATAATTACTGATTTTAATAAATGCCAAATGCAGCTCGAGTAGGGAGCAGAAACCATTGAAATGTAGCTTGGAGCTCCTCCATATATGATTTCATCATTACTTATGTTATCCACGCTGATTTTAAATCAATATATTATAAAGGTCATATTTATTTAGATCAGTAAATGTCATTTTAAAGGAAATTACCATAAACCTACATGCATTTGCATGCATCTGAAAAAAAAACTATTCTGTTGAAATGCTTTGATCTTACAAAGGGAACTTTATTATGCTACCCATACATAGATATGAAAGTGAATATTTAATGTCTTGGCTAGGCCAAAAAAATAGGTGCCAAAAACAGTAACTATGGTAACCCGTACACCAGGCAAAAAGAACAACTGCAGTGTGTGGTGGCTTAGAAACATGGGAATTAGCCGAGCTATCAAGCAAGCAGAGGAGATGAAAATAATTCTGCTTAATAATGTCATACCATTTAGCTGCATTGATAGCATTCTCTGAGACAAAGGATGGGCTCATGGTTGAAAACACTGCATAGCATTATTTTATACTAGTCTATTTAGGCTCAATGATCTGGAAATAATAGCGTTATGAACTGAATTTGTTTAAAAAATATTGTCTTTAACGAAAACTCCATAAATTAATAGGGAAGGAGGTTTGAGAGCAGTGGTAAATATCATTAACCTTGCCCCTGTGGTCTCGTTGTCCAGCAGGTTCTCCTGATTGTATAAGCGCACCTACACATGTGCAACAAAGATGCACGTTCGAATACCTATATGAAATGGTATTTGCTTGTTACCATCACCGCGTAAAGGGTAGAGCTGGTTGAATCCTACTAAATAAATTTTAGCCACTCCAGACAATTTATCTTGGGATCAATCTTAGTATCTGACCACCTATGAAAAGTTCAGATATATATTTCAACTTTAAACACACCAAAAACATGTTTATATGTAATAATTAAACACATTTAAACACAGATAAAAATGGAAAAGAATGAGTATAGAGCAGGGCTGTCAACCTTCCCGTTTTGGCTGGGAAAGTCAAATTTTTATGTGGCTTTCCCGAGCAAATCCTGATCCTGAATTTTTCCGGATTCTTGAAATTGCGCGGATCTAGCAGGGAGTGGACGTTATTCTACCTGCTAATGTCCCACCCCGCACATTATCAGCACAAGCAGGGTAGGACATTAGCAGGGAGAGTAACGCTCTCTCTGCTAAATCAGCCGAGAAGCCCAGCACTGGAAGTGATGTCAGTACATGGAGCACGGAAGCCCCAAGATCGGTATACCGGCCAATGTCATTGGCATCACTTCCTGTATGTCCCCTGTGTTTTTGTTATACAAAGTGACAGCTATGTTACAGAGGGATCTTGCAAAGCCCCTGAACATAGTATCAACACCATTCTTACTGTAGATGTAGAGAAGGGTTGGGGGTATACTACAAAAAAGAAAGTATGTCTCTAACACAAATACAAATTAAGTTAAAAGTCAAGTCAAAATTTTGAAAACCGGAATTTTAACGTTATTTTTTAACTTAATTTATGCGAAAACTTAATGTGCTAGAGCAACAATTTTTTTCTCAAATGTTCCCACAACCCTTCTATACATCTCCAGTAAGTTTGGTGATTATACCATGTTTAGGGGCTTTGCAATCAGCTCACAAAAATATGCAACCATCTCTATTGCTAAAGGGTTAAATAAATTAATAAAATAAAACATGTAAAATGTCATGTAAAAACGCTATTAGGGCTTGTTTCCATTATACGTCGGGACCCCTACGCTAAGCAGGGGTCCTGACGTATCACACAGACTTTGCCTGCCGGCGGATGGTCTGTTTACACATCTGCCGGTGTAAAGGCTGAATGTACTCGACTACGTTCAGCCTTACACCGGCGGATCAGCTCAGCGCAATGAAGACAGACCCTCCGCCGAGCAGGTAAGTCTATCTGTTACGTTGGGACCTCCCGCTAAGCGTATACGCTTTTTGGAGGGGTCCCAACGCAATGGAAACAAAGCCTTACAATGAAACAGTAAACAAACTAAATAAATAATAACATAATTAAAAACCTTTCCCTGGCTGATGTTTTTCAAAGTGTCCGGCAATGACATGATGGCGATGGCAAGGCCTGTGCAGCCCTGGCTGGGTACCTATCAAACATATTTACAGGGCTAAGTACTAGTGCTTCTGCTCAGGTTCTGTGGTACCTTTAAGTACATCAGACACTTAGAGGCACATTAAAAACGGGATGTAGAAATCAAAATCATACAGTAGAATTTTTTAATTTTGTTGATTTGTAAAATTTTTTAACCATCTCTAGTAATAGAAGATTTACCACTAATGTGAGCAACACTACCCATGCACTAGTCAGGACTCATTTAATAAAATTTAGCTAAAAACCAAAAATCTAGACTCATTGGGTCCCCATACACCTTTAGATTTCTCTGTCAGATTTCCTTTAGATCTCCTTCTGTTTTATCAAAACCATGTAATATGAGGGACTTTCTAAACCATCAAAAAACCATCTACCTGTGTTCAATCGCCCTATACTACATAGTTGTTGGTATATCTAAAGAATATCTAACAGAGATCTAATGGTGTGTGGCCAGCTTAATTTTTGTTTTGTTTTTTTAAAAAAAAGGTCAATACCAGTTTAAAAAAAAGACTTTAGATGGCATCAGAACAGACACAGACAGATAGAAAAGAAAACAGTGTTTTTTTAAATATGATTGTTTCCCCCGTGGTTAGCCAGCCATGCCAATTCACCTTCACAGCTACTTAGGGCTCTTTGATACCGCAGGGTACATGCTGTGTTTCTGGCAATGAGCTCCCTGCAGTGTGTGCAGACACCACCCAGCAAGCTGCATTTTTATAAGTGTGCCACCCTACAGCACATCATTGTGCACTGTTGCGTGATACTGTGCATTTCAGGTGGCATTAAAAAGTAATGGCACCCCAGAGCATGAACGCACATGCTGTGTTTTGCTATGTGCTGTGGCGAATCTCATTCAGAATGAAAAAACCCTACGACAGAGAGTTATTATAATCAGACTTTTCCTGGGTTAGGGGATGTGCCAGCCAATATGTGTTAACCAGGTTAGGGAATGTGTCAACTCATTTGTTCATAATGCAACGCACAATAACGTGTAAACCAGCAAATATATTCATCGAATATGAGCTATTCGAGAATTCGCAAATTTCGGGAATATGGCAGTAAATATTCGCAATCTCGAATTTTCACGATATTATGTACGGGAAATGCATTGTTCATATATATTCGCAATGCGGAAATAAATATAACTTGTTACCATTGATTTTGAAGGCAATGTGAATGCATTGCGAATATTTGCAATTATATATACCTGAATACTTGAAATTGCAAATATCGAATATAAGTAGAATTATTTGTGAAATATCGCGCATTCAAATACTGCCTATGCCGCTCATCACTATTAACCAGGTTAGGGGATATGTCAACTCATTTGTGCATAATGCAACTCACAAAAGCCTGCACTAACCAGGTTAGGGGATGTGTCAACTTTTTTGTTTATAATGCAACACACAATAATATGTGCATTAAGACACTGCAAACATTTAAAGAAGTGTAGAGCTGACAAATGCAAATAATATATTCTAAATCCACCTAGCCAAAAACAATATTAAAGTCTAAAGGGAAATTGATGTCACTGGATGTTTCCAAGGAGAAAATATGAGCTCTTTTGTTATTCTGACAAAACTACATGCAGTTTCAAGCGCAGAACTGTAAACAAGGCTTTAAACCGCAGGTAATCATGCAAGTGTGAACAGGCCCTAATAATTCACACTATGTAACAGACTGTCCCTGTATCTGAGAATTGATGTGCGCAGTGTGCTTCAGATTGCACAGTTTAGGATAGGAAATTGCAACTGAAGCTAGTAGTGCAGTCAGATCAAAATAAACATAATTCATAATGATTAGGGGTAAATCCATGGAGATATAAAAAAAACAAGCCATTTGGGATGATAGACAGAGGGATGCCTACATACATCATTGGCGAGCTTCCCATCTACAAAAAATAATAAGAGAAAGTTCAGGTATAATGACCAGTGTAAGGACAGTGTGCAAACACTTGAAGATGTGTACTAGGCCCTATCTGTGTTGTGGTGATTACCTGTTGGGACGCTATGGAGCCTCATAAGTAGTCAGGGCTGTGTGCGCACATCCCTGAATTACTGTTTCATGTGAGTATACACAGCAAGTAGCTTAGGGCTTGTTTCCATTATATGTCGGGACCCCCTCTACTAAGCATATTGCTTGGCAGGGATTCCGATGTAATACATAGACTTTACCTGCTCTTCACTGCACCAAGCCATTCCGCTAATGCAAGGCCCATGTAGTCAAGTAGGCAATGTCTATGTGCTACGGCGGGATCCTCGCCTAGCAATATGCTTAGCGGATGGGGTCCTGACGTAAAATGGAAACAAGCCCTTACACACGTGTTCTTGGGACATTTCATCCCAGGGAAGGAGTCCTTGTTTAGACAGTAGGGTGTGCTTCCTACACAGGAAGATTGGTGCATCTTTGGATTTTTTTTTTTTTTTGTACAGCAAGTTTGGAGTTCAAGTGATACCGTTTATTGGCTAACTGAAATCATTAGAGAAGCAAGCTTTCGGGATGTCACAGATCCCTTCTTCAGGCTAATCATGAAACTTGCTGTATTTATCGATGGCTAACACGGTACAACACTCTACTATTTTTTTTTTGTAAAACGGAATGCCTTTTATCTTTGAAGTATTGCTTGTAGGTTGGGATAGTTTTTTTTTTTTTTTTTACAATGGTTTAAAAAATGAATAAAAACCCACAGTAGTTATGTTAAGTATTATTTAGACAAGTATTATTTTTACAAGTAAATTGTTGGTTTTCTAAGCTGTAACTGTAGAGTTATAGGTGGTAGAGGGATGTGTGCAATGAAAAGAACTCAAACACTAAGGGGCACCACATGGGTGACGATGAACTGGAGGGTGCCTGGTCTTATCTCTGAGGTTGGGGCCCCTGGCGGGAGCTTGCTGATGCAAGAACCTAGACAGGGGGAGTCAGGCCTTGCAGATTTGGCGGGCTTTGTCTCTGCACAGCTCTGAAGGGCAGGGGCATACTGGCACTTGTAGTACAAGGAAGAGGCTGGACTGAAGGAACTCCTACAGTATCTAACCACCTCTAGTTATGATGTAAACACTACCATCTAAATTCTGGATCCTCTTCTCGCTAGAATAAGCCTTAACCCAGGTTCTGCATTATAGAAAGACAGTCTTCACAGACAATACAGTCAGCAAACAAGGGAGAGTCCCAGTGAAGATCGAGTTGGCTTCTCAGAGGGGAATAGGTCTAGACCAGGGATGAGCAATTTTTTTAAATGGGGGCCACACTGGCTTCTTAAAGTAGATAAAGGCTATGTCTCCTCTGCGTTGTGTGCTCCGTCAGGACCCCCTACATTAAGCGCAGTGCTTGATGACGTAGCCTCTGTTCCCAACGATGCAGGGGTTAACGTAGTGCACCACATTAACCGCTGCATCGGCGGATCGACTCAACACCATGTGAACAGAGGATCTGCCGGGCAGATAATGTGTATGTGTTTGTCCCGATGGGTCACACAATGCAGTGGAGACATAGCCAAAGGGGCCTGACCAAGAGCCTGTAATGACCAACCCGCCATAGATGTGCCAATTTCATGCATCGCTGGCATCACTAATGTGGCAATGATGTGTAATAGGAAAAAAAAATTCATTTGCTGCAAAGAAATGCTCATCCATTGCAATGAGCAGAGATGATTCCTAGAGACTGCCTGTTGTCACCACAAGGATGCACCTACAGTGTCATGATCACCACTGCATCGCCCACAAGACAAGGTTAAGACACCTCTAGGCATTATGTGGACTCATTGCAGAGAACAAACGCAGGGGAGCATCTTTTCAACAAGGTGACAAAGGATAGAAAAGAAAGCTTAACGGGCTGGATTAGACCCCAGGACCTTAGTTTGCCCACCCCTGGTCTAGACCCCAGGGCTAGCTATCAGGGGGACTATCCCTGTCTCCCACAGGGGCCTACTTACAGTCAGTTCAGAACTCAGCCGGCAGCAAAGAACTTTTTACCCCTTCTATTAAAGATACTTATAAATAGTGTTGATCTCGAATATTCGAATGTCGAATATTTTTCGCGAATATCGGCAATTCGAGAATTTGCCAATATCCCGAATATGTCGGCGAATATTCGCAACTCCGAATATTCGCAATATGGCCATGTATTGCGAAAATAATATTCGCATTGCGAAAATAAACATAGCATGTGACCATTCATTTTAAAGATTTTTTTGATGCGAATATTATTTTCGCAATGCAAATATGGTCATACCACGAATATTCGAATTTCCAAATATAGAATCGAATATTAGTAGAATTATTCGTGAAATATCACAAATTCGAATATTGCCTATGCCGCTCATCACTACTTATAAACCCCTAAGACCAGCACCACCACCAGAGACAGGGAAATCAACATTGACTCTTTTAGTGCCATTCCACTACGTTACATATCCATAGAGGGGTGCATGGCCTTTTCTTATCCAACTCTCCAAACACAGATTGTCCAAGATTTTCTGTTCAATTCAATACACATATGTAAACACACACTTTACTTTCTTATGATAGAATAGGAGAGGGTATGGGGCGCTGTGTGCAATCAGAGAGGGCTTAGAGTGCCATAGGTTCGCCATCACTGTTCTATTGGGCACTGGCACAGCTCAATTAGGAAGAATAAAATTTAAAATTATATTAACTTAGTTGGGTAAATCTATATTTATAAAAAAATTACTTACTGTGACTGCAGTTTGCTTTTGTGTAACATTCAAGAAATGTGATCACTAAGAAACATAACACAATATGACAATGTCAACGTGAGCTCCAGCAGTTGAACACATTGAAAGTAAAAAAAAAATCATGGACCTTCTCTGTTTGTTGAACCAAAATGGTAAACTACGCAGCATATACCGTATATGCCGACGTATAATACGACTGGGCAAATAAGACGACCCCCCAACTTTTCCAGTAAAAATATAGTTTGTTATATACTCGCCGTATAA
>CM070032.1:82616522-82627262 GCA_036250615.1 Ptychadena robeensis | reverse complement strand
GGGAGGATTTTAAGGTACTGAAAAGTCGTCTTATACGCCGGCATATACGGTATTTATATACCGAGATGCTTAATGTCAATTAAGGCAGCCCATTATTTTGGATTGATGGGCAGTGCACCTTTACATGTTTTTAATGCAGTGCACTACAATGCACTTCATTGTGTACATAGGCACTTTTAGAGGAACTGAACTTTAAAAGCTTTCATCTAGGAGATCAGTGAGCTACACAGAAGTGTCATCACCCAACTCATTCCACATTTCCTAAGGTTAGAGGTCAGGGGCAGCCGTGATTTAGATCTGAAGTTCTAGATAAAGGGCATTCATTTAAGCTTAGACATATCTAAATGTGCGGTTTTGGAGCAGCTCGGGCAAATGTGCTTTTTTTGCATGTGTTTTCTGACCGCACTATTGGAGCCTAAAGGCCCCTACACACGCACCGAGTTGGGGCCGACAGAGCAGGTCCGATCAGCTCTGGAAAGCAGCGTGATGACGTCATCACGCTGCAGTCCCAAGCTGACAGAATCGGCGGGCACCCTTTGTGTGCCGGCCGTTAGCTTCAATGAAGATGCCGGTCTTCATTGAAGTAACGGAATCGGCCGGCATTGGCCAGAGAATATCGGACATGTCCATTCTCTGGCCGGCCGAGCTGTGGGGCGACAGGGATCATGTGGTCATCCCCGATCGATCAGTGTGTCAATCAGTGTGTGTATGGCAGGCTTAAGAGCTCAGAGTCACCTTGATTGTTGGTGTTAGAAAACTTACTTAGAAATTGTGGAGGTGAAAGGTTTTACAGAAGAAGATCTTCCATGCTTGTGGACGTCCCTTAGATTGTATTTATCTTTTTTATAGTTTGGTTTGCTTAATACAAGAACTGTGTAAACCCCTTGGAATGTATAAATCCTGGACCACTGGCTAGCAGCCATATTCATTGTTGGTTGTTAAGTGAAAGTTGACGTGTTTTGTGTTCGCTCTCGTTCTGTCATTTCTCTTACTTTCTAACACAAACAACATGTCACACAAAAAAAACTCTTGCATCCACAGGAATGTCAGAATACATAACTTTACCAATCTTCATACCTGACGCCATATCTTGCAGTTCTACCCCACAGTAATACTGTCCTGACTGATTGAGCCTTTGCATGTTCACAGATGAGTTGTGTAAGCTGTCCTCCCAGTTGATAACATACACGTGTGTGTGCATGTGTGGTCTTCTAAGTTAGGAGCGTAAAACGTAAACGGCTTGAAAAATAAGATCCACATTTTTTCAGTGTCTACCTAATCCACGCTTCCTTTGTTTGACGTTGAGTCATTTGTTATCATTTTAGAAGGAAGTATCACTTTTTTATTTTGAAAATCCATATGTATACCAGACATCCTGGCCACATTCAAATCATAGGGTTTTAGAACGTTTTACTAACAGAGTTAGTGGAGAAGTTTTAACCAGATTAGTCTAATTGTAATAATATACACAGCTGTAGTATTTGAACTACAAGTACTATAGTAGTTGATAATGATACTTTAAAGCAATGCTTTGTGACAGGTAATTCAACCACTAACCACTTTTAATCCAGGAAATGCAGCAACTATGAAGCAATAAGGTCAGAAAGTCAACTAAGCTTGCTTCAACCTTTCATAAAATTCAAGCCACCTAATTCATACAATTACCATTACAAGGCAAGAACAAGAATTACAGAATATCTCATTAAATGTAAATTTAGATATGGGCAGGTACACGATAAAGACAATACATGAAAAACATTAACAAAATAATAGGGTATTTGTACCCACAGTAAAATGATTTCCCATGTTATCATTGAAGGACACTGCACTTGATTATTTCAATCGAAACAGAAGAGGTTTTATTGCTACCTGGAGGACAAGGACATTAAGGCTGGCCATACATGTGGCGATTTTTGAATAGATTTGAGCACAATCAATACTCGTGCGCATTGATCGATTGTTCTTGAACCGATTGCATCCAGCCTTTCTACGAACAGGATCAACCTAGCGCGCGAGAAAAAGCTTGGTCAAACAGGGAACCAACATGTTGGTAAATTCTTTTGGTAACGGTTCTACCAAAAGCAAAATGTAGAAACTTTTAGAGACCCCAAAAAATAGAAACATGTAGGTATATGACCTTGATGTGGATAGAGCCTTGAACATATAGTAGGTAGGCCATCTGATACCTAATGGGATTCATATGGAAATTCAAAACCTGTGATGAGAGTTTTAGGATAGGGAGATAAGATAGAGAGAGTGCATGTCTTCTTCTGCACCAGGTTTAAAAAAAAGGAGAAAAATTAGCAACAGAGCCTTAATTGGCATTTATGGGGTCCAAAAAACTGATTGAAAAAGAAATGGAGATTTGGAAGGAAATCTTGTTGCATGAACATCTTCATTCAAGAACTCAATTGACCAAAATGATATAGAAAGAGAACCCCCTCCATGTTTTGGGACTATAAATGGAGCCACATATGGGCGACCCTTGTTCAACCAATGAACATCTACATATTAATCCATACGTTTTATAGATGTTAATTTTTCTGCAAGGGTTCTGCATGTGGTGCCATTTATAGTCCCAAAACAAAGGTAGATTTTTTTTGGGGAACCACATTGTAGTTAAGGCATTTGGTTCCATTTAAAGTCCCAAAACAGAAGGTTGAGAAGTTGAGAATTCACAAACTCTAAAACACAACACATACCCTAAAAAAGAGCAGGTGGAGTAAAACCTTCATGTTGATACAGCATTTTCTGGCAACCCTTCCACAAAAGCCATATTTGAGGAGTCCTTTTCTAAGGCCTTTAGATTGTAAGATGTAGGCCTTGGATTTTTAGTAAATATTCTGAACATCGCACAGTCTGACCTTGGGGTGACTGTGGGTCTGGAAAAATGGTCTGGAACTTTTTCCATTACGGAATATTGCTTCTCATTGTAAAAGGATGAAGTTTAATTTGTTTGAAGATTGCTTTGTAACCCTTTGACCAGCAACCAGTCCAAGCAAACTGCCCAAACATCTGTTTTTCTAGAAGTGTTCTTCTGAAATGTAAAACATCAGCAGCGAAAGAAGGAGTACTTTCTTTTTCACATGATATGTGTTTCACATGTTAAACAGCATCCTAACTTTTTTGGAAATTGGTTTGTACTAGTTGAGGCAGAATGGAATCTTTCAGACCATGTTAGGCAAGGTGACATACGCTCAAATCAAATAGACCAAAGCCCCCATTCAGCAACTCACTAGACAACATTGGTGTTTATACCTCAAAATATGTTATTTAAAGAAATTTCAAACAAAAAGAGTAAAACTGTGCAACACTCACATCTGGATCACCCACTGTAAATAGAAATACGTGATGACTAAAGCATGGATCACCTTCTTAGTATGAATCAAAGGATGTTGTGAAAATGTAAGGTTAGCCAAGTTAAATAATGGTAACTGCAAATAATGCCATGCTGTGTAAGCTTCCACAAATCTTTGTACACCTACACTATATGTTCCTATTCACTGGTGACTAATGATGAGTAATTGCTAATGATTAATAGAACGGTGGACAAATATACTACGGTATAAAAACAACTGGTATCAAAATACCGGTATACCATCAACCACACATTTTCATATTCCGGGTTGGTTCAATGAGTTTTGATCAGAGAGAACTAAAAAAATGTTTTAAAGATTTTTCCATGAAAAATATTTTCTGCAGTTTTAATCATCAGACACTTTGTACAAATTATACTATAGTGGATAAAAGGTCAACATTTTTATTTTACAGAATAAAAAGTCAATTACATTCATTTCAACCATTCAAAATAATAGTTGGGTAGTCAAATTGAAAATATCTAAGAAGTAAATAGAAATTGAATGTTTTCCTTGAAAACATTCATGGAGAACGCTTGCAGGTCAACAACAGTCTCCACCTACACCATGTCTCCACAGCCTTTTGTGATTCATCGGGACCCCTCCCCTACGTTAAGTGCACAGGGTACCTCCTACTTACCGTTGTAGTTCTGGGCTCCCTGTTCAGAGGTCATTGTTGTTGTGCTGGGATCCTCAGTTCCCTACCAGCTATGGTCACAGCATGCTGTTGGTTCTGAAGCACTACTTTATAGACCAGTCCGTATCATTTCCTGGAATTTAAGGTATTGGTCGTGTGACCTGGCTGACTATTATTGATCCTCCTGCACCTATATCAAGCACCCTGTGCTTTTAGCTTGCCTAAGTATTAAAGTAACTGTGTTGTGCTAAGCAGTGACTTCCATTGGTGTTCCTGTGCTATAGATTCCTGCCTGTATTCTGAGACTGTGCTGCCCGTTAACCCTTACCTGTCTGCTGTCTCCTGATACCTATGCTGCCAGCCCTATTCCACCATCTGGCTCATGACGCCTGTGTCTCTGGTACCTTCCCTGCTGTCCCCTGGACCAGCTTCCTTGTGTACCTACCCTCCCTCCAGAGGTAGCGACCTGGTGTTCCCCTTGGGAAAATCTATCCCCACCATAAGGGATATTGTGAAAAACAAGTGGGTTCACTTAGACAACACCCTTAGAGTAGGTGGGATTCCTGGCACAGTGGGTCCACACCTGCTGGTCCATGACACATATACTGAAAGAAGGACATAGATGTAGGCACACATATTTTACAAATCTCTCTAAACATTATTGGTTACTGTGCAGTACCTAATTTACATGTCTGTCCTGAGATTATGTGTTTTTCTTTAATTCCCTTTGTAGCTCTCATTTTAATGCTAATGTTGCAGTTTGATCTGGCTCTTGAGCACAATACTTATGAAGACCAAACATCAGCATGACAGACAGGTAGCTAACTTTTTAAGAAACGTCTACATATTAATCTTATGACAGGAGTTCTTTAGCATGAAATATAAACATTCTAAAAGGATCTGTATGGCTTGGATCTCTAATGCTATTGTAAGGTACTTACCCTGATGGGGATCCTGATGACCCCAAGCATGGCCAAAACATGTTTCCCAGCTCTGGCGGAGGGATTCGTTCTGGCCGTACTACTGTTTGGCTAAACAGCATCCCCAGCATCCATGCGGATGTGCTCAGCACAGTACAGATATACATCCCTGCTCTGGTGGAGGGAGGGATTTGGGTCTGGCTGAGTTACTGTTTTGTCAAAGGGCATCCCAAACTGCTCTGCAGATGTTTCATATACCATACAGTTCAGGGGCCCAGCTGTACAGTTTACAAAACCTGCAGCCCTTGGTGGCACAATGTGATCTTCCCATTTAATAAGAAACTGTCATACTATTTCCTGTTATAGTCTTTGTATAGCAGTGTGCTACTTTACCTGTCTGTCTGTAAGTGTCTTTGTTGTCAAGAGTAACACTTATACACCTTAAGATCACTCCATACAATTTCCTTTAGATCTACCAACAACTAGGTAGTATAGTGGCCTCACTGATAGAATACATAGTGATTGGAAGGTTTAGAAAGGTCCTCCTATTACATGGTTTTGGTAGAAGAAAATTTGATTGTACAGAAATTGTATGGTAAGATTGTAAGGTGTATGGGGCCCTTAAAGGTAGCTATACACGCTACGATAATCCCTCGATAGATGAGGGACAGACTGCAGCCGACCCCTCAGGATCGGCTGGCACCCTTTGTGTGCTGGACATTAGTTTGAATGGTGTGAAATCAGGCCCATTTATGGCTACCTTAACGCGGCCTGTTTTCTGACATTGATTGAACTCTGCCCACCCTTAATTTGAATGGTCCCTTGTCTCCTGCCTTATCCATCTGTACCACACTTTATTGGACTGACTTTTGTGTTTGACCCTTGGCTTTTTTTCTGGACTTCCAAAAAAGGCTGTTAACAGCTAAGTTAAGGTATTTGACTGTGCCCCACAGCTGGGGGACAAATCTGTGGAGAAAATAGTGTATCAGTCAACCAGTACTGAGGCAGGTAAGAATACTAAATTGGAATGAGCCTCAATTCCATTTGAGCAAAAGTTGATGTGTGAATGGCTAAGTTTGTTTCAACAATCAAATACCTTCCAATGATGGACTCATCAGAGAGGCACCCAGAGCAGTGTTATCCCTTCGAGATCTTATGTGCAGGTTGCCAGCTTTGACCTTATAAATGTCTAGTAATCCACTATGGACGATAACAAGTCATTACCATTTCCTATTTATTTAGCAGTTGATGTAAAATGACAAACAATGACACACTTATTTTAGGCAGTAAGTGGGGTTGTCAGCTGTATGTTCCTGCTCATTTCTGAGATTTTTCATCATATGTTCCTTGCTCCTTATATGCCCCAACATATCCAGAGTTTTCGGTCATATCCTGGCGTCCTGCAATGCCTTTGCCTCTGCCACTCCCATCAAAACGCTTCTTATGTGAGCCGGTGTACTTGGAAGTGTCTGTTAGACGATCCACTCCCCCTGAAGCCATAGGTTTCTGGAACAAAATAGGAAATACATTTTTGCTACATTCTTACTGAAAACAGTATATGTATATCAACACTCTCTACAAAGCTGCTTCCAATACAAATATCAATGAAAACAATAACACTGGATTTATTTCACTCCGTAAGCCTATTAGCTAATGTCATGTAACACCATTCACTAAAATATCATATAAGCTTAAAAAGTTAAAGTTGTAGCTTAAAAAACAAAAACTTAGCCCCACACTGCAAGGATTCAATAGTTTTCATTCTAGGGGGTGACAATACCACTGGAACATACCTTATAGATTTTTTAAGATGCTCAATGCTTAGGTTTGCAGCTAAGCTGTTGGCATGCTCATGTACAATGCAGGGCTATTGGCTCTGGATTGCAGGATGAGGTCAGTGACTGTGACTGTAGTAAAGAGCACTAGATGTGCTGCAAGAACTGGTCACACAGAAGGTCATGTGGTACAAAATGCTGTTTTGGTAAACCCTTGCGTTTGGGACCCTTTTTTTTAGGAAAGCTGGTGTTTATCTATATATATGACATGTAAATGTAATATTCACCTTTTTAAAACTATACATGGGGATTCTGAAAAGATCATTCGTGGTTAGACACTCCATGGTATAAAGAGACTATAGCAGGGAACACATGGCTTGATATTGGAGACGTTTGAGGTTCCCTGTAGCAGCGTGATGACGTCATCATGCTGCTGCCCGATATCGGAGGAGCTGGAGAAACAGCACTGCTCTCTCCAGCTCAGCCGATGCTATGCATGGAGACCCTGCGGTCTCCATGCAAAGCAACGAACATCGACTGTGGTTTATGGTCATGTCCAATATTCCTTTGTTCGAGTGGGATTCATTGGTCCCACTCGAAAACAGGAATGGATACATATCTTCATGTGTTTTCCCAGCTTATAAGTAAATGAACTTTCTATATAAGTCTGTCCTCAAAACTACTTTAACCTCCCTAGCGCACTGCTGAGGTCCAGATTTCTGTACCAAAAGTGCACCATAAACTTCAATGGTAAATTTTTCTTTATGTTGTAGGCCTGTTACTTCCCATAATATGTCCGTACAAGGGTCTAATAGACATCCTGACTATAATAATGTGTGAAACAAACAATTATGTAAAATAAAATAATTTTTTTTTTAAATAAAATTAATGAAAAAACACAAAAATCTGGGTACAAAGCTATGCTGCTATGTAAACATCGCCCACATAAAGTCTCTGGTGCCCCAGATGTGCCCATTTGCAGTTAACCCTCTCTAACCTAGTGTGCACATCTGGGGCACCAGGGACTTTATTTGGGCGATGTTTATTACATAGGTGCACATTGAAAGCCGTTTTCTTCATAGAAAACTGCTTTCATGCAATGTACTTTTCAAATCTCCCGCCGCCCCCCCCCCCCCTGATGTTACGTCATCACGTCACTCGGAGGGGGGGGGGGGAGAAGAACCAGAGAAGCTGTCGGCCTGCCTGTGACATCGGGGACACCGGGACAGCGCAGAACTGTGAGTATGCGCTCCCAGAGCCCCGATGTGTGCTGGACAGCAGCATCTCGTCCAGTGCTATACTAGCAGTAGCAGCGCTGGACGAGATGCTGCCGTCCTGACCGCTAGGGTAGTAAAAACCTTTTTCAGACCATTAAATCACACCACTCATCCTGAGGAAGTGACACGTATGCCATGAAACGCTTTTGTTGCGTTGATATATTTTATATACATTTTCATATACATTTTACCGAATAAAGAATACGTATCTTCACGAGTGCCTCCATTGGCCCTTTTTTTAAGTGGACAACCACCTAACCCACAAGAATTCTACCTCTATAAGTTTTTGGAGCAGGCGTCTATCAAAATCAGATATCCGCAGGCGACGCAAGAGCGACCACCCAAACACTGCATGGGGACAGTGATACAATTATCTCCACCTTCCGTTTTCATCATAGAGGTTGCTGGCCAAAAAGCTGATCCATCACCAGGGTCAGTTTATGACCAGCCACCCAGGCAGAAAGTGACCCACTATCAGTTTGAAGTGAGTCACCACATAGGGGTTCACAGTATTTCACTTTCCTCATTGGTTCCTCCAATAATTAACAAATTGTTTTTGTGTGTGTCCCCCCCCCCCCTCCTTTAATTTTTTACTGTTTGGTGGGCCCCTCCCATTGGGAAAGGCTCCCAACTTTGCCTCAAGCATTTAAGAGACTATGTCCCTGTATCCATATTGAACTACAGTAATACATTGTCACAAACAATGGACACAACCAGCATCTATACTCCACTGTACAGGCCATTGTCACACTTCAGAAACCCCCTGGAAATTGTCTCCGGGCAGTGCTTTATATGATAATACATATTATTACATAACATATAGTACTACAAACTCTTATAAAGTTTTTGATGCCCAGATTTAGTTTACCGCATCTCAGCATGGCTTGCACTACTGGAGATGTGATTTCTATTAAATGCTTCTCTCCTCTTGCACATGTTGGCAATAAACTGACCTGCAATCTGTTGCTTGTCATAGTTTGCTTTTGACTTTTGTCAGTAACTTTAACATCCTGACTCATATCCTAATCCTAACCTGTTGTGTGATTTCATTATACTCATTCTATATATTTAAGCCCTAAACTCTCCAACTGCGGCCCAGGTTAGGAGTTTGTCCAGACCTGTTCTGTGTGCCACACCTCATAAATCCAGCCATCTTTACTGTTCTCTTCTGACTAATCTGCTTTATAAAGTCATTTCAAAGGCCAAATAAATCTTAAACACAAGCGCTTTACACCCCTGAAAGCATTCAGGTCTATATATGCATAGTGTGCAATTATAAATGATTTTACATTCGTTGCGGCCATTTTAAGTTAAGGCTGGGAGAGGCTGAGGGATCAACAATAGTTTACAAAACACAACCCTCACTGAGCACAGTATTAAATGTATATTAAATAGAAATTACATTTAAAGACTGAATTAAACTTTTATGTTGATCGCTATATCATGTATTGTGCACCCGAAGCCTCACCATACAGAAGTAATCAGAATGGTGTGTGGACTAAAACAAATAATCTAATTATGATTTAAATATAATGCACAACCAGAGAGAAGTGAGCACTGCTTCCTAATGTATCTGCCCCATAATCCACCTGGGAGCAGCGAGTATATATACCAGACCCCTGCCTGTAGGGAGCCAGCTCAGAGACTGACCTAATGATAAAGAGGTAACTGGGCTAGAGGCCTGTAGCCAGTCCTGGTTCTTACAATCGCTCATACGTGTAGGCAGCCAGTCAGCCTAATAGCACGCAACTTCCTGGAAAGCCTCATTTACAGTGCAACACTGATCCAGTGGCTCTATCTGGGTGGCAACATTCCAGTGGGGTAGCGCTTCTCTCCAATTCCATGGATCCTGCCAGATTGTGTGGACTCAGCAGTGGTTCTGTCTGGCCCCACTGCCTTGGCCTAATTATTTGGTTGACTGTTCCCGTATAATTGCAAAGGGAAATGGAGAACCCCCCCCCCCCCCCCCATGAGGTATCCACCCCTCTCAAGAGTGATTAGAAGGTTTAGAAAGGTCCTCATATTACATGGTTTTGATAGAACAAAAGTTGATACAGAAATTGTATGGGAAGATTTTAAGGTGTATAGGCCCCCATACACGTGTCGGATTCCCACCGGATTCCGGCACGATCAATTCCGGACGCGTGCACGCCAAACGATCGTGCCGGAATCGTGTGCAGCCCACCTTGTCCAATCGATCAGGTCCGATCGTTCAGGGGCCCAGAATCGGATCCGACAGAGAACCAACATGTTGGTTCCATCAGATTGATTCTGCCCAGATCAGGGGGAATTGCCATTTGTGAGGTGGACAATCGGACACGGAATCGTCCCGGAATCCGTTGGACAAGGTGGTATGCAGCGATGGATACTCTTAATTGCCCGATTGATCACACCTGCGATTCCCGGCAGAATCGCCGGAATCGATCGGATGGGTGATCAATTGGCCATGGAATCCGACAGCATAACATTAGTAGTTTGGATGTCAATATAAGATTAAGAAAAGAAAAGCCTAGCATTACATCGCACAAAAATTTTAATTCTCATATGTTCAAAAATTGGTCATAAATATGATTTTAATATGGTTTTAATCGATTTAACATGTTTGCCTTATGATCATCTAGTTGAGTAAAACTATTGCATAGTGTATGGCTGACCTTAAGCTTTCAGTGTATATGTGATGAATATTTATACAAAAAGCATTTTTTTTTTAAATTTAACAGTTACTTGGCATCTATGGAAGACAGGGCAAACCAACAAATAGACTCTCCCCCCACC
>CM070032.1:82599812-82616422 GCA_036250615.1 Ptychadena robeensis | reverse complement strand
CAAACAATAGACCCTCAGAAACCCCTTTATGTACATATATGACGCCAGCATATATAATTTAGTTTGTGTATAAAATACAAAAAGCATTTGTAAATCACACATTTGGCCTAAAGCATTGTTATTTTTAAAACCTCATTTAACACAGTGGACATTTTCTGTTGTCACAGGGTACTGACACTGAACAATTCCTATTCAGCTAACCCACTGAAACAATCCTTTCATTGCCTGCTTGTGTAACCTTATAGAGTGGATAAGATCTCTAGCTATATACTGACTCTAATCCCACTGTATTACTTTGTCAAACTTTGATAAAATATATATGATCATGTTTTGTTGTGTGATATATATTAAAATGGAAAGTTTAGATAAACTGATTATAGGTCCACAACATAAAGATGAATGCAGTTGACTCTTGACTTACAAACTGAAGCCATGTGTCAACGGCTGATTCCCTGTGCTGGACGTATGCCTGCACATTTGCCGGGGGATTCCCCACAACTTGCGTGCAGTTTCCCCCATGGCATCGGCGGGGGCATGTCCTATTGACTTAGATAAAACAGCGCCCGAACAGTGTGTCTCAGGCAGCACTGCACGCTGCTACAATAATGACACAGCATTCCACAGCTTTAAAACAGCACTGCTTGTGTGTCGTTCAGATACCACAGAGTGGACACCATCCAATCCAATTCTGGGCTCAACGTGCAGCTTAAGCCTGCCATATACCCCCCGAGCGGCGGCCGACTTTGCTGCCGACCGATGGGCGTGTGCGCTCACGGCCGTTGGTCGGCGGCAAAATCGGCCACCGATCGGGGGTGCCCACAGCTCAGGCCGGCCAGAGAACGGACATGTCTGATGTTTTCTGGCTGATGCCGTTAACTTCAATGAAGACCGGCATCTTCATTAAAGCTAACGCCCGGCACACAAAGGGTGCCCGCCAATGCTTACAGCTCGGAAATGCTCGGAAATGCAGCGTGATGATCGCACCAGCTCTGTCGGCCCTCACTCGGTGTGTGTGTGGGGGCCTTTACAAATGCTTCTCTGATATCCCTGGTCTTTGTTTACAACCACCCAAGCTGAAACACATTTTGGCCCCAGTCCCTAGTTGTAAGTCAAGACTTTGGTTGTAAGCTAAAACTTACATTTTGGTTGTACCTCGCGTTGATCAACTAGTCAAGCCAAATGCTGGCCATACACCTTTAGATCTCTCTGCCAGATATCCTTTAGATATAACAACTATGTAGTTTAGTCCTCTGCGATTAAACACAGGTAGACTTGATGGTTTAGAAAGTCCCTCATATTACATGGTTTTGGTAAAAAAAAGGAGATCTAAAGGAAATCTGACAGAGAAATCTTAAGGTGTATGGGGGCTCTAACTCAAGGGTCTTCAATATATCTGAAAATGGCATCCTACAAATGTTGCCCACTAGCTCAGTCCCTGCCACCTGTGACAATAATTATATATTAATTATGGATGTATTATTACATATTTTTTATAGGTTATAGACAGGGGCACTGTAGTTGGTCTATTGGGTATAAATGGGTATTATAAAGTGCAATACAGAAAAAAATATAAATACTAATAAAAAGTATTAATAAAAAGCTTCAATACATTAAAAAAAATTTTGATTTTCTACCTGCAGATCAACATATCGGTTCAGAATGTCCATATTTAGGCAGAACATTGATGCTGAAGGTTTTTTCTTGTTCAATAAGCTTTAGCTGGCCATACACGGGTTCGGGAATCAAACGGTGCCCACCTGGAGCGCACGAGAATCGACTCATGTACAGCCAGCTTTAGAAAGGACAACCTTGTTCCTAGATTAGATTTAATATAAGGTACAGTAGGTCTATTCTGACAGGCAAGTGAGGCAAAGAGGTGGCGTATTCCAGCATAGTTATCAGCTGGACATTTTGAACCACCATTAGAAGTAATAATAATTATACAAGTAAAGACTAGTAATGTAAGAACAAGTTCTTTGTAAAAAATGATGCTTTGGGTACCAAATGTTGTGTTACCTGGAAGTAGCAGAGATTGAAATCCAGCTCTGCCTACATATATATATAGTCTGATATCCAACGGGCACCTACCCCATGCTTTACTATATAGACATACACTCACCAGCCACTTTATTAGGCACACCTTGCTAGTACCGGGTTGGACCCCCTTTTGCCTTCATCCTTCGTGGCATAGATTCAACAAGGTACTGGAAACATTCCTCAGAGACATTGGTCCATATTGACATGATAGCATCATGCAGTTGCTGCAGATTTGTCGGCTGCATGTCCATGATGCGAATCTTCCGTTCCACCACATCCCAAAGATGCTTTATTAGATCGAGATCTGGTGACTATGGAGGCCATTTGAGTACAGTGAACTCATTGTCATGTTCAAGTAACCAGTCGGAGATGATTCAAGCTTTATGACATGGTGCATTGGCCACAGTGTACCCATCAGAACACGGGTACACTGTGGCAATAAAAGGATGGACATGGTCATCAACAATACTCAGGTAGGCTGTGGCGTTGCAACGATAATCAATTACTACTAAGGGGCCCAAAGTGTGCCAAGAAAATGTCCCCCAAACTATTCCACCACCACCACCAGCCCGAACTGTTGATACAAAGCAGGATGGATCCATGTTTTTATGTTGTTGACCCCAAAATCCTACCATCTGAATATCGCAGCAGAAATTGAGACTCATCAGATCAGGCAACATTTTTCCAATCCTCTATCGTCCAATTTCGGTGACCCTGTGTGAATTGTAGCCTCAATTTCCTGTTTTTTGCTGACAGGAGTGGCAGCCGGTGTGGTCTTCTGCTGCTGTAGCCCCTCTGCCTCAAGGTTTGACGTGTTGTACGTTCAGAGATGCTCTTCTGCATACCTTGGTTGTAACAAGTAGTTAGTTATTTGATCAGCTCAAACCACTCTGGCCATTCTCCTCTGACCTCTGGCATCAGCAAGGCATTTGTGCCCACAGAACTGCCGCTCACTGGATGTTTTTTCCTTTTTCGGACCATTATCTGTAAACCCCAGAGATGGTTGTGTGTGACAATCCCAGAAGATCAGCAGTTTCTGAAATACTCAGACCAGCCCGACTGGCACCAACAACCATGCCACGTTCAAAGTCACTTAAATCACCTTTCTTCTCCATTCTGAAGCTCAGTTTGAACTGCAGCTTTTTGTCTTGACCATGTCAACATGCCTAAATGCATTGAGTTGCCACCATGTGATTGGCTGATCAGTAATTTGCGTTAATGAGCAGTTGGACAGGTGTGCCTAATAAAGTGGCCGGTGAGTGTATACCATTCTTTGACATCCAATGGACACCTTTACTCTGGGATTTATCATATAGACATATCTACTTAGCAACCAAGATAAGTAGCAACTGGTCACTGTGTATCACAGCATTGAATTCATTATTCTCTTCCTGTTATTTTGATATTATTATAATACTACAAGAACCATTAACTTCATGAACTAATTAAATAAAAAAAAGGGTTCTCACTGTGGTCCCAGTATTGGTTGGTTCATTTCCCTCTATTAGTTTGTATATCGATGCTATTGCTTCACTTGTTGATAATCCTTTAAATCTCTTGACGGCAAGCATTTCCAGAGCCTTCTTGAATTCCTCATAAATGATCATATTGGTCGCTTTACTTCTAAAAACAGAAAATATTACTAAATTACTGCAACACAGCTTCCCATACACAAAGGGGAGACATAAACAGCAAATGTTGTCTTTTATAGGACAACTAAAGGCCCACATACATGTCTAGATTTTCTGTTCAATCGACTTAAAAAGACCATTTTTTTGGGGTCAGGTGATTGATTGTAATGTATGCCAACTGTAGTAACAGATATTTGATCGACTGAAAGCGTAATTGTATTAATACGACCGATTCAGTTTTTCCAGGATGTCCGAAAATTTTTCGATAGAAAATTTTCCCAATTTTAATCGTTTTAGGTCGATCTAACCATGTGGGCTGCCATAGATTTTCAATCAATCAACAACAAAAATGTATTAAATTAAGAAAAATCTAGACATGTATAGGGGCCTAAACTTAGCAGTAGTAAAGTGATGTTCCGTGTTACCTATCAGTTAATTTCAGCTGACTTCAGCTAACCTATAATGGGTATCACTTAAACTCCAAACTTTCTGTATAGAACAACCAACACAAGCAAGGCTTTTTTTCTCCACTGCATGAAACAACGCTTCTTTGAATATGTTAGAAACGTTAATGGGCGCTGACACAGGGCAATGTAGTGAGTCGCGTAAAAACGATGCACACATCGAAAAGCAACACTGTGGATATGCGCCCATTGATCATCATGGGAAGTGTTAGAACCATGTCAAAATTGACGTGGAAGTTTTGATGCAGGTGAGACATAGCCTAAGGATAAAGCTGTTATATGTACACCTTGGAAGTACATGTGGTCACTTCTAACAATTGTAGTAGAGCAGAGCTGCTGTCATTTAGGTTCTATAATCTGAGGCTTGCACTTTAAAGCTAGATCAGCTCTTACTTATAGTGTATTGATGCCCAAAACTTTATTTAATTTGACATGAGATAAAACATGGTTGGGATTGTGATCAGTATTTACTGCTAAGGCTCCACTGTGGCATTTTTTATGAGTTCTCTTGGTGCATTTTTTAAATGTGACCGAAATGCTTGCCACTGTTTTCAATGAGACTGTTCACACAGACACATAGCACCATAAGCTGTTTTTCTGCAAGCAAGCGTGTCCCAATCACCCAGCCGTGCCCATAGAAAACAATGGGTGCACATCAAACGTGCATGCAACAGATGCATTTTTTAGACACATGTTACTTCAAAGAAATCATTTTTTTAGATAAGGAATGAAGAAAAAAAGTTGCATCCAAGACACATGCAAAACTACGTCCAAAGCGCAAACAAAGAAAACACACCCAAAAGGCCCCCTAAACACACTTGATTTTTGACAGTGGAGACTTGGCCTTACTTCCTGTCCTTGTTAAAACCTTTTTTTTATCACACAAGAAGAGAAGGAATCTCAACAAAGCCTTAAAAGGCAATGTTACCCAACAGGTGTAACCCTACACTATACATACACTATATTTATATTCTTTTATATTATTATAGTCTAGACCAGGGGTGGGTAAACTAAGGCCCGGGGGCCAGATCCAGCCTGTTTTCTTTTCCAGCCCTTTGTTGACAAGATGCTTCCCTCCTCCTGCCTAGAGGTGTCCAAACGTGCCTTGGGACGATACAGTGGTGTGATCATGACACTGTGGGAGCATCCTCATGGAAACAACAGTCAGTCTCTAGGAATTAGCATTTTTTGTAGGAAAAGACAACCAGGTCCGTGTCACATGTGCCTGGTTACACATCACAGCCATCATAAGGCACCTCTATGGCAGGTTGGCCATTACAGGTTCTTGGTACGGACCCATTATCAAATTTAACAAAGCTAATGTGGCCACCGAGTCAAAAAGTTGGCCCACCCCTGGTCTAGACCTTGTTGTTCTCTTAGCAATAGCTGTGTAACATCAAAAACTCACTTGACTTTAGAAAAGACGATATCTACATCTGTGCTAGTGCATCCATTCTCCATAATCTTACATTCTTTACACAGTTTGCTAAAATTCTTCCCAGTCATTTCATTTGCAGATGCCCTGGGATTGCCATAGATGGCAAACTTGTGGAATGAATCCTTAAGTTGCTGAGACATCTGTAAAACAGGACAAAGTAAGTGCTATTGACATGTTAAGGTGATATTAAAAGACCTGAAGTCACTATTATAGTATTTAGTTCAAAAGCTAATACAAAACATAACATTCTTATTTTACTTCAACCAGGGCCAACTAGCGTACATATAAGATAAGGTTTTTTATCTGCTTAGGTTTTGCAATAAAGTTTATGGTCTCTCTTCCAGATTTGGGTAAAAGCCAGCACTGTGCATGCCTGCAGTAGGCCCATTTGTGGTCCAAAAAGGTCAAGAAGGAGCAGGCAAAACTACCACAACTTAAGCCCCTCATACACGTTCACAATTTTTCTCCCGAACGATTTTTCGTCCGATCGGGTCACCCGATTTTCACTTAAAATATTATGGTCGATCGGTCGGCTGGCACGAAAAATCGGAATTCGAATTATTACCGATCGATAGGCCAGACACTATTTTATTAACAGCAGATTGACCCAAATTTCCAGAATTCCAGAACGTAGCAAACTACTTTTTTGAATATGGTAAATTCCATTGGGTCATGGCAAAGGTAATGCAGAATGTAATTGGAGAAGAATGCAACAAATCTCTTCAGTGGTACCTCCTCAAGTGCTACACCATGTATGTAATGCTGGAATACAGGTAATAGGGAATCAACTTTCAAGTCCACAGTATATCTGGTTTACAGAATTCTCAGCTCAGATGATATTCTTATTAGTCAATAAACTCTGGTTTTCTATTCCGGAACACTCCTACCCTTGTAATATGTGAAATGCTAAAATGCATAGGTTTTGTATTAATAACATCATCTCATAATGGCTTGTGGCACCTGAGCATTTGTGAGGTTTCCAATTACATTTCAGCAACCAACCAACTTTACTAGATCAACCATTGAACTTATGGAGACAGCATGGAAGGTAAGTAGGATAAGAAGTAAGTAGGGTTAGATAGAGCATCCAGCATAGATTGGTAGGCCAGGAAGGAGTGGCTGGGGATTGTTTTTCGTATTGTAGGGTTGTACTATAAAGACCAGTATATATGAATGTTAACAGGAAGAATTTGGCAGGCATAACAGACAACAGCTGGGAACTCCCTGGTGTCCAATAAGGATAATGTGTAAAGAGAGGAAGAGTTTAAACCAAAAGTGATCATTATCACATGTAGGGTTTTCCATTTTGGAAAATCTCTTGGCAAATAATATCCAATCATCCTTTTTATAATGAAAACATAGGGAATAAACCAATAACTGTGCATCTGCCGACTAACATCTGATGGCCAAATTTAGAAGAGGTTTGTTGAAAGACAGGTAACCGCCTTACCGCTTAACTTTTATTATGAATTATCTCCTGGTGTATTACCACCCTTGTCCAAAGCAGACAAAAGCCAGTGCACAGGACAATTTCCCTAGGAGCACAATGCCTAATGCCTCCCTCTTTAAACTTGTCCGCTACTGAATAGGACATTGTAATAGTAAGCACTGGATGGGTAGTAATGGCTCAATATGTCCACATCAGGTGATTGGCTCCTCATTTCTATAGGTGAAGTGCAGGTGCAACTTTGGGAACTCACTGCATTTCGCGTTACCAGAAACGCAAGCACAGGTCTAGTGTGACAGTTACACAGATTTCCTATGGAAACCTGTGTACCTTGTGTTGACCCTTGCTGCCCTGTGCTGCGATACTATACCGCACAGCAGCTACAAGCAGCCATTGTGCATGAGCCCTTAAACCAGGGTACCCAAACTCCGTCCCAGGGGTCAAACAGGTCCACAGTCTTATTACATTGGGCCCGCAAGATTGTTATTTACATTTAAGAAATTCATGCCACAGATGTGTCTTTTATTAGAAATGTGATGTCACATGTTATAATCAATCAAAATCAATGTTTAAGCAAAACGTAAGTTCGTTTCCATATAAAAATGTTTATCATGATATCAGATGAGATGGAAAAACTTCTACATTTTTTGAATAAATGTCAAAGATGGCCCATGACTTTGTCCAAGTATTTTGTGCCACTGTGTTTGACTTTTGATACCCTTCCTTTACCTAATATTTCTCTAGACATGTCTTTTTGACAACCTTGTCTTGTCTCCATTGCGTTAAAATGCCAGGGTTTCCAGGCAAAAAAGTGCCCATTAACGCCAAATGGAGACTAGGCCATAGGCTTATAAACAAAGACTACTGGCTACAAATTTTATGAAATATGTGAAAAGTTCTCTTCAAAGCCCAAAGATTCAGATTTGTTGGGCTATGTATAGGTATAAGTGTGTCATTAAAGCCAGAAAGAACTATAAGAAGTATTCTATACTAAACACACTCTGACATCTGTGTTATTCTACGTGCTTTCCTATGCTGCAGTGTTTGATTACATTTAAAAGTATTATAGACACAAATTATTGGATAAATAGAGAACAGAGTACATATCACCTCTGATATTCACAGTAAAAATAAACAGATGTCATATTCATCAATAACATATTAATACATATGGATGTTTGTTACACTCCTCCATCAGGAGCACAAAGCACAGTGGGAACTCTACCATGCTTACCAGCAATTTAAAAAAAGCACAAATAAAAATGACATTTCAAATTTGTATATTTGGCATACACATGAAATATGAACTTTACTTTAACTTCATACTGATGGAACAATTTGGAGCCAATGCATATGGTAGAACAATTTTGGAACCAAGGCATAGGCTGAACAATTTGGAACCAAGATATATGGTAGAGCCATTGGAACCAAGGCATAGGCTGAACAATTTGGAACCAAGATATATGGTAGAGCCATTGGAACCAAGGCATAGGCTGAAAAATTGGAACCAAGGCATAGGCAGAACAATTTGAAAACCAAGGTATATGGCCGAACAATATGGAACCAAGGCTTAAGGTGGAACAATTTGTAACCGAGGCATAGGCTGAAAAAATTGGAACCAAGGCATAGGCAGAACAATTTTGAACCAAGGCATATGGTGGAACAATTAGAAACCAAGGCATAGGCTGAAAATTTGGAATCAAGGCATAGGCTAATCAATGTAAAACCAAGGCATCAGGCAAAACAATTTGGATCCAATGCATAGGCTGAAAATTTTGGAACCAAGGTATATGGCGGAACAAATAAAACCAAGGCATATGATGGGGCAAATTGGAACCAAGGTATTGGCTCAACAATTTGGAACCAAGCCATATTGTGGAACAAATTGTAACCAAGGCATATGGTCGAATAATTTGAAATCAAGGAATATGACCGAACAATTTGAAGCTGATGCATATGGCAGAACAATTCTAAACCAAGGCATAGGCTACACAATTGGTGACAAAGGAATATGCTGATATAACATTTTTCAGGTCATAACTTTCTGCCTAAAGTGATCAAGACAAATCATATATGGCCCAACATGGTAAACCCAACCCAAGTGAATAATATTAGTAAATAAGAAGTATTAATAGATATTAGGAAATAATAATAAAAGTAAAAACACCATTTCTAGAAAGGTTGCTGGAAGGTCAATCTCAGGCAACAGAAGACAACTATATGTATTGACAATCTAACTATTATCACAAAAGTATGACATAGCTGTCGTTTTTTCCGCTGATGGACCGCCATGCGCGTTCCCACCAATCGGCCGGCGGTCACTCTGCCGGAAATCCTGTGCGCCCAGAAAGAAGGAATCTTCTGCATGTCAGATCGCACAGTGATCCTACATGTTGGTAGATTCTCATCCGATCCCATTACTTTTGATGGGGACACAAAAGGTGCCGGGCGATCCTCTGAGGGGTGATGTCATCACGATGCAGTATGTCCATCATCTACCAAGGGAATATCTATTCGTGTGTGGCTACCTTAACTTGGGGGATCAATGTTAAGCCCCCCATACACATTTTGAATTTCTTCCAGCAGATGATGATGATGTTATCGAGACACCCTTTGTGTGCCAGCACTTGCTTTGGAGGCTGGTTTCTCATCCAGAGTAATTAAGTCGGTCTAAGAATTATGGACATGTCCATAATGGCTTAGATCGATTTATCGGCCGATTTCGAATTACAACTTTTAGCTTTAGATTTTCACCCAATTTTGGGTGAAAATCTAAGCGTGTATGGGGGGCTGTAGAACAAAGCAACCTAACAGAACTCAGGGAGCAGCAAAACAAAGTCATGGTGCGAGGGGTCTAGAGCCCTGTAATATGAACCCCCCACCCCCTCAGTATGTATTGGGGGACTGAGGTTTATACAGACACACTTGTCTTTACAGTGATAATGGTAGGACTAGAGAATTAAAACTAAAGGTGTATAAAAATGATCATCCTGGGTGACCCCTCTGTATATAGTGTATACTACACCTGATCATTCTCCACAAATACAAACAGTAATCTGTATACAGCAGTAAACAACACTAGCTGGTGGCCACAAAGTGATCCAGACTACTAGCAGGCTGCACACAGGAAACTCTCCCTTACACTGTGGTGCCGGTGTACGCTGATGCTGTCCGGGAGAAGGAAAGTGTCACTGCGTCACTAACAGGACCGAGCAGGATGACCGTTCTCTACGCCCCGCCCCCACAGCCCGACTAGCCCCGCCTCCCGCTCCACACTACCCGCCCATATTCCTGAGTGCAGGAGCCCCGCCCACACGTTTCTGAGGCGTGTGGCGTGAGAGCGGGAAAACGGGACGATATGTATAATGTATGTATAATGTATGTAACCTTACATTCATGTAGTCACAGCAGCCAGCGCACTGACAGTAGGCTCCCACTGTAATACTTCTCATATCATTCCATGTGCCTTTATATTCTGTATATAGTGTATTGTTTATTGTGTTCCTGTAATGTTAATCACTAGGGACAAGGGATATAGTGGAGTTCTTTCCCATTGGGTTATATGTTGTACTAAATGTTCAGTAAAGTTCAGCCAAGTGAAGAAATGTTTGTGTAACAGAGGTGAAGTCATGCATTAATGGTATGTGTATAGTCATACCATTCTATAGCAGTGGTTCTCAAACTGGGTGTAGGGGGTCGCCTATGCTGCTAACAAGCTGGGATGGAGAGTAACACCCCTTCCTCCTAAGGCTATGTCTCCATTGCGTTGTATGATCCGTCGGGACCCCCTGCATTAAGCACAGTGCTTGGTGGGGGTCCCAATGGAGTACATACACATTACTTGCCCAGCGGATCCTCTGTTCTCATGGTGTTGAGCCGATTCACTGATGCATGGGTACATGCAGTACGTCAACCTCCGGCTGGCGCATCGACAGATCGCTGTGAGAACAGAATGCGCCGGGCAGGTAATGTGTATGTGCTATATCAGTACCCCCTGCCAACTACTGCGCTCAACGCAGGTGGTCACAATGGATCACACAATGCAATGGAGACATACCCTAACTCAGGAGGGATTTACTCTCCCTTTTAACTTCCCACCCTGTATATAATTTGCATAGGCAGGATCAGAAAATAGGATGGAGGGAACTTGACACTTACCTGATCATGCTTGAAGTGATGTCGGGGAGTGTCACTTCCGGTATTTGGAATGCGGAAGCAAAACTTTACATTGGCACTTCCGTGTTCCAAATACAGGAAGTGACACTTCACGACATCAATTCCAGGGTCGCAGCTCTAAAAAAGTTGAGAACCACTGCTCTAGAGGCATAGGGGTTAGAACCTCTGCTGAAGAATCTGGCCCTTAGCCTAAAACTACAAATTACAGTGGTCACGTGTTTGTCACTGTGCTCCTTTCATTGGGTGTGTACTTGTGAGGTGTGTGCGACCCATTGCTGCACGATCATTAGATCATTAAATATAACGCCATGATGGGGCGCTCGCATATCCCGCATACGCGCCTTTGAAATTTAATGGGGTACGTACCAAGAACGTGGCCATTACGATTTTGCTGTTTTTGGCAAAATATAGTGGAGTTTTAGCCTTACTGTTGACTGAAATTGAGAACACTCTACAGTGGACCCTTGACTTACCAATGTAATTGGTTCCCAAGGGTTGGTTGCAACTCAAGTTGGTTGTAAATCAAGACAATTTTTCCAATAAGAAAAAAGCCATAATGATGAAACTCCCAAAGCACCCCTTACCTGACCCCTTCATAATAAAGTGCTGGATATGTTTGATTTACCAGAAACACCAATAACTTTCCTGGGATCCGAGTGCGGGTTACATATGTTTCTCTGATATTCCGGGTCCACCTTTCCTAAGCCTGAGTCTACACTACAGCGCCCTTGCCCGGGGGTGTTATGGGCACGGCGGCGTGTGTGTGCCCCTCCGCTGTTTGGGTGCTGTTTAGGATGCGGTATTGATGTGCAGGCAATACCGCATCCTATTCCTATCTATTGGCAAACCTGGCCATGGGTCTGGCCATTGTTTACCAATGGGCGCGGCACGTGTCCTCAGTGCAGCAGCGGGATGCCCCTGGATCCCCAACGCCCGGGTGGGCGTTGTGAATCTGCACTCGCTGCCACGCCCACCCGCGGGCATGACGGGCCAGTATAGACTGGCACGTCATTCCCCATAGGGGATTACAGGGGGGCGGCTTTTGCCGCGGTCTACGTGCGGGAAAACCGCACGGTTTTGCTCAGTGTAGACTCAGCCTAACAACTACATAAGAGGAAACATGTTCAGCCTTGGCTGTAACTCTAAAATTCACTCTATATTTAATCCTAAATAGAATTGGAAAATACTAGTGTGTCTCAGCGAATAATAATGACATCAAAAAGTTATATTTATTTGTTTAATACTGTTTAACCTCCTGGGAGGTTAGCCCAAGTTAACTCGGCGTGAGCTTGTTTACTAACAATATTCATCCCGAGTTAACGTCGGACATACTCACCTGTGCGTTGGGAGCCCGTGCCGTTTCTATGCATTGATGGAGTGGCTGATCTTTCCGGGTTCTCCTCGATAACATCATTGATGATGCTGGAGGGGGGGCGCTGCTTGCTGTAATTGCGATTAAAAACCACCCATGTAAACATAACCTTACTGAACAAAATGTCCTTTTTGATGTTATTCTAGTTTATTGAGATGATGGAATTTCCTGTATCTATGGGAGAATGAACAGAAATGTGCCCAATGTTGGTTTTAGGTATATTTCAGTGATACTGTAATGATACAGCTCTTTAACATAGATAGATGCCTACCTTGTTCACTTGCCCGGGCCAGCTTTGTGTCCTGCTGTGTCGGAGGTTACCCAGGGCTACTCACCTTCATTTACATGAGATTGGGCCTGGATATCGACCACACTGCATCCAGGATGAAAGTGGGAAAGCTTACCTGGATTCCCATTCTGAATAGTTTATAAAGTGAGTATCACCCGGTAGGGTGGTTTAAAATAACCTTCTTCATTCAATAGTGTGTTTTTTTTTTTTTTTTTACAAATGCCTGTCCTTTAGTGTGACACTGTGGCAAAATTCTTCAAAACATGGCAGCCTACAGATCAGAGCTACACACATTGTTTTTCAGATATGAATTCACAAAAAAGGCATTTATCATACATCACATGTGATATTTTCATTCATAAAAAAACAAGTGTAGATTCGAGCTTTGCCTCTTTGCAGAAGGGAAAAAAACGACTAGCGCTAGCAAAGGCAGAGAAAGGGTTCCCAAGAAGCACTACAAATGGTGTTTGTTTAAAATTTGGACAGCATTACTTGGTGCATCTGAAAATGGCGAATGTTCCCTGCGTCACTCTATTGACTTTGATAAAGAAATAAACAGGGAAGCTGTGCTGTTAATATTCCATGTGCAGAGCTGCGTTAAGAGAGGAGAAGCCCTGATTATTCAATCAATCTTATTAATATTCATTAGAGATGATAAATATTCATCGTCCTGTTTTAGACGACTTGTTTCTATGGCAACCAGCTACCCTCCACCCCCCCACCCTGCCCCAAACAAACACACACAGCTCTGTCACTGCACCTCAATCAGACACAGATGCACCCTGTGCTATTCCAGCACCCGCCACACAAATACACCAGGCCTCAGTCATAAAATGTCAGAGAATCCCTCTGCCCGTCTGCATTGTGCACACATCACATATGGGCCCTAATATATGCATTTATGCACAAGTATCTACATATTGTCAGATCATATTTATGAGCCTTTGTACACACACACACACTATATATATATATATATTTATACATACACTATCTTTTCACATTCATTAATTATACATCAAACTGTAACTGTATATAGATATTGAAATTAAGCCGACCACCTAGAATTCTATATACATGTGTTTCCAAGGCTGGGAAATGTATCTGATTTGAGTGCCGGATACTGGTATCTAGATATTGATTTCTTCCAGTGTGACTGTGTACATTGCTATACCAGCAAATTACACTAAATGACAATGCGGGATGGGTGATTGTAAAATGGATGATTTGGATGGGTGATTCTGCTGTAAGCAGAAAATAACCATTGTAAAATACATAGGATTGTGGCCATCAAGATATATCCTACCAAATCATTTAAGGATTCTTTACATTTACACTTTTTAGGATGCTTCCTTGATAATATTTGGTCTGGCAGCTGTCACTTGTAGGAAGGCATGTGCTTTATTTTCATGATGATGACATCCAGGCAAAAAAAAAATGAATTTATGTTTATGGGGGCTTTTGTAGTTTCCCTGCCAGGTAAAGGCTTGCTGGTTGTGGTTGCTGCACTGGTCAGTATGAAGAGGGTTACATAAAATACCTGCATTATATATATATATATATATATATATATATATATATATACACACACATATACATATACACAGACATAGATAAATAAGAATTATATGTATACTTTTAGACTCTAGAGTTGTACCTGCCTTCAAGATAGGGTGACCCAATCGGTCTCTTTAAATGTTATTGATTAGGACGTGTCACCATGAGTCTTTTGTAACCCCCCTGCATTGCAGCATTTAGACTTAGGCTAATCATACATGAAACAACGTTCATTTGATTTCAATTCAACTTGTGCAATTTAATATGGACTGTCAATCTCTCAATGGTACCAAAAGAGAGTATTCTATACAAAATCCATTTCCTTAAATTAGATTTTTTTGTGTGTGCATTGTCCAAACATCAATTAGGTATAAAACAATCGAAATATTCATTTCTACATGATTGTTGATTTAGTTGTTTGTTTGTTTTTTGAAGAAAGAAAGAAGAAATTTCCACCCATGTATGGCCAACTTAAGATAGTGAGAGACAGAACTAGTAGCCAATGAATATAATTTACATGACCTGGGCAGTGCTGATGCGTATGGTGAGAGAACCCCCCAATACCCCTTTTAAACTCCCTTTAACATGAATAAATGAAGACACGAGATACCAAATTTGATGGAAAAAGTGGAATACAACATTGGCCACAGCTTTAACCTTCTGAGCGTCTGGCCCGAGTTAACTCGGGCTGAGTTTCATGCATCATGAAACTCAGCCCCAGTTAACTAGAGCCGCGCTCTAGGTATCACCGTCTTCCTACGGCGGTCGGGAGCACCGGCATGTATGCCGATGCTTCCGGGTCCGCCCCGATCGCGTCACCAGTGACGCGAAGGGGGCGGGGGTAGGTGGCGCCATAGACCTCCATCAAACTGGAGGGGCGTCGGTTTTCATCAGCATAAGTCCGGCGTCTCCAGTGACGCCGGGCTTATGTTAATGACCTCCAGCTGAGCAGGAAATCACGGCAGAGCATATAGTGCTCCGCCGCGATTGCCCGTGGCACGGTTATGAAAAAACCATGCCACGTGGCAAACGCTCAGAGGGTTAATGAGAAAAAACATATATAACAAAACATTATGTCCCTGACAGTGCTCACCCAATTTTCTGGTAAAACTTTATGATCCCCCCAAAAACTAATGTCAGCCATCAGCCTCAAAACTTTTCCAGCTTGGGGGTACCCAAATTACTGTAAATGTAAAACAGGATACCAGGATCGGACACACACACACTGGTGTTTTACAAGCCAGTGCAGGCTTGCTCATTTCTTCCAGCCTTGTGTCTTTGGCGTCATCGGTAACACTGAAGAGGTGGGCGGCGCCATAGACCTCCATGTTAATGGAGGTGGCACTGCTTTTCCAGTCCACATAGCCGGCGTCTCGATGGCGCTGCCGATGGGGGGGTGGTTAACCACGGCGGAGTGCGCAGTGTATTCCACTGCGATTGCCCTTAGGGCCCAAGAGGTTAAGGCACTTTAAGGGACATGCCACCCGTTGTGACAAAGAAAAAGGCCAGCAACAGCAAAATTAGTTAACAATATAAACCAATGAATACAACATACCCTACAATCCCAATCTAGCCCCAAGTAAAGGGAGGGAGGGTTGGTCGTGCTCGAGGAGGATGGGCTGAGGGATAGAAAGTGGCCAAGATAATTACCGATATTTAAACGACCCACCCCCTACTGACCATCTTCTCTTCCTGATGACAATCTAACAATCACCTTACCACAGCCCCACCAGTCAAGTAACCCTCTGCTGAGGGTTCCTTTTGGGCTCAGATTATGCATTACATGTGCTAATGGCATTCCTTCACTGTCCATTCATCAGGCTGGTGTTGTATCGTTGATCAAGCTGTTCTTATTCTAAAGTTAAAGGTTGGGGATTTATGTGGATCACTTTATCATGTGGATTTCTTTATGTTATTTGCAGCTGATATATATAACTCAGAGTCAGTGAAGGGATTATCTACTGGTTTCCTAATAATTCCTTTTGATTTTGTAGAAGATGATGCCTGGGACCTCGGTGTTTAGCACATTATAGAGGAGGCTTTTGGTTCCTCCTTAAAGTAATCCTGCAGAAGTAAGGCTAAGGTAAGAAAACCCCTATATACAAACTGCCTAAATCTAAAAGAGATCGGTAACCCCCTAAGCTGGGCATACACGTCACAATTTTTAGTTAAATTTTAGTGCGATTGTTTATCAAAATC
>CM070032.1:82553898-82599712 GCA_036250615.1 Ptychadena robeensis | reverse complement strand
ATGGGCGATCGGATTAAAAAACGATCGCAGGAAAATTGTGACGTGTATGCCCAGCTTTAGTTTTAAATGTTGGGAATTGGAAAAATAAAGCTTTTTTTTTTCAAAAATTTTCAGGTTTGCAAACTGTTTTTGTAATTTTTTAATAGGCTTGTGGTAAATTCATTCTCATTAATTTGTGGTCTGCACTACAATACTGAAACATGTTAGAATACTGTTCGTTTGTTTGCTAGAATACTGTTCCTAGTAAACGTGAGTTGGTCACAGTGTTTTCTATATTTCTAAAGTAAAGGGTATTTTTAGGCAGTTGCACAGTTGTGTAACCATATGAAAACCCCTCTACAAGTGTTCAACGAGCATAAAAACATTTTGGCTCCCAAGCCAAACCCGGCCTGATGGTAGACCCTTCTTTAAGGTGGCCCCATCCCCACAACCTTGGTAGTGTTTTGGAGGTCTGCAGGTGGGGGAGGGTCATTGACAATCTGTGGGAGCTCATTTAACAAAACGATCCCCCACCTTTAATGGGCAGAAACACCTGGCCATTGTTGTGTGGTGCATGTCCATGGTTTTTTTTGGAAGTGTGTATTTTCTGTCTGTTTATGGTGATTCCAGATAACATTAAAGGCAGCACATTCATTCATTGCATTCAGTGCACGACAACTAGCATCTCTTATTAGCCACACATGGATAAAAAAAGATATAGTTGTCAACCCAGCATAAAAAATGTAAGTTTGCCTAAACATCTTACTAGCCTATCCACCATGGATCTGCAATAGGTGGCTCTGTTGCTGCAATTTGGCTCTTCAACCTCCTTATTGTGGCTACCTTTGGCCTTCATAAAAAACAAAAAAATATAAATTTTTATTCGTATAGTAGTGTATATATATTATTTTTGTGGTTTTTTTTTGCACAGATGTCTTGACCTTCTAGGTGATACATTTACGTCGAATTTCATAAATTTTTTTGATAAATTATCAATTAAAATATGCGTCACATGCTGTCTATAGCCCTCACCTTTTTCTGAAGGTGGCAACCCCGGCAGTGAGCTCACTTTAAATGCACATCAAAAAACATCTCGCAAGAGAGAGCTTAACAGAAATTGTATTAAGAACAATTTTAAGGAATTAAAGAAATGCCTGAAAAGAGCAGGCTATGTTTTATTTAAATTTTACTTAAAATATGGGACGCACTCAAAAATGGCTGCATAGTGTGGTGTTTAATTTATTTCAAAGTAGGTCTACCCATTCCCACTGCATGTTTGTTGTATTCTGTTGTTAAGGGTTCTAAATTTTATAAGCTGTGTTATGTTTTGCTGTTTTATTATTTTGTCTGGTGGACTTAAGTCTCATCACACAAAACACAGGTGTGCAAGTCCTGGGCCAAAAAAAAAAGTTTCAGTTGATTGGAGTTCACCAATTAGATTAAATCTAGTCTTTGAAAATTATCAACATAACTGGTGTACCCATACTGTGTGCCTGCCTCTTCTCCTATTTCAGTAACAGCTAAAAGATTTGCTTTTCAGTTTCTGACCTGATGACAACAGTAGTAAAGACAAAAAGTAAGCATTTTCCTCAGCACAAGGAGCACAGCAATATATAATCTGGTGTTTGCAACATCTCACCATTTGTGAAGATGAATACAATCCTGGTGTGCAGGTTGGTATTCAGGGTCCACACTCACGGCCCCCATACACCTTTCCATACAATTTCTGTACATTTAACTTCTACCAAATCCATGTAATATGAGGACCTTTCTAAACCTTCCAATCACTATGTATTCCATCAGGGAGGACCTGGCACTACATAGATGTTGGTAGAACTAATGGAATTGTATGGTGTGATCTGAAGGTGTATGGGGGGTTTAACATTCTTAACTGCATATACCTCTACAACCCTAGCTAACCATAGTTGCATTTACTGAAGCTTTACCATAACTGATGACAACCAGTGGCTGTTAAGAGTTAGTAAAGGTTGATGAAGTTTTTTCAGTTTGAGCTAATTAGGGTTAAGACAGGCAGTTAATCTTCCCCTTAAGGCTATGTTCCCACTTAGGCGATTAATCGCCTGTCCTTGCGATTTTCAATCACCGGAGGAATCGCCCGCCAATCGCCTACACTAGTTTCAATGGGCTTGTCCCCATTGATAGGACCCCGCGTTCTGACCATCGGCGATCGCAATTATTTTCCTTCAGTTGCGCCCATTCATTCTCTATGGAGGCAATCTTTTTTGTGAAAATCGTCTGTTCAATAGCCTGGTGATCTCTCGCCGGGGATTCTGCCGTAACATAGCCTTACTTACATAACTTACTACAATACTGCCTCAATAGTCAGATCTACAGAAACAGAACAAGTGGAGGAATAGTAGGGTCAATTCTTGCTTATCCTCTACCCTATGATGAAGCCTAGAACACCTGGGACTTTAATGGCACACATGATCTATAGTTTCATGATAAATGCAGTAGTAAGTTAATGATATAGGTCAACAGTCATATACATTGTATAAAAATTCATTACATGCATGTCTAAATTGGTCACACTCATTTAAATGTCAGCAATGTACAGATGTGAAGTAGCCCATTTGCTATAGTGTAGGGCATGGAAGTTGCATTGATCTAGGATCGTGAACTAGGCCTTGAACACAACAAACTTTGTCTAGATTGCTAGACTATTCTGTTCTGCAGCAAATGGCAGTTTTAAACATCATAATTCAGATTTTTTTTTAGTGCAGGCGGGTGAATTGTTGGGTTGACACTCTTTAACGATTTTTTCCCCGTGTGTTGTGGCTAAATGCATGGGGCACAAGAATAAGCAGCTTTGCACTAGAGGATATTCTAATCCACGTCTATGTATTACTGCTAGGAGATAAAACTCAATGGCAATCGGCCTGGGTCACTAGAGCTATGTTTGCGGTGACCCCACCCTCCAAGTTGCACACAATAACTGCAATTTATGAAGTAAAATGGCTGCACGAAAATAGTTGTGATGTGATCAGATAATTAACAGTGGATGATAGTGTTCTTGTTTGCTAAAAAAGTGTAAAGGTACCCATACACGTTGCGATTTTTCGGGGACCGATGCGATATTCGATTTCGTTGCCCGATTTTTGCTTTAGTGCTATTTTTAAAAGTCGGTCGGATGCCCGACTTTTTGGCCCCGACTATTCACAGCCTGACCGACCGATCGGCTGGTTGGATTGGGAATCTTTTAAAAGTGGCCGACTTACCGAAAATTACAGGCATCCTCATTCTGGACCCTACCGACTTTTCGGCCAATTTTTATAAAAACAGCATCGGTCGGACTACATTTGCATGTTAGGAATCCCGATCGGTCGGAAGGGCTAAAATCGCACGAAAAATCGCAACGTGTATGGATACCTTAAGACCGTTAAGAAAACCTCTATAGGAGAATTTGGACGATAGTCCTGCAGGACTGAAAAATGACTGGCCTAATATAAATGTGCTAACCTGAACAGGTCAGTCATTTTTCAAAGCAGTAAATTGCTTTAATTTTTCTTTACTTATTCCAAAATATCCACATTAAAAGTTATGACTATATGCACAATACAGTGGCAACCTGTTGTTAATATCACAATTTCTTATTAGTGGTACCTTATATTGTAGAGGTTGTGATAGATCATATTTGTTTGTGTTTAAACAGTTACACAGATTCTTAATTAGGCCGGAGCCATATTAAAAACAGTGTGCTGTAATTGGAGAAATGTTACAGCAGGGAACACGCACAGTTTTCCCAAGCAATTACCTCTAAGTACACGTGCTTGAAAAATCAGAAGACTATTGCTCTCTATTAGTAGATACGACTTTAGCCCGTTGTTCTCTGGAACTGGTACACCTGCAGTTTGTTCTCTTATAGAAGTGCACCTGCTTGTTTCTTCTTCTTCCATGCATAGTCCAAGCTCTGCAGGTGGCTTTCTTAAGTAGCCAGGGCATTTAAATATCTCAACTGCTGTCTTCCTGACCATTGTCAAGAAGAAAACATGTTCCTTGGCTACTTAAAACATTATCTTCTAGTATGGAACTGTTGCATTCTGTCCACAGGTAGCCTAAAGCTAGCCACACACGGTTCAATTTTGGTTCAATCGATGCTCGATTAGATCGAGGAATTCAATCGTCTAATCGAAAATCGATCTTAATCGCATCAACATACACCCCACATTGAGTTTGCGATTGTGGTGAGATTTCGATTCCAAAAGATTACTAAAATCGTCGATTTTGGTATTGAAACGTTTGAATTCCCGATTGAAGTGGTCTATGTTATGTATATCTAATCTAATCGATCCAGGAGAAACACCACAAACATCGACGATTATAAAACGATTTTGGTGCAATCGACGATGATTTTCCAACATTCGATTCGATTTTCTGCCTTCATCGAACAATTATCGTCGATCGTACCATGTGGGCATTCCTCGATTTTCATTCAATCGATGAAAAAATTAATCTAATCGCACATCGATTGAACCAAAATCGAACCGTGTGTGGCTAGCTTAATTCATTATTTTCTCTTCTATTTATTATAGTACTTCGTTAACTTACAAATTTGGTGATCCTGCCACGAAAAAAGTTGCCTTTGTTGTAGTAGAAAGAATTGGGTTTGGTAATGTATAGAAAAAAACAAAGGAAATGAACCTTCTTGGCGATATGCATGTGGCACGCTGCTTTAAAAAGTGTGTTTATATGCCTCGCTGCGGTCGCCCATGGTACACTTTGTAGGCCACTTGGAGGTGCTGGGGAAAAAGCGACGCCCCTCCAATTACATGGAGGTCTTTGGCGCAGCCTATCCCCGCCACTTTTGTCACTGGAGACCTGGAAGGATTGGCGTCTATGCCAATCCGGAGAATCGCCAGGGGAACATCCCGACAGGTACATTTCCCGGCAGTTAATTTGGGTTGAGTTTCATGATGGATGAAATTCAACCTAAGTTACCTCGGGGAGAATGCCTAGGAGGTTAATAACCATACCACGGTCTACTTTATTTCAGTTTATCTTTTTGAATTTTTTTCAGTTCCATAAATTACACACACTACAGGGCTAATTGATAAAACTGCTAATTTAACCTGTGTATGGCCAGCCTAATGTCTGGTTCACACCTATCTGTTACATGTGAACTAGCCCATGGATATATTGTGAATGTTTGCAATATTCTTAACATGGATTGTCCAACATGAGAAAAATTGACCTACCATGAATTGTTGCATTAGGCCTGCGTTACTGCTTCTGGGCAGACTAGTGTCCACTCTTCGTATTCTGAGCGACACACCTGCGGTGCTGTTTTAAAGCTGCGGGCTGCCACGTCTTCATAGCAGTGCCGCCGGAGACACCTCTGTTGAAGATCAGTGGAGGTGTTCCCAAAACTTAGGAAAACAGCACCCAATGCTGTTTAGGTGCTGTTTTTCAGTGGACTTATGCCTGGGGCTGCATTTTTAGCACCCAGACACCCGAAAAGCGTTGTCCTGTTTGACAGCCACTATTTGCACATTCACTCCATAAAGTTAACATGGGGGGGCTTGTCGCTTTTGACAAGCGCCTGCACAGGTTGTGCATATTTCACGCTGCTCACTTGGAGGATTGTCCCCAGAACAGAGGCGGCCATCTGAAGCGGTCGACCAGAATAGCAGTAGTGATCCTCCTTGACGGCAATACACACATTTATTCGGGGACCCTATAGTACTTTGGATGGGGACCCTATAGATGTGTATGGCTAGCTTAAAGAACTCACTCCTATACTAAGGTGTTTTGGAGAAATTTTTATGCGTTCTCATGTGAACCAGGCCATTGTATATAATGTGAACTCTGTTGTCTAACATGCTTGCCCAACGCATAAAAAAATGGATAGGTGTAGACCAAGCTTAAATGATGGATAATATTTCGTCGTGTGTTTGCATTCATTTCAATGCATTTTCACATGCATAGGCATTTTGAATATAGTGCGCTGTGTTAGCACGTGTTAACATGTTGCTCAACAGGCATTAAACAGAAAAGGTGCTCTGTATTGCAGTGAAAACCCAGCAGAGGTTCTAATCCCTCCCTACATTTAAAAACTATAAAGGTACCCATACATGTTGCGATTTTTCGTGGACCGATTCGATATTCGATTTCGATTCCCGATTTTTTGCTTTACTGGTATTTTTAAAAGTCGGTCGGATGCACGATTTTTCACCCGATTTTTCACCCGATTAGTCACAGGCTACAAAATTACGGGCATCATCATTCGGGACCCGACCGACTTTTCGGCCGATTTTCTAAAAACAGCATCGGTTGGACTACATTTGCATGTTACGACCGAACGATCGACCTACCCGACCGACCGGATCGGTCGGAAGGGCTAAAATCACACGAAAAATCGCAACGTGTATGGGTACCTTTTAGAAATGTTTTTTCCTGGACTTACATTTTTCATCTAATAGTTTGAGTGCTTAGAAAATTTGTCAATTGTTATCCTTTGTGAGGCGAGGTAAATTACCCTTTGACTAACTGGTAGCAGTGGCTTCTCCTGACAACAGACATCTCAGTATAAAGCCTGTATCATATGTCACTGGCAGCTATAGAAGCAGCATCAAGACAAGGCATCAGTGAAACTAAACCCGCAGGATCCACAAACAGTCTCTTTGTAAACAATAAAGGGTCAGTCCACCTAAAACTGATATTTCAGTTCTTGCTGGTTGCTGTCAGTAATGACAAATTGTCAGTTCAGAATGTTTAGGTAGCAAGACAGACGTTCTCTTTTTATGCCTAGATCACATCATAATCTATCCAGCTGCTTAGTGTAGAATTCATATTTGAAAGGGTATATATACACTACTGCAGTGTACTAGTTCATAGTCAAGTGCATGGCATATGTTTGATTGACCACTATCAATCTCCATGCTCTGTTCTTCTCCCTCCAGCCAGGGTTGTAGTCAGTTGAGATAATTTTTTGCATGATAAGGGTCAGGTCATGTCTCCATTTCATGACTCCACTCTTATTTAAAAGTAGAGAGGCAGTGATAAGTACCTTTATGCCTGGTACACATCTATCCATTATAGGGCTGGTTCACTATTGTGCGTTGAGCAACATATTAGCATATGAGTAGACTATTCTAAAAGAAATCATAGGGGGTAAAGCAGGCCATACACTCTGAGATAAAAATTAGGATCCATTAAAACCGACCAATGAATGCATTTTATCGTCCTGAAATCCGCACATGTCCACATGGTACAACCGATATATTACGATCGTAATTGCCGTTTTTTTATGATCGTAATTTATTGGACATGTTCAAAAATTTTAATTGGTCTGGCAACATCGGGAAGCTTAATACTGTTTTTATAGTGTTTACCGACCAATTACTGCCGAGGCTTCCCCTTTAAAAAAAAAAATACATCACAATGGCCAATATAAACGGCGATGAATTTCGATGACATCCTCGTAAAAAAAAAAAAAAATACGATCCTAAATTGGATTTTCAATGTGGTAGCTTTTTTGCCGAATAATACGATCCAAACCGATACCGCCGTCGGGATACATTTTATCTTAGAGTGTATGGCCAGCATTAGTTCCAGAAAGTTAACCCCCTAATGCTGATCCCCAAACCAACATTACATATTGCAAAAATCACAGAAAAGAAACCGTACTAAGGGCTTGTTTCCACTACATTTTTCAGTCCGTCAAGGTCCCTCCATCAACACACCAACGATGCGTTGGGGGCACGCGTTAAGCATCCGTCAGGCATCCGTTAAGCTTCTGTCAGGGCATATGTAACTTTTTTTTTTTTTATGGGAAAAATAGTCCGCTACTGACGGATGGCTATCCGTTAGTAACGGATGCCCATCCGTCGGTAACGGATTCAATGCATTGTCTATGGGTGCGTTGACGCACCCCCCCCCCCTTGCGTTACTGACGGATGCGTAGCGTAGCACAAAGTAGCAGACCAACGCATGTGGAGACAGTATCATGGATCACAATGGTCTACGTCAACGTCAAACGGAGGGATTTTGACGCAGTGGAAACCCAACCTAAGGGGCCAGCCGGGTATGTTTACAAAAATTTTTATGTTTATGTTGGGCAATGGATGTAAACATATGTAATCAGGACCTTAAGCTATAATGTGCAGTTGTTAGCATGTGCTGATATTGCAAAATCACTGAAAAGAAATGGTACTAAGGGGCCAGTGGGGTATATTACAAAATGTATTATACACAGTGGCAATATTTAAACAGCTGGTAATCTTTTCCCTCACCATACCACAACATCAATGAATTAATTCATTAAACATCCTATAATTGATGTTGTATGGTGAGGGTAAAGATTACCAGTTGTTAAAATATTGCCACTGAATAAAATATATTTTATAAATATACCCCCCTGGCACATGCTAACAACTACACATTATATCTTAAGGTCCTGATTACATATGTTTACATCCGTTGCCCAACACATAACACACACATAAAAATGAAAAGTTGTGAACCAGGCCTAAACGCACATTAGTAAATGCATGTTAACAAGTGTCCAACAAGTTCACAATAAAGCCAAGGGGCCTGTTAACATGAACATTTACATTACTACAAATTGACTCTGGTAGCAAGTGTGTCCTCAAGTCACCTTGGCTTGTTTACTTTTAGTGGTTTGCATTGCTGGCTGCCCATAATTCCCTGCTTTGTATACAAACAACAGGGCATCATGGACATCCCACAATGCATTTTGGTATTAGTAAACAAACTGGAGTGATTTGAGGGCATACTTGCTGTCACTGTCATTTCGCGGTGGGCTTGCAGCAGGGAAAGAGCGGCAGTATGTCACCCGATGGATTGCAAAGGATTGCATTTAGGGTATACTTAAAAAGAGTGGAAACTGTATCATGTTTTTTAAACCAAATGTTTTAGGTACAGTGTAGTGTGTTTATTTCTAGGCATTTATGATCGTAGAAAAGGGATCCCTGGAACTCATTTCATATGTTGGGTATCGGGGGACTCATTAAAGGGGATTCCCAGATGGCTAATGAGGCTCCCACTCATATAGATATGAACCAGGGCTTGAAATGAACTATTTTACCATCTGTATGAAGCATATAATGTCTGTCACTTTGGGAAACCTCTTGCAAAAGTCTTTTTTTCTAGACCCTGAAACCTCAAACCCAGCACCCCTGAAACTACAGATATTGCATCATCCTTAGGCCTAATCTTCACTGCATGCAAAAAACTAATTAAAAAAAAAATGGACCGCAACAAAGAGGTGTGAACCCAGCAAAAAACAAATCTCAAGAATCTCAATGAGATACAGAGATTCTTCTAAAACTCTGGAAGACTTGCTTTAACATCTGTGAATCCAGGAAAGAACTTTGAAACCTGGTATATCTTACATGTACTTGTATACATTGTGAATCACATACCATACTTCACAGTGTGCAGAATGGGGCAGCTTAAACATTGCTTTCTTCTACTCATTGTACAGAAAGGCCAACCCACCATGCACTCCAATTCATTCAGAATGAAATCCCTTTGTATCTTGCACCCACCTCCAAATTGTCATCAGAGGATTAGCAAGGGGACAATTGTCAGGCTACAGACAGGGCTGTACGTTCTGGTTAGCGTCTCATTCTAAGCACCAGTCACCGCCTTCATATTTATTTCCTGGTTCACAATTATCAGCTTTACTCGGGTTGATATGCATTGCCAAGTGAATCGGTCCATTGGATTGGGCATGCCTATCGTGTTGTCCAATGCATAAAACTGATAGGTGTGAACCAGGCCTGATAGTAAGCCACCTATGCGTTTTTATTTGTTCCATATTTTTTGCACATATCCCAATTTGTGCAATAAAAGTTTTTGTCAATGCACATAAATCCGGGTTGAACCTGAAATCTGAAAGCATGTAGATGGGTTTAGCTCAGACCCTGGCAAACTAGGCCATATTCGGCCCGTTTAGTCTTGTAATTTGTCCCTTTATCATATTGATGTCAACAAGCTCTGGCTTCCCTCAGCTTCTTCCCTTCAATCAGGCAAAATTTACACTGTCATTTCCTGAGCTGCTTTCAGCCCGCAGCAGCACGGGAAAGGCAGTGCCCTCCCGCATCGAGGGGCCATAATTTTTTTTATAAATAGTTATTATTTTTTCCATACTTTTTTTTCTTAACCTCCCTTGCAGTATGATTGTTATTATTTTTTTTAAAGCGCTATGGAAAATGTATCAATGTAATCTGAAAAGGTTTCCCACCCATGCTGAAAAGATTTGTGACCAGGTGACCCATACAGGTCCTTTGTCTGGCCCCTCTGTCCAGTTTAAAAACCCATTGTGGCCCATGATCTAGCTCTAACTCACCCTTTAGCTAGCCATACATGTTCCGATCCCATGGGTGATCGATCACCCATCCGATCGATTTCAGAGGGAATCGGATGTCCGATCGATCGCCCAATTAAGCCTGTCCCTACCACCTTGGGCCACCGATTCCTGGACGATTCCGTGCCCGATCGATCACTTCACACATGACAACTCCCCCTGATGTGTGCGGAATCGGATCAGAAAGACCAACATGTTGGTTCTCTGGCAGATCCGATTCTGGGCCCCCGATCGTTCGGACGCGATTCCGGGACGATCGATTAGCGTGCACGCGCCCGGAATCCCTTGGGAATCGGACCCATGTATGGGGACCTTTTAGAGTTTTATATTATAACTTAGAAATGACGCCCAGGCTTCTTTCATGCATGATTCCACTTAAAGCTGAGCCAATCCAGTACTTGAGCTGCTGTGCTTTATTTAGTCTTCATGAAATTTGCATTATAAATGTTGAATTATTTACATCTCATCTCAATCATTATTGCTGCTTACAATGATCTTACAGTTCATACTAAATATTAAGGCCCCCATACACCTTACAATCTTATCATACAATTTCTGTACAATCTACTTTTCTTCTACCAAAACCATGTAACAAGAGGAACTTCTTGAGCGTTATGCCCGAAGCCAGTACGGGCACAGTTTGATCATGAATCAGACTGCGCCCATGCCGGGATCAAGCGCAACCAGTGGCTCTCTGTGAGCTGCAGACTTACAGAGCCTTTCCAGACAGAAGCCGAAGGGGGTGTCCCTTTTCTCTCCACACACCGTCGGCGTCTAATTGACACCGGCAGTGTGTAGAGGGCTGGGGGGAGTGCCTGCAATCACGACGGAATACAGTGTACTCCGCCGCCATTGCCCAGTATACTCCGCCACGATTGCCCAGGCAGCTGCTTTTCATGCCATAAAAAAGGCATGAAAAGCCCTGACGCCTAGAAGGTTAAAGTTCATTAAATTTTTCCATACCTTGTTTTTTTTTGTTTGTTTGTTTTTTTTTTTGTTATAATTGCTGTGCTTTGTAAAGGGTTGAGCTGGCCATACAAGGGGCGATTTAGCATTCAATTCCAGAACGATTGATTGGCGTGCAGGTTCACGGCAGATGTTCGAGAATCAGACACCGCCCACCGATTGATCCCGCTTCAAGAAAATCGATCGCGAAATGTTTGATCGCCTTTTTTTTGATGGGGACCGAGGATCGCTGCCCATCTGCAGTTATTGATCCCGTCCCAAAGAAAGACGATTGAACAGGGATCCAACATGTTGGTAAATCCCTGTTCGGTCGCTATAACATTGGATGTGGACCAAAGTATTGGCAAGGGATTGATTGCCAAAGGTGGTGCGCATCTATAAGTTGCATCACACATTGATCGTACAGGAATCTTCCCATGAATAACCAGCCAGACACAGTGACTGTATAGAGAGCACTGTGCATGTATTGTAGAAGAAAATGAACTGGGTTCACATGGTTGTTTTTCAGGGAACGTTTGAGCACTAGAAGTGTTTGTGACAATATTGCAGGGGGGGGTTCGTTTTTTTTTGTTTTGTTTTTTTCGAGGGAAAATTGAATTGCATTTTTGGCTAAACTGCATAATTTGCTTGAAAAACACCGGAAGAAGGCCTGCGAGTGCTGCTGGGAAGCAGGAGGCGCCAGGAGGTTGCACGCAAATATTGCGCTCAAACGTTGCGTGAACCTAGCCTAAAGCAGCCTAAATGGCACTGATGTATGCTGTAAGGACACATATAGAATACACCCTATTCTACAGAACTTGTTCATTTGTCTGTTGAATACCATTGCAAACCAGTGCACAGCAAGGCAGTGTGGTGCGTTTCTACCATTGTTGCTAAATAGCTCCACAATAAAGTACAAATCATTGTTCTTAGAGCGTGGTAAATTGCAGCCCATTTAAGAAACAAAAATCAGGGGTCATGTATTATGACAATATGTAATATGGCAACACATCATTGTGAAACGGCAGTTGTTGTCACTTGTTGATGACCTCTTCTGAGTTCTGTCTAAGTTCTTTTTGCAATTCCCTCCCCCATAACTCCCCCCTGAACCCCTATACTGCATTCATCTCCATCTACTTCATCTTTTTGCTTGTCACTCTCAGGCCTGGATTACAACTATCCGCTTGACATGTATTGACATTCATCCAAGTGTTTTCAAATTAACAGTCGTTTTTATTATATGCTTGTATATTATGCATTAACCAATGTGCGCAAAAACTCTTAAATCCAGGCTTACTTTCCCTTCTTCCTTACAGGGAACACATAGCTCGATATAGAAGCCGTTCAAGGTTCCCTGCAGCAGCAGCAGCACCATCACGCTGCTGTGAGATATCGAAGGAGCTGGAGACACAGCACTGCATGTTGACATCAAGCAACGGACATCGACCGTGGTTTACGATCATGTCCGATATCCCTGTTTTCGAAGTGATTAATTGGTCCCACTCGAAAACAGGAATGGCTGCATATGATATAGGCCAGATAGATAGCCGTGATGGTGCTCAAAGCGGCCATGGATCTGGCCCACATCTAAACGTGTGTTTCTAGCTTTACTCTCACACTCCTACTTTGTCATTGCCATGAACTTTTCTTTTAAAAAAACACCCCAATCCCCTTTATTTCTTTAATTCTACTTAACATAGTTTACTATTCAGATTACGATGTAGCTCAGAAGAAAACAGGGGCCCTGTCATGACAGAAAGTTGTCTAGCTTTTTTTTGCATACTACTTCTGGGTCACAGTTTCACTAGGTGATGGAAATTATTTGTTTAAATAGAGAATTTTGTTTTTTTGGGGTGGGTGGAGGAGACATAGCATACCCACAATACACAGTATGTCTGCAGATTTACTTAGGGATAATTTGTTTAATTAAATCAGGAACAACACAATGCCTTGACTGGACAAATACACAATTCTGATTTGAAGAATAAGAAATGAATAGCAAATTATACTAAAATCCAAAACCAGTTTACTCATATCAGTACTTATTAGTTAATCAAACAAGAGTATTTGCATGACAGGATAAAATATATGGTTGGTAATGGCAGCACACATAGTGTAATTATATATTTATGTGTGTGTGTGTGTGTGTATCTAAGAACTGTGCATAGATGTGTATATTTGAAATATATTTACGTATATCTGTCTGTGTGTAAGGTGATAGTGATTTCTTCCTTGCCTCTGTCTCTCTCCTCTGTGTTGTCATTCAGACAGTGTCCTCATTATCTGCTGATCAATAAATTGAGTCTTCACGGAGATGTGAGGAGGCACGAAACAAACAGGAATATAGAGAAATGGAGACAGAAGATACAGGTAATATACTGAATACAAAATGGATCAGCATAGATGCATATGAGGAGGTTTGATATAGATAAAATAAAGGGCATATAAGGAAAGAGCAGATCTCTCTGTTTTGGGTAAAAAGAGAACAAGGAATGAAAAGAAGACATACAGAAAGTAGAGAAGCGGGGGCATTTTGTAGAAGTCATTCATACATTGAGCAGACATCAGCATTATTACTTTTTCACTTTTAATTTTATTTTTTTTCCTAGAACTCCTGCACATTGAATCACCTATGTAAGACACCGTGGCACACAATCAAAGTCTGTAGGTTCGGTGTTGTGTTTGACTAAAATTACTAAAAAGGTAAGAGAAAAAAAATGATGTGGTGGTAGCTTGTGTACAAAATGCCTGAGCTTTTAATCTGAACATAAAGACTGATTTATAGTTGCAGGGCAGTGGTGTATAAAGCCCAATATACACAATATATACAACATTTGTATATGGTCTGGGATACTACAGAAAACACTAGTCCAGACCAACAGCATTCACCACCTGAAAAGCACACTGTGTAGGGCAAAGTTATAGACTTTGAGAATTGCACCTTTCTATAAATGACCACCACTAACTGAGGACAAAGACAGAGTTGAGGGAGGGAAAAAAGCCATTATTTATAGGGCCATGCGGTGGAAAAGCAGTATGATAATGGGGGCTTCTGGGACACACACAGTGCATGTGAGGTAAGCATGTGCAAGTCAGGAGACTGCAGAAAGAGATGCAGACAAGCAGGTGAAGGAAGATGATAGTGTAAAAGACAGACACACTAAATGGAGAGAAAACAGGCCATAGGGCATTGGTGGAGGAAAGGAACAACACAGGTGAGAAATTCAGGATTAATTATAACTCCATTACTATAGAGTGACAGACAAGGGAGTAAAGAGAGCAGATGTGAGACTCATTGTAAGAGAAAGAACCTCAAAAGAATGATATAGGTGTAAAAGGGGAGGGACCGTGTGAGGATTCAGACAGGAAAACTGTGGGAGCGAGGAAGCTACGGGAAGAGAAAACCAAAAGAAAAGTGTACAGAAAAAGATGAAAAGAGAGAGTTCAGCAGAGTGAGGAAGAGGGAAAGCGGGACACAGCAAACAATGAAGTGAGATATTAAAGGAATGAGTGAGCGAGGGAAGGAGGGAGAGAGAGAGAGATTATAGAATCAAAGAAAAAAAAAATCAGCCCAGGGAGAGTGAGAGAGACAGAGCAGTGTTGACAGACAGAAATTAATCAATAGGCAGACAGGAAGAGAGACAGAGGAAAGAGAGAGGCTCTGAAACAGAGACTGTTTCTAAAAAGAGAGGGAAAAGGAGAGAAAGTGAGAGAGGCAGTCAGCGAGAGGAGAGAGATAGAGGAGGAGAAGGGGGAGGAAGGGGGGCATCCATTTTTGTGGCGGGGATTTGAGCTGCTTTTGTGTAACTCTCCCTGAGAGATCGCATGCTTGATGAAAGGCCCTTAGAAAATGCAAATTGCAGCACGCATGAAAAGCACAAAGAGGCATCTCGCTGTCCCTGCCATGGGTTTAATTCTTCACCAACCACGTAGCGCTGACGTCGGGAGCAGATAATCTCTTCTCTGCCCGGGAGTGTGAGTATAACACACAGACTTTACTGCTCGGGGAACACTATTTTATCCATTTATTGTCTGGGTTTGGGGACTTGTATCCTGCATCAGGGTCTGGGGAGGACGGATGGAGTAGTGTTTGGGAGGATGTGTTTTTTTTCTGGAGTGAGGGTAAAATTTTATGTTTGTTTCTCTGTACATGTTGAAAGAAGGGAGTGAAATAAAATGAATTATTGGTTAAAAAACTTAGCAGGTGCAGAGGGACAGAAGAGAGGAGGGGGAAAAGAGAGAGGGAGGGTAAAGAGACACAGAGAAATGGGAAAAAGAGAGAGAGAGAGAGAGAGAGGAAGGGAGGAAAAAGAGAAGAGAGGGAAACGGAGAGAGAGAGGGGGCGGAGAAAGGGAGTGAGAGAGAAGGAGAGAAACAGAAAGAGGAACGAGAGAGAGTGAGAGAGAATCCTGAGAAGGATGCACAGAGGCACCGGACGAAATGAGACAGGGAGAAGGAAGACAAGTGTCAACATGTAGAGACTGAAATAGCATGATAACGAAAGACTGTTTAAAACCAGGAAAGAAACATTAGGAATACAACAGAGCAACTTTTTCCCTTTAAGTGTGTGTTTTTTCTTCTCTCACTCTCTCTCTCCTTCTATGCCGAGCATGGGGAAGGGGGGTAGGAAGAGGGGGAATGTGAGAATAAAGGAGGGAGGGTTAGGGGAATGAGAGGGTCTTTGTACTGTGAAGCAGTGGGGGGGTGAAGAGAATGAAGGAGGGGGGAGTCACAGAATAAGGTGAAAGGGTTTTTGGTGAAAGAAAGAGAGGACAGGGTGCAAGAGGGAGGGGGAGAGATACAGGTTTAACCCTGTGCATCATGGTGTGAGCAGAAGACAGTTTGATAATAAGTTCTTTAACCCCTGTGTGTGATAGAGCAGCATGTGCTACTTTACATGCCTTCCTGTTGGCTGAGAACGGGTTAAGTGGGGTGCAGCAAAGGGTGGGTTCTCACCCCCCGCCCCACATATACATGCCCGCCTGTCTGTCTGGGGCCTGGGCAGGGAGGGGGTAGAATGAGGCCTTGTGATTTTCTGTCTCTCGCTCTCTCTGTCTCTATTACATGGCTGAGTGAGTCTGAGTAATGAATGTGTGATGAAATTACACGGGCGCACACATACACACAGGAATATGCACACTCACAGATACATACAGAAACACACAGGCGTACAGAAAACTTAGCAGCTTGTGTAAGTCTATACCCAGACAGCAGACATAACCTGTCACACTGCAGTACACATATGAGATTACATGTACAGACACAGTTATGTACACAGTCGTAGTGATGAACGCTGGCCTTTCCTCAAGGGTATACAAACATGCACAGAAAAGTTACACATACACAGTCTCCAGGGTCTACACATAGGGAAAACATAGCCACATATACAAACACAGAAAAACAGAAACTCTTCACTCACACGACATTTTTTAATATTGTGAACTGTGCCTACATGGAAAGGGCAAGGAAAATTAACTGGTAATAGAGAAAAAGAACCTATAAAAGGGGTTAATATTCTTTGCAGACAACATGGATGTTGTATTATGAATGTTTGTATTATGTAGGACTATATTGATTCTCACAACATCAGTATTTCTTTTCAGATAATGATAATGGCGTATCATTTGCAGGGCTATTATTCATTAAATTGTAGGAGACGTGATCCTCCCATGTCATCTGTGCCCCAGAATGTATAATGGCGACTTGATGCACTGCAATAGAGGCACAGGTGCTGAGACCTAAAAACAGGGATTACACATTTCTCACTGATAATTATACTATCATATGGATACCCATACAAAGGATATACATAGCCACAGATCTAGGTATTCAAGGAGAATGATAACCAAATCAGTAGAATTGTTTTGACAAAAAAGGTCCAGCTTGTAGCAGTTTAGTATCTGTGATTGGAGATGGAGATGCTGTGAAATGCACCATAGTACTCATTACAGCTCTAAAGTATCAGGGCACCCTGGGAGTGCTAGGACAGCCAGCCACCCATATGGTGCTATTGAGGAATGGAAGGTGAAAGTGTGCTGCCCACATGGTGCACCCCCGTAGGGAACACATGGTGGCCGCACAGCTGATTCCACTACCAGTGATGTCTGCAGTGCAAATATAGGCAGACTCCCTGCACCTGATAGCCTTATCTCACTAAGAATTCTGACTGGTAAAAAAAAACAGGTACATTGCAAATACTGAGTGTATACTTTTTTATATGTATCAGCAGCCTGCACATACTAATCGCTTGTATTGCAGCCTTTAGTGGGATGTTACAGTAAACTGTTTATATAAATTCACTAATATTTTGTCATGTATGATGAATATATTTCTTCATATTCTAAACCAAACTAAGAATTTTGATAATTTTCTCATTTGCTCCAAATAAACCCCTATTAGCAGTCATCTTTTTTCTGTTTGCCCTGCAGTAAATCAGTGTAAAGGTAAAGGTATTTTATAAATTGTGAGCAAAATTTAGGGTTTTGTAAGCAGACACAGCATTAATGAGGCAATTTATTACTGTGCTATTAATGTTGAGGTCTATTTACAACCAGTGCTGAAATTTTAGGTTGTGTGTGCTAGCATAGTATACATACCATAGTAATTTAGAATGCTTACTTTGGCCATGTTTGCTGATGTCTACCCTCCAAAATATTTAACATCTGGTTTATTTTTTTTCTCTTCCAAGAGCAGCAGAGAAATAGATGAGAACCAACCTACCCAATTACTCATAGGCTTACATTTCACATACAGACAGATTCATATATCACTATTGTCAGGGTTGCACATATCTTTTTTAGTGTGCTCCTCCGATGAGTACCAGGAGATGGTATTTGGTACTTACCCCATATGTATGTGGTCTTCCTCACTGTCTCCCTCACTGTCCTCTGCATCAGCTTCCTGCTTGGTAGATTCTGCTATGAGACCTTGCTATTTCTTATTTCGCCTCCGATTAGCTGTCTCCATCCACAGGTCACCAGTTGGCTTTGGGTCAAATGTAACATGTTTGAACCCCCAGATCTCATACTTCAGTAGTGCAACCCTGAATTATATTGGCTTAGTAACTAACCCCTGAGACTTCCTAATTCCCAATTTCAACCTTTCATAGTCACATTCCAGCTGTCACACAGTGCTTTTCTCTTGTCAGATTTTATACTTCCATATGCCTACTCTGACTTTCATCCCCCAGATCTCCAACATCCTTAGAAGTCCAATTTTTTATTATTATTATTAATTTAGTGGAGTGTCTCCAATTTGTTAGTACGCATATGAGCTTTGTAACAATAATGCAGATACGCATAGCTAGTTTTTGGCCCCTTTTGAGTACCAGAGTTTGCCACACTGATTGATTTTTAGTTAGATTCCCATACGATCAATCGCCATGCATGTTTTTGGAAACCCTTGTTCAATCCATTCCGCTCAAAGAAGTTGATTGAACAGGGAACCAACATGTTGGTATATCTCTGTTGGATTGCTATTACTTTGGATGTAGACCAGGGTCCTCGTCCAAAGTATTGACCAGGAATCAATTGTGCAAAGTGGTGTGCATCCATTCGTCGAATGATCGATCGCATGAGTATCGACATGTGGAGGCATTACACTTTTCTAAGGTCTTCTAGTGATTGGATATAGCAGGGGATACAGTATCTGCAGCAATGATGAATTAATTCATGTTATTTAGCATTTGTAGCGTATGTTGTTTTAGTAATAAAAGTAAAAAAAAAATACAAAATGCTATTTCTAAATACAAAATAGTATGTATATGCAGCTGGAGTAAATGTATGCCTAATATAGATATGAAATATAAAGAGTTACATATATATATATATATATATATTCAGGCCCTGGTCACTGGAACGAATGCCTGCATAAAGAATTTGCAGAATAGCTTTAATCCTAGCCAAGTCATGGCACAGTATAAATCTATAATAATGTTGAATAATTCACACTGTCTGCTCTTTCATTGGTCCTGCAGCATTTATTCTATTAATGTAGGAACTACTATAATGAAAGTAGGACAGCGTAAAAATTGAGAAATAGAAAGTGACACGTGCCATTGCCTAGGGATACAGAGAAAGGTAAGTTTCTGTGCTTCCTTACAATCATACAACTCTATTACATTGGGTTGTTCTTGTTCTTATTCAGTGTTAAATTGGCAGGTAGCAAATGGCATGCAATATACTGCATATATACCACTTCACCTCTGGATCCTTAATCCTATGATCCACTGGTGGAGTCATCTTCCAGGGCTTGCTGCCTTCAGCCCCCCATTCACGTCTAGATTTTCTGTTCAATCAACTTAAAAAGATCAATTTTGGGGGGGACAGGGAAATTGGTGATTGATTGTATGTTTTCCAACTGTAGTAACAGATATTTGATAAACTTTTTGGGGATCGACTGAAAGTGTAATGCATTTCAATACAACCAATTAAAATTTACCAACACGTCCAATCCATTTTCAATTAATTGTTTCCCAATTTTAATTGGTTTAGGTTAATCTAACCATGTGGGCTGCCATAGATTTTTAATCAATCAACCCCAAAAATTTATTGAATTAAGTTGAAAGGATGAAAAATCTAGACGTGTATGTGGGCCTTTCTCCTACCTCTGTAAACCAATAAATAGTAGAGTTGCGTCATAGAAGCAGCCCATACACGAACACCAGGGGTTTGTGTTTTATATATATATATCACCCACCCATTTCCCAAATGTCATTCCCAATTTTTTTAGGTTAAGCATTTACTCAGAATTAGAATAAATAGGTGAACAATTTTTCACTCGACTCCTTTTCTTAACTTTGAGAAAGAGTAGACATTATTAAGGCTGTGTCTACACTGCGGAAAACTGCGCGTAGACCACAGGGAAAACCATGCAGTGCAGCTGCCCCCTGTGAATTCCTATGGGGAATGACGTGCCAGTCTATACTGCGCCGGAGCGGATTCACACCGCCTGCGGGGATCCGATGACATCCCGCGGTCGCACCGAAGACGCGCTGCGCCCATTGGTAAACAATGAGCATGGTGTGTGATGCGCGCATAACGCACCTGTTGTGATTCTAGGTGAGGTTTGCCAACAGTAATGTATAGGACACTTGTCAAAACCGCTCCCAAACAGCGAGCGGCCCCATAAGGTTAAGTTATGTTCTTAGGGTATACAGACATTGGGCCACAATAAGAAATGTATCCAATGGGCCTGTTCACATGAAAATGCATGTCAATGCAGGTAAAGTGGATAGGTTTTAAGCCCCCCATACACCTTCAGATCACTCCATACAATTTCCATTAGATCTACCAACATCTATGTAGTGCCAGGTCCTCCCTGATAGAATACATAGTGATCGCAAGGATTAGAAAGGTCCTAATATTACATGGTTTTGGTAGAACAAATGTTGATTGTACAGCAAGATTGTAAGATGTATGGGTTTTTTTTATTCTCTCTGGCTTCCAGAAACTTGATGATCAAGGTTTTGTAGTAATAATAATGAAGTGATATAATGCATAATATGTATGTGATATTTCATATCACGTCACATAAGTGATTTTTTTATTGCAGTGCACCCCAAGTGGAAGAGGTTTGCATGTGTACATATTTGTAAAAAAGGTGTATGTATCATATTACAAAAAATGCTATAAAAAAACTTACAAAGAGCACATTGACCATTCTCAAATTGTATGTACATTTTCTTGATGCCATGTTTATTTAATATATTACATGCATATCACCTATATGCTAGCACACTCATACTGACACGCTGGCTGAAATGGGTATGATAACAATGACTGCAGCAATGTGTGCAATAGTCATTATGGGTATTACTATGCCATATGCATACTTAATGCTGGCAGAGATATGATGCATGTCATTTGAAGTGTCAGATCATTGCTCCTCTAACAGTTGTGTTGTACAGGACTGCAGAGGAATTGCTTGATTTCAGCAATATAGAGGCAAGTGCTTAAACATCAGGAAAATACTCTGCTATATCTACAAATATTTGCATTTATTGCGTTCATAGTGAGGGAGACTTCTGCTGAACAAAAATGTGCTTCCAAAGAGAATCAGTTGTGCTTATCATCTAATGAATACAATGTTTCTGGCAGTTTGATTTTTGTTCAGATGTCATTGTGAAAATGGCGCACAGATCTCTTCTCTCTGTCTTTATGTAGAAAGGGTAGAAAATACATTGTACTGATAATCTCTATGTGACCATAAAGTTCTAAATTGATTAATATTTTTCTTACCTTATTGTATATATCAAAGTACTTATTCTCATCACTACATTACATGACCAACACCAATTGAAGCCAAAGTACATTTCCTGCTTTTTAAAGCCCCCCATAGACAGGCAGACTCCTCCATACAACTTTCATGAGACTTACCAACAACTATGTAGTATAGTGACCTCCCTGATAGAATACATAGTGATTGGAAGGTGTAGAAAGGTCCTCCTATTACATGGTTTTGGTAGAAGAAAAGTTGGTTGTACAGAAGTTGCATGGAGGAGTCTGCCTGTCTATGGGGGGCTTTACCTTTATTTGTTCATTATCTATGGGTTCAAAACACTCAGTTGGATCTCAAACGTTTTTCAGTATCTGATGGGTTTTGCGAGCTCTTGGTCAATTGTTTGTGGACATTTGCTTTTCTTTGTTAATTGGCAGATTGATCAAGTGAAAATCCTGTAGTTATTGTGTCATTTGCAGCATGTCATAGAATGATTGATTAGTTTACCATTGATGGTCGTCATTCATATTGAATAAGTCAATTGAATTTAAAAATATATGGAACTAAAGTTAACTCATGCATAGCAAGCTGACTGATGTTTTAAAAAAAGGTTTAATAAGGTTATACATTTAGATATGACAATATATAGATTCAAAAGATCTTTACTAGGTTCTGCAGGTTAATGATAAAAATCATAATAGACTTTAGTAAAGAGATGGTCAAATGTATCAGATACCCAACTATAACTAGGTAACTAGAGTAAGTAGAATGCATTTTTTGTAAGTGAATCAATAAATAAATATTTGAGATATATACACACAAATACAAGTATGTGTATGTATGTATGTATATATATAATTATGAAAACCTCCTGGCCAATGCCTCTTGTTGCATTTGCTTTACCGGGAGGTTAAAGCTAGCCTTACATGGCTCAATTCTTGTGCGATCATTGTGCTATCAATTGCAACATGCTTTCAGGGAATCAATGTGCACCACCTTGGGGAATCGATCTCTAGCCCGTACTTTGGATGGGGATTGAGGATCCCCCATACAAAGTAATGGCAATTGAAGAGAGAAATAACGACATGTCCGATCCCTGTTTGATTTTCCATTTAAAAGGGATCAATCGTTCAAGGTGGTCTGCATTCAATTCCCAAACAATTGATTGCCGGGAAACAAAAGAAATATCAACCGGTGTATGTAAATGACCGCTAAAGAAACCTTGCTAACTTTACCAGTTATATAGGCTCTGAACTGTAGGACACTCCTATGAACTGCCATTTAAATACTGCTCTTGGTTTTGCCCTTTACAACTACATTTTGCAGTATTAATTTTTAGCGTCACTTACATTTATATTTCCAACAAAAGTAATTGGAAGCAATATACCAAGAGCAATATTTAGAATCCACCACACAATGCAGCACTCTGCTGTACATGGTAACACAGGAATTTAATGGAAAACCTGTGAACCAAGAGCACGCTCACTACGTGCATTTCAACAACCGCATGTCAACACAATGTGAAAGTGCCTTAAAGGACAAATTGACTAGTATTATCAAAGTGGGGTGGGGGCCTGCATATCTTTATTCTTTAACCCATATAAGTTTCAATGCCTTCTGTGCCAGGATGTTATAGAAAGGGTCTTCTAGTAAGACATACATAAAAACATTAAAATACGTTTTTATCAATAACACCTTACATTTTCTGTATACTAATTCAGAACTTAATAAATAGTCATAATAAATATTAGTAGTATGCTGCAAAATACTGACATAACCTACAGCCTGGATATGGATACAGGCTGTGTACTGTTCTAGTACAAATAGTGAGTTTGTGTAAAAAAACTTTAGAATAATAAATTGGGTATATCCAGTAAGTTGATGCTTTTAGGGGAAAAGATGGCATTTGATGATAGTTTTTCATTTGAAATGTGTTCACATTGACTTGAATGGATAGATAAACGCAAATATATGTCATGCACTCAAACTGCAGTAAATATATCTGAACAGTGTTTCATAGGATTAAACTCAAAATTCAACTGATCTGCTCTAGATCCCACAAAATGCCTCCCAAACACAGGTGAGGTTAGAACATGAGCATTCATGAATTTCACAAAGAAAAAAGTGTATTGCATGACCCAGGCAGGCTTCTCTAATGGAGGACAATGGATGGCAGTGTTAGGTTATAATAAGTTTCTTCCAGGTCTCTCATTTATAACAGATGAATGGCATTATGAAAATGTTATCTTGTTAAGCTGGCCATACACCTTCAGATTTCTCTGTCAGATTTCCTTAAGATCAGATTTTGTTTTACCAAAACCATGTAATATGAGGACCTTTCTACACCTTCCAATCACTATGTATTCTATCGGGGAGGACACTATACTAAATGGTTGTTGGTAGATCTGATCTGATCTGAAGGAAATCTGACAGAGAAATCTGAAGGTGTATGGCCAGCTTTACTCCTCTTTATCACTTAGCATCAAAAATACTTCTAAATATGGACATTTATTCAGATACTTTGCCCAGTGTGTAAAATGATCAAGGACCTGGCCATGCACTCTGCATTTACAAACATTCTTTAAATGGGTTGTTTTAAAAACTCAGTGAAGTTTAAGTCTGGTGCCAATGCTACCGTTGCAATTGTCAGTTGTTATTGGTAAAATCGCAAATTGGAAGCATTTAGCATTAACACTTGAGTGTTCAAGTGCTTAGCATGTTCCAGACTTCCTCTGGCATTAGAATGCTTTTCCATGGCTGGGCATCTGCATAAAAGACTAAAAGACTGTCATCACAAAGTGCAATGCCAAGCACACCACCACTGGACTCTTGGGTAGTAGAAAAATGTTCTATGAAGTGAAAATTCACATTTCTCTATCACAATGAGCCTAAGTTTGTAAGTAGCCAGGATATTGTAATCTGCCTGGCAGGAACATCAAAGTTTGGTGGGGGAGGAATTATGTTAAGGGGTTGTTTGTAAGGGGGTTAAGCTAGGCTCCTTAAGCCCCCCCATACACACTGCGATCCTTTCTCGATTCTTGAGTGAGCCGATCGCCCATAGCATCAACAGACACCTCTTGTGTGCCAGGCATTACTTTAGATGTCTCTATCCAAATTAATGTGATGTGTGGCCAGGGAAATATGGGCATGTCCATTCCCTGGCCGATCAAGATCTTTACCCACATGGATTGGTAGCTCCATGTGGGCACTTGCAAACACCCAAGAAACTGACACCCAAGAAACTGACTTTGTATCAATACTGGACTTTTATGGATATTAAATACGTTTATTTTGTTATCGCAACATTTTACAAAATTAATTTAGGCCGTATCCCCTTGTCTTTTCAAGTGTGTTAAAGAAAAAATGGTCTAGGGCAATATATTATTCTGGATGCTCAGACCCCAGTTATAGATCTGTATTTTGGGATGTTAGCCACATAGAGAAACCTGGTACAGTTTTGTGAGAATTATTGGGTACTGCAGATCTGCATTAGCTGTTTTTGCTACCCCACACACCTTAAGTACAAATATCAGGAACCACTCATTGTAAACAAATTGTAGAGACCCCCAAGCAAACCCCCACCCCCATAAACTTTTAGGAAATACAGGATTGTGTGATGAAGGGCTATTGTTTTGGTGAATTGGAAGCAGCACACCTATGAAAGATGACTGGACAATTGTGAGTGAACAGTTGGTGTCCCCTTGATCCATGTGCTCAAAGGCTGAATTGTGCAGGACACTAGATGTTAAAGGACCCTGACTGCTATTGATTTAACATATATATCCCCTCTTATATTTATGTTTATCCTGCCCAGTGGAAAAGAACTAATCTGTTTTGACCCGCATTTGCAGGATATTTATTTGACTCTTCAAGTTACAGCAGATATAACTGATCCAAGGCCTTCTATTTACTAGTAATGGTTTTTCTAAGGTTGTCATCCTTACTTAACTGAAAAATCCTTCCCTCCGTTTTACTGTGCCAATAGTGGTCTGAAAACTTTAGTTACTTACAGGATAGCTATGGTAAAAAAAATATGTATTCTGACAGCTGTTTGTAGATTGTATATGGTGGTATTTGGATAATTAATTTTTATTATATTCAACTTGCCTTTATTTCCATTACCTCCTCTTTACTCACAGACTAAAGCCCCCCATACACCTTAAGATCGATCCATTTATAATCTTCATTAGATCTACTAACAACTATGTAGTATAGTGTCCTCCCTGATAAAATACATAGTGATTGGAAGGATAAGAAAGCTCCTTATATTACATGGTTTTGGTAGAGCAAAATTTGATTGTACAGAAATTGTATGAAAAGAATGTAAAGTGTATGGGGGCCTTAAGCAATTCTGAGGTTGGAATAAACCATAATAATACCAGGCACACCGATAATGGTTACCGTTTATTCAAAACGTCAATAATACTTTTTTTATGCATATGTAGGGAAAATGATAAAGGTGTGTTAAATGAAAGCAATATATATTTTAAGTACTTTTGTTACAAGTATTAACTACTTTCTGTATATCCTAATACAACATTATTGTGATAGTGACCCAGTATGATCGTATTTACATAAATATGCAATTTTAGAACAAGTTGATTAAAATAATAATGAAAGTTAAAAAGGTTTAGAAGTGGTTCATGTGAGAAAGAGGTTTAATTCTTATTTTATTAAAATGTTCACACCCCAAAGGTCAGTGCTGTGTCAGCAAAAGGACAGGCTCCCACATGGGAAGCAATCCCAACAAACCTTTCACAGGACTGGATGCCTTTTTTACTTGATCCTTACAATCGAGAGCTATATAGGAGTGATGACAGAAGAACAGTGGGTTTGCTTTTAGAAGTAGTAGAAGAGATCTAAAGCTTTGTAAAGTTCTGACAGGAAGTTGTATCATAATATAAAGTTAGTGATCCAACTGGAATTAGTTCTGGGCTCTCACATGAAGACTCTTACTTTATTGCATTTACACCATTTACACACTTTCAATTTTGGTTGTTGGGAACTATAATTCTTCATCAGACATGACCAGGGAATGATGTTCACACAACGCTTATTCTTTTTTATGGAGGGAGGAAATACCAGTGACACCATATTGTCTTCTCCCCCATAGAACTCAACAGGTGTCAGACAGGACACTCGTTTATGGATTAGCTATATGCTATGTAAAGCCCCCCATACACCACATACAATTACCATGCAACTTCTGTACAACCAACTTTTCTTCTACCAAAACCATGTAATAGGAGGACATTTCTACACCTTCCAATCACTATGTATTCTATCAGGGAGGTCACTATACTACATAGTTGTTGGTAGGTCTCATGAAAGTTGTATGGAGGAATCTGAAGGTGTATGGGGGGCTTAAGGGTTTCTGCGAGGACCATTGCGATAGCTCTTCTCGGCCAACTGTTATCTGACTGTTTACAGGGCTTAAGGATCTTCTACCAGTGTTTGTCTGATGCTGTTTGTAGGGTTAATTAAACAAGTGTTCATTAGAAGGGTGTTTTAGGGAGACACAACCTGATATATTCAGCTGAATATATAAAAATCATCAGTATTAGCACTTTAAGCAGACCATATATGATCATGCCATCAGGAGTATTTGTATACATGTGAAATGCTCTGTCTTCTGAAATTACATGAAATTAATTGGCAGCTTACTTCTGGCATGTAAACTAAAATTACAATTATCCTTTAGGCAGTGGTTCTTAACCTGTGGGTCGAGGCCACCTTGGGGTTCGAACTACCATTTCACAGGGGTAGTCGAGCTCACTGAAAGCATCAGAGCTGCTGCTAACTAGCTGCCCAGATGTGGGGTGGGAAGTTAGGCAGGAGAGTTACTAGAGAGTAAACATAAGGGAGAAGACATTATACATACTTGATCATGCCAGAAGTGATGTTGCAGAGTGTCAATTACTGTATTTGGAATGCGGAAGTGACAGTTGACACCAGCACTTCCGCATTTCAAATACAGGAAGTGACACTTTGCAATGTCACTTCTGGATTCGCAGATCTGAAAAGGTTGAGAACCACAGCTTTAGGGGTCTTTCACACTATACATATTGTGCAAACCAAATTGCAAAAAGCAATGCAGGACCGTTTTAGGTCCATTGCATTTGTCTGCATATTCAATATATCTTAAAACGCACCTATGGCAAACCTTTGTAACTGCGGATTGCTGAAAGCGCAAAGCAATGCCCACAGTGTGAAGGAGCTTCCCATTTAAATGTACACTCTCATCCCAACAACCCATAATCTTCACCGTTCTCAGTATGGAACCCTTTTGCTTGTTCCTGGCCATGGTCTATTTTTTATTAAATGGGATATGCACAACAGACTACCTTTCAAAAGGAATATGGAGAACATAGGGTATCTATATAGCAAATATATTGGAGGGACAAGTATGTATTCGACATTCTACATTAGACAAATTGGGTAGAATAGCTCAAAAGGATCTGTTTTGATTGCCTCTGGGGAATATCTGGAGTCTGTACAGGTGTCAGACCAAACCTGCCTAATGCATGCTGTTTCTTATTGGGTAGAATTCGGCAGCATGCCCCTTGCTCATTCTCCATCTTCCTCTCTAGAACAGAACTATTTGTTCTCTAGTGGTTGGGAATGAATAGCAATGATCCTTGCCAATTACTAAAATGTGAGTGTCTGTACAGAGCTTTAGATGGTTTGCTGTGGACAGAGGAATATTTAAATGATAACTGTTGTACTTCTATCCTTTAAGTACATTTATTTTTTTGCTTAAAAAGCCATCTTTTAAGAGACCCAAAGATTCCTTTAGGAATTGCTATTTTCTTATTGACGTTGCATTTGTTCTCCTAGAACACATTACACTGATCTAATCTGACATCACTACAATATGCACATTTTTGTTCAAATAGAACAGTGTTTTGCTTTGAAAAAAGGTTTGCTCAGAATTTTGTAGATTGTTGAAGCTAAATGAACAACATCCCTACTACAACAATTACATCACAATCGCATTTTATGACAACTTAAACCTTCTCAGCCATCTGGAACAGTAAAGATGATAGTTTCCTCCTGTTGCCTCCTGTGGAATGTTGCCATCTTGTGGATGCTTTACGGATTATAACTTGAGATGGTGGAATTTAGAAATTGCCACTATCTGGCTTTGTGAGTTAAATAAAAAATAGTATAAATGGTTGAATAAAGAATGGTTGTGTGCATGCAAGTTAGGAGGGAGGGGATGTTCCCCCAGGGCGGGGTTGTTGTGGCGTCACTTCCCAGAATAATTGTTTTAATGCGTGTATGTAGTAGGAGTTAGGGTTTGGACCTGGCCTGGCCTGTCTTGGAGAGAGAAGAAAGGTTAGGAACCACTGAGCTAGTGTGTGGTCATCCTAAAGGCATATGAATGCACATAGTATATATATTGAACAATACAACTAAACAGAACTTAATACACACAGAAAGTCAGTGTTGCTAAAAATCCTGGAATTTCCCAAAAGTGACATTTATTGATTTTGCATTATAACCAGAATCGCTTGTACTGAAACATAACACACTTTGCTGTTGATTTACCCCTTTACACTACTATCATAACTTACAAGAAAGATGCCAACAACATTGTTTCTGGCACATGGGTAGAAGCAAGGGTAATCCATAATCATACCTTTGTGACAATTTAAATCAGATTATGAACATAGCACTACAATGGACATTAGTGTATTTTGGAAGTATAAATCATACAGTGTTTCCAAAAAGAAAATCACTATAAAACTGCTCAGCGGTTGTGTTTTGTTGCTGAGCTGTTGGTAAACAACAGTGGTAGGGTTAATCCTAGTGATTTTTTTGGTAATAAAACAGTACCAATTTACTAGTCAGTTACTGTATCTTTTTGGTTATCAGTCACTTATCCATAAGCAATTTTTTTTTCAGTGTTAATTAAAACCTGGAATACATTGCTACTGGAAAAAATACTATTCTCCTTTACAGTTTTAGTCTGTAAAATACATTTTCTAATTTAAAAACGACCACATTAGAGCATCTGATCTCTCTAAAACATCTGATTTGTTTATGTTTTATCTTTTATTAGGAGAATAACCAACATCCCAGGAGAGACCCATTGAGACATCTACGCAATGGACTCTGCTCCACCTCTTCTCGCTCAAACCCTTCCTACCCAGTCTCCTTCTGTCTCTCATATGAATCCTTCATCACCTCCACAATCTATGTCTCAACAGATAAACATAGCCCCCACATCTCCTCAACCTGCTTCTCCTCCAAGCCCACCATCATCTCTCCATATCTCTTCTGCTTCCCTTTCACCTCCTCATCATATGACAAATCTGCCTCTCCCCTCTCAAACATCTCCATCAAAATCCTCACCTTTACCCCGTATCAGTCCTGCAGCAATTTCTTTCCCTCTCACTTCTCCAGTGTCCCCCTCCTCTGTCTCATTGTGTGGCCCTCCTGAGAGCATTTCTCCTGAGAAAGTTAATTTCTGTCCTCTTGTTGTTCCAAGTCCACCTCCGAGTTCTCTTTCTCCCCCTCCACCTTCTGAATCTCCTTCTCCAATCTCGAATTCTGATTCCCCGCTTTCAGTGTGTCCACCAGCCGACTTTTCTGCTCCTTCTACACCTCCAGCCTCTCCCAGTATAACCCCTATCTCGCCCTCCCTACAAAATCCAGACAATTTCCCATTGTTCTCACTGCCTCCACCCTCACCATCTCCTTCTCCATCTTCCCTTTCACCATCTCAGACATCACCTTCTCCTTCCACTCCACCTGCATCTCTGCCTGCCTCATCTTCCCTGCTTGGCATTTCTTTTGCCGATGAAGAACTCGATCTTCAGCGCCATTCCAATGGTTTTTCTGATGGTTCAAGCTCCAAGTCTCGTCAGTTTCCATGTACAATATGTGGGAAGCAGTTCCGTTTTATCAGCATTCTAGCACTTCATGCAAGCACCCACAGGGTTCGTGGAAACCTTGCACAGGGTCGTGGAGGGCAAAAGACTCATTTTGAGACAAACTCCCAAAAGCCATTGCTGCTAGGGAACCAGCATCAGAAAGAACCAAATCCCCCATTAATATCAAATGCAACTGAAGAAGATATTCAGGAGCCGGTTCCTCTAATGACTATTCCAGCTAAGCATCCCACACTCCGCCACCCTTGCCCTTTTTGCAAAGGTAAATTTCGAAAGGCAGCTGAACTGGAACGCCACCTCAGAATTCTTCACAGGCCTTACAAATGTCACCTCTGTGACTTTGCAGCATCTCAGGAGGGGGAGCTAATAGTTCATGTTGAGAGGAGACATTCAGCCCCTCAGCGACCCAAGATTGTTCCACCTCAGCCAACACCAACTCCAACTCCTGCACTGCCCCCTGCAGAGTTTAAATGCGAGATTTGTTCCCAGAGCTTCACTCAGTCCTGGTTTCTAAAAGGCCATATGCGTAAGCATAAGGACTCTTTTGACCATCGATGCTCAGTTTGTGGACGATGCTTCAAGGAGTCATGGTTCCTGAAAAACCATATGAAGGTCCACCTTGGCAAGATAAAGGGAGTAGGAGGGCAGGAACCCCCTGTGCATCAACCTTCTCAATCCACACATACCACCACTTCTAATTCCCCATCATCGTCATCATCTTCTAGGCTTCTTGGATATCAAAATTTCTATTCCGGCCTCCTACTGAGATTACCTCCCCCTGGGGATGCCACCTGTTCCCAGATGCTTCAGGCTACAGCAAGAGCAATGCAGAGTGGGGATGGGGAGCAGGATGGAGCAGGAGCATCTGCAAGAGGACAGACACTGGGTACATCAGTGGGAGAAGGAGCCTCATCAAAGGGTATGCTACCCCAAGGCTCCTCTGGAATTGTACTGAAAACTGTGGGATTTCCAGGTAAGAATGTACATCTTAAAAAAAAATATTTAAACTAGTTTGTAGAAATTACTCATGGGGAAAGTTAATATCTTTGGAAGTAATGGTGCACGGACAATGAATTGACCTGTAGCCTTTCAATTCTATACTAGAAATGTTTATGATGGATTTGTTTTATTTTGTATCTCATTCTGAGCTGAATTTTAAAATTTACGTCCATGATAACTGCTATAGAGATCCAGGCAGATGCAATCCATTTAAAGCATTTTACAGCATTGAATTTGATAAGCCCCCTATAGCAATTAACGGACATAGATTTTAAAGTGATGCTCCAAATGAAATACTTCGGTCACGTGGCACATATTCATGAACACTAACGGGGTCACTATATTTGTGGAAGGTGCCTCCTTGTGTGTGACAATGTAGATATCCGCTACTGAGGTTGTTTTCTGCACCCCAATCCAATTACAGAATGGTTCTAGTGTCATAGATTGGACAAAAAAGCAGCACAAAAACTCTTTCACCAATGACATGCTGCTCTATAAGAACTAAACATCTCCATTTCACTGCCTCAAGAGTAGACACCTCAGGGGGTATTGATATTGTGTTTTATGGTTTCTGATAAATGGCAATGTTATATGGTATAACCATTAAAATAAACTTGATTAGGGGCAAAAACTGTAAACACATTACAGATAAATATGTATAAATTTTCTAAAGATGTGAATAAAATGAACCCTAGTAATGTAATTAAATGTCCAATCTAGTATTTATTTATATTAATATTTGCCATATTGTTACAAGAACTAAATATTAGAAAAAAATAGATGTTTGAGAACATCCTTGGGGGTTTCAGGGCATTATATACCATTTCACAAATGTCCAAGAATGTCTCTACTAACCTCAGTAGTGTTGATTCAGTATAGGTGGAAGAAGAAAACACAAAAGCATTGGCGGGTGATCTAGGCGGTATTGTTTTTGGTGGAAATCAATTGCTGGTCGGTTATCATGGATCGCAGTGCCACAATGGGCATAATTTATTTGCCTTTTTGTGTCAGGTGCTTACAAGTTAAATAAATGGACAAAAGAATTATGTGGACAATGTTGTACAGGGTTAAATTAAGAAGACTGTAAATTAAACCAAACTACTATACTGAAATCATTTAGAAAGATTTGTAGTGGAGTGGGAACCTAGGTTCGATAGATAAGTATGCTATTCTGTATTTAAGTTTCTAGTCAGAGATGTGCCTGATTAACGTCATGTCCAATATCCCAGTCTCCTCCTGATTGGTTGGACTCGTTTGAAAACTGGGATGGCCGCACATGATATGGCCAAAATCTTCATGTGTATACCCTGCTGTAATCTTCCACTAAAAGAGCCACACTCAAAGCGTTTGCAATGTATGAATGTAAATTATAGATCTATGATTAAAGCCCCACATGGGCAAAACCCTATTAACAAGTGGTGTCTACAATATGGATTTTATACCTCATATGCTCCATCCATGTTTTCTTACTGAATTGAATAACATTTAGAGTGCTAAAGCCCTCGCTGGTTACCCATAACTTGAAGTTCTACCACAAGTGGAGAGCGCTGGCTGCAGGTTATTGAGGGAGAAATATTTTATTTATACCCCTTAGACATAAAATGAGCATTTGTGCTAAATATGAAGTTCACCATTGTAGTGTCTACTAGCAGGCAGTAAGGCAATGTTAATAGAGTAGGAGATTTTACAATACTGAATATGACATTTTCAGTAGAATGCAGCTATAAAACATAGGTCCTGACATGTATATTATCCAATAGGCCAGTTCCCACCCTTCCATTACAGAGCATTGTACTGCTTTTTATGTTTTTAGTTCATGCCCATTTATGTACATTACAGCTAACATGAATAAACATGTAATCATGCCTTGTAGTGTAATGATAACTTGCACCTTGCACCTCTTGCACAAAAACACATATTAACATAAGCATTAACTCATAAACATAAAATACAACACACCACAGTGGATACAGTCTTACAAAGATGTCTTGTTCACTGAACACATTTACATTTCAGGGGAGCATGAGGCTTAAAGTACAAACCAAACCTTTCAACATGAGCCATTATGTGAATCACAAAATGTATTTCAAATGTTTTTTATGAAAGCAAACCGACTAATTGGAAGAAAGGATATGTACAGCATTGTGTAAATCAACTGTATAGAGCGGGTGGGCAAACTAAGGCCCGGGGGCCAGATCTGGCCCATTTAGCTTTCTTTCCCGGCCCTATGTCACCTTGTTAGAAAGATGCTCCCCTCCACCGGTTCTCTGCAATGAGTGCAAAGAATGCCTTGAGGTGTCCAAACGTTTATTTGGGAACGATGCAGTGTGACCATTACACTGTGGGTGCATCCTCATGGTGACAACAGGCATTCTCTAGCAATAAGCATTTTTTTTTTAGTGTAGGAAACTTCAAAAGATAACATCCCTGTCCCACATCACCTATTACACATCACCGCCATCATTAGTGATGCTGGAGATACATGGAACTGGCACCCCATCAATTTAAGGAAGCCAATGTAGCCCACAAGTCAAAAAGTTTTCCCACCCCTGGTATAGACTATAGTCTTCTAATTTGTAACCCTTTTAGTGTTGGTCTAATGTGTGTTTGAGTGTTTTTTATTTTTGTATTACATTTTTCAATAATGCCTATCTTTCTATCTTTCTGTGCTTTGTTTTGAAAAATTGAGAACATGTGGAGAAAAGTTGACATTGTCAGTTGAACACTGTAAGGCCCCCCCCCCCCCCATGGCTTACTATTTTAATAGTAGGCTAGGGCTCCACTGTCTGCTTGGATGCACTGACGTCAGCACATCCAGTGAGCACAAGCCCCCCTTTTCACTCTATTCAAATCAATAGGCTGATGTATAACTAAGGTGCCTGGGTACGTTGGCATGATGTGTCCATTGACTTTTAATAGACACATCATACGTCAAGCCTCCATTGCGCTGATATAGATTCTGAGGTCTGCATCAGCGTTAACGCCATGGAGGCTCGGACCGATGGATCGGGGGCTAAGAGGTGCTGTGTAGACAGTCCTGTTATATCCCCATTGCAGTCAATGACCAGCTTGTGCACTGCCCTAGAATCCCTGAGTTCAAAGCAGGGATTTTAGCGCATGTATAGCTGTAGCCTTACTGCTAATGGCAAAGCAGAGCATATAGTGTGAAAGAGCCCTCCAGCTTCTTCAACATGTCCTTACCTGCTTGGTTTCTTCAGTTTTACCTTTGAAAATCTTCAGGGGTGTATTATTTCCTGTCACTTAGTCTGAGGTTTGTGCCCTGTCTGTCTGGTTTGAGCAGGTTCTCCTCCCTGTACCAGCACAAGATGGCAGTGTGACCACATCGGATGTCTGCATCCACAGGCACTAGCAGACAGCTTCTTATACCTCTGAATGCAGCGAGCATGGTCACACTGCCATCTTGTACAGGTACAGGGAGGAGAACCTGCTGGAGTCACCATTAGTGATGAGCAGCATAGGCAATATTACTATTCACAAAAAATCGCACATTTTTTTCACCTAATATTCACAACAATTTCATATGTTCGAAATCTCCAGTCATTATTAACTTCATTTTGAAAAAGATTTTCATATCAAAAAGTGCTGATATTCACTATACTTTCCCAATCGCATGAAAACTGATAATTTGTTACCTAAATTGTGCAAATCGGCACTGAAACATGCGCATATTGTGAACGCATTGCATGGTAGTTCTGGGTACTGATGTAAAAAATCTTTGAATCCTCTCGATTTATGAAGATATAGCGCTATATTTGAGATCTTCGTTAATTCTCAAAGTGCTGATATTCAAATCTGCGCGATCAACACTAGTCACCATATCAAACAGGAAACAGACTGAACAACGGGAAAAACATGCCTGCTGAAAAAGAAGAAACCAAGCAGATAAGGACATTTATATCACTGCAGTTGTATGTTTTTTTTTATTCTCTGCAACCCTATGGGTATTTTTGATGAGGGTTTAATAACTGTTTATTCCACTTTGGAAAATGCATGTAATGCACATAAAACAGACAGGTATGACAAAAAAGAAAAATATTTGTCCCCTAATGGTTGGGATTTTGGTTGGAATGTATAAACCAATTCTATTCAAAAAGAATCGTATTCGCATCAGGTGATTTCAAGTGATACACACAATATTTTATTTTGGACCCGTAGCGTTCGTGTACATAAAGAAAGAAGGTATGAATTCAGCCTTATCGAATAGGCTGATGCCAAGTCAAATTTCCACTACTTGCATTTTAAAAATGATGGTACCCCTACAGATCCATTCCAAACCCCATCACCTGTTATATTGTTTGGAACGAGTGCAGAAACATGATTGTAGTGGTAGCACAATAGATATAATATAGATATAAGATATATAGATATAACACCTGTTACCTAGTGGAAACATTACACAGATCTGTACTAATCATGTCACCACTCCTAGGACAAAAACCATTCACATGGAATGCTTTTTTCCATCTATACACCTAAAAGTTCTGTTAACATATAAAAGTTGATTTTAGAATTTTATGCAGCATTTCAGTAACCTCAAAAAACTACCATGGTAAATCATCCTACAGAGATGTTGTGTGGACTTACAACTACAACTGTTTCCTGTTCTGAATGGGCCCCAGATTGTAGTTCCTACAGGATCAAAGATGGATTGGGAATTATTGGAATGTTTCTTAAATTGGCTGGACACAAGATATCTAGCTGATAGCTAGGCATTAGTTTACGTTTCACCAGCACAATGCAGCTGTTTTTGTGTTGTGCATTTGTAAATTCGTGCTTCCTTCACACAGTTAAGCTGGTCATACACCTTTAGATCTCTCTGTCGGATACCCTTTAGATCTACCAACAACTATGTAGTGCCGGGTCCTCTGCGATTGAACACAGGTAGACTTGATGGTTTAGAAAGTCCCTTATATTACATGGTTTTGGTAAAACAAAAGGAGATCTAAAGGAAATCTGACAGACAAATCTAAAGGTGTATGGGCACCCTTAATCTGGCCATACACGGTTTGATTAAAGCATTCAATCGACTTAAACCAAATGAAAACAAATTGTCTACTGCGAAAATTGTTCGATAATGGTCAAAACTTTGACTGAAAAGTGATTTGACACGTTGGCAAATTTCCGTTGTTTGTACAACGATCAAACTAAAATTGTAGCATTTTTGGGTTTTTTTGATCGGGTCAATTGTATTAGATGAACACATCATGATCTAAACGAAAACCGTGCGATTTTTGTTGTATTCCAATCTAACCCTCTATGTGGTAACAATTTGGATTTGCTTACGATCAATGTTGGATGAAAAGATCAAGATCTGAAATTGAATTGAAGATCGGTTGTGCTGAAATCTAACAGTGTATGGCCAGCTTTAGATAACTTCTGCCTGTGAATTAGTGATCCTTCACTATTTTGCAAGAAAGTGTCAAAAATCACAATGATCATGTGTGCACAATTGTGGGTTCTAGTACGTACAGCAATTCATTTCTGGACAAGCGGATATTGTTGTTCAGAAGCGGTCTGTCTGTCTAAGGCACTTCTAAGAGACCTTGAGAAACTTCCAGTTCCTAAAATGATTTTTACACCTCTAGATGTGTAGTGTATAAGTGTATAAAATTACTGTTCTACATATGGATATAATGGATATGCACTTACATGTTTAAATGGATAGGTGTGCAGTGATCCTAAATGCTAAGTACATTCAGATATTTCATGCTTGGGTGGGCATGGTCCACCCTCAGCAGGTTTTCACCACATTATCTATACAAGATGTGAGAGCTGGAACAACAAACTGTTCCCAGCAGTTTCTATACTGTTCTATACCCCACTGGTTACTTATCTTCCTACTAGAGACTGATGTTTTACAGGTATGCAGGGGGAAACCTATATCCTTGACTTGACTCTTTTTACAGGCACAGAGGAGTAAGTTATTTGTGTAATTTTTCAGCACTCACCTCATTTCTTCTCCAGATAAGAATGGATGGAGTGTCAATTCCACTCAGAGGCCTCGTGGAGCAACTGGAAGAGACTGTCCCTTCTGTGCCAAATCATTCCGTTCTTCCCATCATCTGAAGGTGCATCTACGAGTACATACAGGTAAGTGCCTGTTGTCAAACCTCAAAGTTGTGTTTGTTCTTGTATAACTTGCATCCTTCTATTCAATTAATTGTTTTGTATATATTTTGTCTTACTGCTGCAGATAGGTGAACTGATTCCTTTTTGAAAGTTCTGCCTGGTTGTGATCCTGTTCTCTAAATTGTGGATAAATATGTAAATGCATTATATCCCTGTCCCTAGGCATTCCTCAGTTTCTAGAAACTAGATTCCCCAGATGATCAGATTTCTTATTTTCATTTTCCTTTGCAGAATTAATTGTGCTACATTTTTTACACAGGAGAGCGACCATATAAATGTCCCCATTGCTCGTATGCTGGCACTCAATCTGGGTCCTTAAAATATCACTTACAACGACATCATCGGGACTCCAAACTTTCTTCAGGTGTTCCTCTGAGGGGCAAGAGTATGCAGCAAGGTGCATCCCAGCAAGAGCGGCTGATTCCTGCGGTGTCTTCTACCTGGGGAAGTTCCTGCCCAGATCTGCCCACTCCCTGCGAGGATGGCGCTGCCTTGCCTCTCCGTCTCCACTTAACTGAGGGTCAGGGCCCCAGTGCGTTTCCTCGAATGCCTGGCAGAGGCGGCCAAAGGAGAAGGAGTCCCTCCCATCAACCAACTAACGGAAGACCGGATCATGAGCCCTTGGATTTGTCACAAGGTAACCCATTCCACCGTTGCATGTACTGTCCATTCGTCACTTCTGTGGGAGAACTAATGAGTCTTCATCTTCAAGTGCACCATGGGAGAAGATCACGCAGAAAGGGAGGCTACATTCGAGGAAGACCAAGACCTGTGCTATCTCCCCAGTCCCAAGGATCAAGTCTAAGAGACAGCCCAGAACCATGTGAAAGCACTGAGTGAACAAAGCACTGAGGGGCAGATGGTATGAAAAGTGCCCTTGACTGCCCTAAATCCATGATCCACACAAAGAGAGAAGGACTGATGAAAGATTGTGGGTAGCTAGAGAAGATGAGAAGGCTTGTGTTGGGTAGAAAGAAAAGGTTAGGAACTGAAAAAGAGTGATTGATTGGGGTAGAACATGTGAATGTGGCTATACCAGCCAGGGATGGATAGAATGTGCCAGAGACAGATAGAAGGGGGACAGAATGTGAGAAGTTCATGGAGGGACCTGTAAAAAAAATAGCTGTGTTGGAGGGATAGTTGATGTCTTGGAAAAAGACAGTGACACTGTTTCTCAGGAGAGACAGTCGCTGGTGGAGAGAAGTAAAGAGATACAGCTAGGACACTGGCTGGGTTACAAAGGTGATGAGATTGCAGACTGATGGAACAGGTTGGGGATAACACACTGTAACCGCTATAGCGGAAAAGTCAGAGAGAGCACTTTTCACTAATGTGACGGAATGGTTGCAGCATATCTGAGACAAAAGAAAGAGCTAGCAATAGGAACACAGAACGGTAGTACTAGAATGAGAGAAACTAGAGGTAGGGTTAAAAAATAATGAATAAAATAGAAGCATTAGTGATGATGATTATATGCCCAAATTCCCCTCTGGTTTCTGTTTATTGCTGAGACTTTATTTTTGATAATTTGGATCGTTATTCAGACCCATCTGCAGGTAGACACCCCTAAACACCTTTTTCCCCCTCCCCCCTGCATTCCTTCATTATTTAGGTTTGTGCTCAAAGAATACATTTCCACGTTTAGAGATTTCTATATTTTTTTTTATTCTTTTCTTGTAGAAAAATAAATAAATCTTTAAAAAAAAAATCTCTTTTGAAGTTACAATTTGGATTTCCCGCTGGCAAAAGTCACCTGATTTACAGAACACTTAGGAGAACATGGCTGCCGTTACAGTATATAGATCACTCTGCCGCAGCCTTCACCTTTCACTGTCATGTCACGGAGGAGTATGCTGCCAGTGGTGAAATCCGCATTAGTTACAGAATAACTGATGGTTGTAGGTCTCATCAGAACATTTGTGTCAAAACATCTGCCCAGCATATCTATTAGTTCTGACGCCCCTTTGTTAAAATTATATCTAAAAACAGATTGTTTTCCCCATTTCAATAAAGGGGGAACGGTTGAAATACCGTCAGTTATTTCTTGTTTCCTCTCCTACAGGTTTCCGACTTTGTCCTGTAGACACGAGGAAGCGAAGAAAGAGGAAATCTCTCCTTTCTATTCTGGTGCCAATCCATGATTTTAGATATACCTATACCTGAAGTATTTTCTAGTTCTATGAATACAACAAAAGGCTTACTCACTTATTTTGGGCCTTTAAATGGCTCTTTGAATATTTAAAACATATATATTATAACCACAATATAAAAAGGCCATATTTTATTCATACACCGTTTAAAAGATCAAACCGGTAATCACACAAATATGGATCACAAAAGGAAAAGGACAAGAAACACTCTAGTGAAGGATTAAGGCCACAGATGCCTTTACATGATCATACAAGTGCAATGCTGAGGTACCGACATGTTTTGCCCCCCCCCCCCTTGGGCTTCCTTGGGGTCATGTAGGTGTAACGTTCTTGGTTCAGGCTCGGAGTCCAGTAGCTGAAAACAGACAGACAGGATCAGTGCACAAACAGTTTGTTGGGAGGCAGCAAGCAGAAGAGTAGTCAGGAACAAGTGTAGGTCAATAGCAAATGGTGTCAGGTAAGTAATGGAGCAAGTGTAGTCAGATAATACAAGTCAAGGGTCGGTACACGGATGATAATATCGATAACACAAGAAGGAGCAAGATATTGGCAGGGAGCACAATATTCTGGCAATGAGGCAGAGCAAGAACTTGGCTTTTAAAGGAAGTACATGGGAGGAGCCAGGAGTTCAGGGGTCAACAAGGAACTGGGAAGCAATGTGCAAGGTACCAAATAAGGTGTGCAGACAGACAGAGTGGCAGCCAGACACTGAGACATCACTGGGTTCAAATCCTGACAGTAGCCCTTAATATGCCCTATGCACTTGTATGTTTATGTAATGGCAAATGTGGCCGTAATCATACACTGAATAGTGTTTTTCTTTCGTGATTCATCATAGCAAACACAGAGAGGCAACTAGTCGTGGGAAAAAGCCACAAGGAGGACACTTCCTATTCTGATTATTGGGACAGTGTCCACTCCACAATATACCCGCAGCGCTGTTTTTAATCGTGGAATGCCTGTCTTCATTGCAGCACCACGCGGTGCCACCAGAGACACGTGCATTGAAGACCAATGGATGTGTTTGCAAGACGTTGCAGCGGGAGTGCAACCTAAGCCGCGCATAAACTGCATGCAAGTCGCAGGAAATCTCCAATCGCCACTGCGTGTCTTTTGTCCACATGGCCTGAGACATAAACCTGGCTGTGTTGGCTAGGTGAGATTCTAACAAAGTCATATTTATATTGCTTGTTGTTAGTCTTCAGTTTATAACAAATGTCCAATACCAATATGTACAAGTTTACTTTAACGAAACAAAAGATCTGGTATGTTTCTTCCACTTTTCTTTGTTAAAGTGTCGGATAGCTGGCATTACACCTTTCCGGCCTGAGTCATCGCAGCTGACTGAAACTATGACATTTTTATGGTATATGATATGCTAATTGTACCAGATATCACACTAGGAACCCACTCTGAGCCAGGAAGGCAGTGACCTCTTGGGTCACAAAAGGCCAGCCCAAATTGGTATTGGGTGATGCCTAAAAATCACCAACAGACCTGCAAACACATGCTTTGCTGCACAGTGACCATGGACCACATTTTAGGGAGAAGCTGGTCGCTAAGTGGGTGTCAGGTATACCAGTAATAAGACAATGACCGCATGGTTACCATCTATCCTTATACCATGGCACACTATGAAATCATAAACTGCTGTCATTAGAGAAGCATTCCTAAGGTGTTATACGTACAGAGAAACCCAGCACATACTACCAGCCCCATCACTGTCACCAGAGGCTGCTGAGCCGTCACCAGATGCTGTATTGTGTCATCAACACATCGCTGACATGGTGTATGTACTCTATACGTAAGTGCAAAAGATGTAACGGCGCACAGGAAACACGTACTGCGCCCATTGGTAAACAGTGGGCGCTGTTTGTGATGCATGCTTGATACGTTTTCGGGCACGATTTGCCAATAGTAAGGCTGCATCTACACTACAGAAAACTGCACGGCTTTGGGGATCCGGGTACGTCCTGCAGCCACACCGGAGACACCAGAGTTGTTTACCAATGGGCGTGGTGTGTGACGTGCACAAATCCTGCCCAGTGAGTTTTTGGGTGCGGTTTGACAATAGAAATATATACGATGCGGTAATAGCTGGCCGGTTATACTGCCCTAAACAGCGCCCAAACAGTGGACGGCTGCTATGGGCATGCACACTCCGACGTGCCCATAACGCCCCCCCGCGGTACAGTGTAGACCCAGCCTAAGTATGGGACTCGGTATTGCCGACATGGCAAATACAGCACCCTATACCCCCTAAAAACTGGGCAAACCACGGGTGGATGCTGTGGACACGCACACCCCGACGTGTCCATAAAGCCCCCCGTGGTTTCAGGGGCGACCTAGTTTCGACCCAGCCTAACATAAAATGTAACAACAGATAAAATATTCTTCATGTTATTGTTAACAAATTGTAACCTGGAGTTCCACTTTAACCTCCCTAGCGCACTGCTGAGGTCCAGATTTCTGTACCAAAAGTGCACCATAGACTTCAATGGTAAATTTTTCTTAATGTTGTAGGCCTGTAACTTCCCAAAATATATCCGTACAAGGGTCTAATAGACATCCTGAATATAATAATGTGTGAAACAAACAATTATGTAAAATAAGAAAAACTTTTTTTTTAATAAAATTAATGAGAAAACACAGAAATCATGGCACAAAGCTATGCTGCTATGTACTAAATCTCGCCCAAATAAAGTCTCTGGTGCCCCAGATGTACCCATTTGCAGTTAACCCTCTCTAACCTGGTGTGATGGATGTGGTAAAATCACACCTGGGAAGAGAGTGTTACTGCATATGGCCACATCTGGGGCACCAGAGACTTTTTATTCTGGCGAGATTTAGTACATAGAAGCATATTGAAAGCAGTTTTCTACATAGAAAACTGATTTCCTGCCATTTACTTTCAAATCTCCCACTGCCTCCCTGATGTGACGTCATCACATCACTTGGAGGGGGGGGGAATGCTGGAGGATCCAGCAGCCAGCATGTCACATCCGGGACAGCGCAAAACTGTGAGTATGCGCTGCCGGAGCCCCGATGTGTACTGGACCATCTCGTCCAGTGCTATAGTAGGAGTAGCAGCGCTGGACGAGATGGTGCCGTCCCGACCGCTAGGGCGGTTAATGTCCTCCATCTTTCCAATAATCCTAGAAGGATAGAAAGCTGGATATTACGGAGTTCTGGAAATTTGTCTTCGTACATGATACAGCGGCTTCAGAGATTTGTCATACACAGACCTGGCACAGATCTGCTAATATGCAAAACTTTATCCCAACATTTTTCAGTGTGCTTGCTCAGTTGGGTGTTTTACCACTTGGGGTCAAGATTTACTTTTTAAACACAACTTACGATCTGTAAAAAATAAAAATCCTAACTTGTAAGGAGATATTACTCAATGTCCATCATTGTCCCTCCTTTCTGCAAAAACGAATGTCAGTCTAGCGATATGAAGCTGTCACATCATCACCTCTCTATACAAGTCTACAGACTTTTGTTTTCCACTGTATCTGGCGCCCCCTGGCTGTATGCTTTACTACAGCTATTAACCCTTGGAAGACTCAAGTTACACAAGAATCAACATGGCGACTTCCACAGAAAAGTGCAGGTAAGTTTATTGTTTCAACCTTTCAGCTCAGCTCAGAGGAAAGTAAATATTTTACAGTTTTTTTGGAGTTTAGGTGGGCTTTAAGATTGTAAAGAATGGTGGCTTTAACAGGCCTTTGGTTTCCTGAGGATGTCACCATGAGAATTGCCAGTGACAGTCGTATAATTTATGATTTATCACGATTGTCACCTGTGATCTTCCCAGAAAAAAAATCTATATTTTGTACAATGCCTAAATCTGTGTTTCCTGTGGAGGAGGACATCGTGGGGTGTAGATGGCTTTCTCTTATTATTTCCAGTGACAACTATTGCACGTGTTTATCATTAATCCAGAACTGAAAGTTCTGTTCCCAGCTCACTCCCTCATTTCATACAATAATGCCAGACCCGCAGGGTGACGTTTGCATCTATACTATGAGCAATGTCACCATCATGCTAACTTGTATCTTTATATACCCGGCTTTTATCCATACTATACTTCTAAGGGAAACGATTTTAGTCCAATCGACTGAAAAATCTTTGTTTTAAGTTGATCGAGCTGAAATATCAAACTGCATATGGGCACTTTTATTGTGAAAGGATAAGAATGACCCCCATGGAGCATGCAGCCTTAAGCCAGCCATACACGGGTTGATTTTTCATTCAATTCCTGAATGCTAGACCGCAGTGTTCACAGCTTTGGTCGTTCGGTAATCCATGGCTGTTCACCTTGAGCGATTGACCAGTATAGAACAAGAAATTGATTGAATAGTGATTCAACATGTCTGTATTTTCTGTTCGATTGCCGTTACTTTGGATGTGGACTCCCGATCCCCATACAAAGTATCTAGCAGCCTGGGGCTTCATTATCTGATAACAGTAAGGGTCCCCCCACACGTAACGAGCCTAATGGCATCGACCAGAGATTTACAGACATGTCAGTTCTCTGGAGCCTGTCGCTCCATGTGGGCAGCCGCGATCCGCGCCCGTTTTTGCTGCCGACGGCCGCGGATCGTGGCTGCCCACATGGGGCGACAGGCTAGGTCGGCCAGAGAACGGACATGTCTGTAAATCTCTGGTCGATGCCATTAGTTTCAAAGGGGACCGGCGTCCCTGTTCAAACTAACAGCCGGCACACAAAGGGTGCCCACCGATGCTGTGAGCGATGGAGAGCTGATGTCATCACGTTGCCCTCCACAGCTCATCTGTCGGTACGCTCGCTATGTATGCGGGGACCTTAAGACAAATTGGTCATATAAAGGTGGCCATACATGGGTTGATTTTCTGTTCAATCAGCGTGTGTGTTTGCCGCGATCACGCGTCAAGCAAACAGAAAATCGAAAGCTCGATTTAATAGGGATCCAACATGTTGGTAAATCCCGGATGATTGTGGATGGGGACCATACAATCAGTGCAGAGAGAGACACCCCAAGGCTATGTTCTTCACATTAGCATTTCTGATTATGGCACGGAGCTGCGGGAGGTCGCTAGCACCCAGACCGTCTCGCGGTTAAAATCGTGTCCACGCCACGGCTGATCGTCTATGTCGGAACATAGCCTAATAGATAGCTCAGAGCCGGGACACAGGAAAGGGGGCGGAGCTGAGCACAGTGCAGGGAGCCCCCCTCCTTGCAGCTTTCATGTCTCCTCTCAGCTCTGCCTGTCAGCAGCTCCCAGCCGGTGTTCTGAGATATTTTCCTACCCCGTGATATTTTCCTCACAGGTAGGAACATATCTCACAATACCGGCTGTACACAGGGTCATGGTCCCCATCCAAAGTATTGAACGGGAATCAATGTGCACATAGATTTGCATTCGATTGACCCACGATGGAGCGCAGTGTGGTGACCCATGTATGGGCACCCAGAAGACTGGAGACAGCAGCTGATTTGTATTCTGGAGATCGATTTTTTTGTTTTACTTTTATCTATTGCTAGCCACACATTACAGTTACTTACATTGCTGGTCCTTCGTCACGTGATCATACAGTGATTCTCTGCATGTTACTACTTTACTACTAAAGCTGGCCATACACTGTTAGATGTTTTGTTGTAGCTGAAGTATTGAGTCACTGGGGCAGAATGAACTGATCATTTTTGTTTGGGAATGCCAGTTCTTGTCTGGAGAGGGCAATCTGATTGTATCAAATCAAACATTTGTCCCTATTTAGTTCTATCTCTATGTGGTGTCAGTGATGAGGGGGGCATGGGGGCTACCCTTGCACTGCCTGTAATTTCTGGCAGATATTGAAGCATCCAGGAAGAACCGATTGTAAGCTGACATGACAGGGAACTGGTAAAATACCCAGAGTGTAGTTTGGTGTTGGTGAATATACCCCCCCCCCCCCGAGCCACACTCATGCAGTTAGCCTGCCAACATCCCACCTAAATATACAAATAAGGAGGATAAGAAAAGCTTATCCATAAAGATTTATGGAATCCCATACACCTTAAGACCACTCCATACAATTTCCATTAGATCTACCATTAACTATGTAGTGCCGGGTCCTCCCTGATAGAATACATAGTGATTGG
>CM070032.1:82498724-82514502 GCA_036250615.1 Ptychadena robeensis | reverse complement strand
AGAATTTGGAGCCTAGCAACGCCCACAGAATACATCACTTCCTTAAAACCAAAAATCTAAAAGATTTTTCATTCGTGTTTCCGACGATTATTTTCATTCGACAAAAATCTAATTACGTTCGATAAATGGACGAACGAAATCTGATAAAAAAATCTAACAAAAAATCGAATCGGAGGTTGGACGAAACAAAAATCTTGACGTGTAAACCCACCTTTAGAGATTGGTTGTGCCAGTTGCTTAGAGTTGCTTTGAGCCTTGATAGCGTGCACAGGTTTGTATCCTACATGCCCAAGTAAAATATTGTGCAATTCATTTAATTGGCAATTGTTTTTATAATCATATCCCTCCTTTGCATGACTAACATAATAAAAAATATAATATACATAGGAATCTGCTAGACCTCACTGGAATTTTAATATGGAAAATGTCATACAAACCATGAGTTATAAATACAAGTCCCCACACTCAAGCAGAGTTGAGGAGCTCCCGGATCAGATAGAAGAAGCTGACATTTAAACTCACAAGCACAAACCCTGTGGTGAGCAATGTTATGCATCTATATGACATGCTCCTTATGTTGGGTTTGCTTTCCCTTTTCCCTTACACTGCTTTCCATCTGTGTCCTGGGAAACTAGTCCTGGTCCTTCCCCTTGTTCCCACCATGTTACCGACCATCAATCATCTATAATAGAGCAGAGAATGCTTACCAAAATAATCTTCAGGCGCAGCACCACTAGATGTCAGCAATGGAGCCCCTGGTACCCCATGAGTTCATGTACGAGGAAAATAGTAAATACCAATTTTCTTAATCTTAATGTATGGCATCAGTGCAATGCTGGGACCTATTCCTAGGACATCTTGAGATTCAGCCAAGATTACTGGCTATGTTCCAGTTTTCAGACAAGTCATTATAGTCGATCGATATATAATTTTTAGTCGATCGTTATACAATCGATTTCTTTTTAGCTCAATCGATTGATTAAAAGCGTTCCAAATTGGAAAAAAACGATCAAAAATATGTTGGTAAATTTCAGTCAATCGTTCAAGTATCTGACGGGTTTTCTTGGTATGTCGATTTGTATTGGGTCGTACTGTGGAACATGCGTACAAGGCTACGGAAAGGAATCGATTGGTTGTAAACCGTTCACATTATGTGTTCCAAACCGATCTTTTTTCAAACTAACTGTTTAAAGTTGATCGAACGGAAAATCGAGCCGTGGATGCCTAGCTTTAAGGTAGCCATACACGGCGCGATTTTCGAGCGATCAACCACCATGCCCGGTGGTCGTTCGGTCAAAAATCAGGTGGGCCCACCTAGTGACATTGACCTGGAATCTCCTGCATGGAGGATCGCACGGTGATCTGACATGCCGGTAAATTCCCGGCAGATCCCAATTCTTTGAATGGAGATAGCAGTCCCCATTCAAATAATAGCCGGCATACAAAGGGTGCCCGCCGATCAGCTGAGGGGGCGGCTGCAGTGTGATGACGTCATCCTGCTGCAGTTGATCCCTCATCTATTGAGGGAGAATAACCTTGTGTATAGCTACCTTTAGGCTATGTTCCCACTTAGGCGATAAATCGCCTGGCGTTTGCGATTTTCAATCGTCTATTCATGTCTATGTCAGCGATCGGGAAAAAAAATCACATGCGATGTTATCAATGGGGACAAGCCCATTCAAAATAGTGTAGACGATTGACAGCGATTCCGCAGGCGATTGAAAATCGCAAGCGCCAGGTGATTAGTTGCCTAAGTGGGAACATAGCCTTTCTGTTGGTATCTCCCATGAACTAGCCTACATTGTCTTGATTTACTGTGGTAGAGGCATTAGTATGCAAATTTCTTCACTGGCAAGAAGTTCACATCTGCAATGCCACACTAGCACAGACATGCTACCATATGTTGATCATTTGCATGGTCTGCCTACTTGCAGTTTTGAACACCAGAATGTACAGTTTTAAATGACATTGTGGTGCATTGCAAAGTAGGTCTGCTGGTACGGTGTGAATGTATGGTGCCAGTGCATGTTATGGACACTACCAGTGTGTTTGCCAAACTGCAAATGTGACAACCAGGATGCAATGTTCTTTGTAAGCAACTTCAAAGAAAACTTCAAGTCTATATTGTTGACTCCAAACAAAATAAAGCTGTCCCTGTAGCCTTCAATAAATAATTGGAAATAAAAAGATCAGATGAATGGATTAAGCATCCTTGGCTTTCAATCATGAAACCCAACTGACTGTTAAAGCTAAGTCAATCCTTTACTAACACAAGGGGATTACAGTGGCCCAGCTAAGCCAAATTTAATGCATTTAGTACATCTAGATCTAGGCAAGTCTGAACGTGTCAGAAGTGACACCTCGCTCTCTTTAATGCACCTTTCACAAGACTGTGTACAGAGATGGCCTGCAGCCTGAAAACCCATTCTTTTCTCAAGATCTGTGCCTCAGTTGTGGGATTAGAAGGTGTGAAATGGCTTTATTGACTCTGAAAGACTCTCTTTAGGTGGGAGATACAGTGTTCCAGACAAAGCTTTGATGTCATATGTGGATTTACCTGGGGTATCAGCTGCTGGAAGGTGTATATCCCAATGGAAAACAGTTTTGTGTTTTCCGGGCGTCATCTTCTTTTGTATGCTGGAACACTGTCCTTATTGTCATCTCTACTCTCCAAGTTCATCATCGCACACAAATTCAGTGCCACATATAGAAGGGGAGTGGTGATACCGGGAATAACTCTATGTAACTATTCTCTTTGCATACAATGAGGCCAACAACTGCTTTCAGGGTCCATTTATGCTGTACATTTAATTAAGACTGACAAAGAATGGACCTCATGCCCAAGCTGGCAAAACCCAGCCCAGGGGCCAAATCTGGCCCATGGTATAATTATAATTGACCCACAATATAGATTTGAACATTTTATTCAAGGAATACAAAGATGTGTCCCGAACTCCACTCCGGCATATTTGTTGAGACCAAAGGGGTGCTTGGAAAAAGTGATGCCTTCTCCATTAAATAGAGATGCCTACCCCCAGCCCCTCATATCTGAGGTCATCGCGGCGGGCATGTAAGCATCGGCGGGTATGGCAGTGTACAGGATTGCAGTGGGAATTCGGCGGACAGGTGAGTTTTATTGCAGGTATCTCGGGGTGGGTTTTATCAACTGAGAAACTCACCCTGAGATAACTTGGGCAGTACGCCCAGGGGGTTAAGCAAAACTTAACTTTTTTTCTATACAACATTTTTTATCGTGATATCTGATGAGAAGGCAAAACTTCCACAATTGTAGTCATTTGTTCAATAAAAATCTAAGTTAACCAGTTACTTTGCCCAAGTTTTGAATTTTGGTGTACTGTGTATTTGACTTTTTGTATATGCGACTAGATATGTATAGATTAGTTATGTGGGTTGTGTTGTGATATGTTTTGTGTACTGATACGTCTGACCCCTGCTCTCAGTATACTCATCCACTTTTTTTATCTGTAAAGCTGGGAATACACGGGTTGATTTTTTCCCAGATTTCTGGACAGCCGAGCGCCGTTCGCGTTCACAGCACTTAGCTATGCCGAAATCTGGGAAAAAATCTACCTGTGTATGCCGTTTTGGTTTTCCCTGTATGTTGTCTATTGATCTCTCTCGGCAGAACATGTTACCAACATGTTGGTAAACCTTGTTCGATATCCTATACTTTGAATGGGGGCCGGCGGTTCTCTATTCAAAGTATAGGACGGGCTGACACCTGGCTCCCGATATCAGAAAGTCAAGCAGTAGCGCGATGATGTCATGGCACTACTAGCAAGATCTCTCTCTTGGCTCAAATATCGAGCCGTATATTCCAGCCTTGAGACTTGTGTAAGTGACACATGCATTTATAGTCCAGTAATTACAGAAAATTGTAAGAGGACTGCAGGCTATGTATAGTGTGTATAGTATGATGCAATTTAACCATGTCACATTTATCACCTTCCTAAGGTTCCCCTCTTTCTCAGCTTTGAAAGTAGTGAGGTATGTACATGTGTGTATCATGTCAGAAGGTACTTAAATTTAAAGACAGGCAACTAGCCTGAAGGAAAATGCAGCAAAATTACACAATATGCTCCTTGCCCTCATTATTCCAAGCAAACTTGCAAAATCTTTATGTGCTGTAAAATACTGAAATATTGACTGTCAATCTAATATTGATTGATAGTACTACCACACAGTGTAACTGATGCAAAACCGATTCCTTTAATTCGTATTCTTTAGGGCCATTTCACACTATATGCGTTGCTGTGCGTTTTTTTACCGCACGCATTTTTTTACTGCATGCGTTTTTACATAGATAACTAATGTTACCATTCACACTGTACGTGTTGCGTGTTGCAGAACTGCCTCTCCCCGGCTTCTCCGATATCTGACAGCAGATGACGTCATTGCGCTGCTGCAGGGTATATTGGACGGCTCGAATATCGAGCCATCTGTACAGTTATGAAGGTAAAGGTGTGTGCACATGCTCAAAAATCCCATCTGATACAAGTCAGTTGAAACACCTAAAGCTAGCCACACATGGTTCAATTGATTGTACAATCAATGTAATTCGATACATTTTTTAGTTGATTGATTGAAAATTGAAGCATGTCCACGTGGTATGATCGTTGAAATTCGATTTTAATTGTCATTTTGCTCGATCGAAATTTGATCGGACCAGTTGGAAAATTTTGATTGATTGTCCCCATATTGTGTCTCATTTTTTGTACTGTTGTTTGACTTGTCCAATTAAGATTCGATTCAATCAATTAGCATACTGTAACTTCTGAGAGGAGGGAAATGCAATACAGTCATTTAAACCATGCAAGCATGCATTGTAATGGCTTGTGTGTCTGTTCACTGACACACAAGCATGCAAATGGCGATCTCTGTGAATACATCTCCTAATGTGATGTGTGTCCCCCAGTGTCCTTTTGCCACGATTATAATGTACTGGATTAAAATGCAAAGATATGACCTATGGGTTGTTGATCACTCTGTGACCATCATTGGTCACTTTTTGATCACTCTGTGAACATCAATGGTCCCTTTTTGATTACTCTACGTTTAAAAACAATTAAATTCAATCGAAGTTGGGCTTTGATTGCATACTCAATGTGGTGTGTACTTCGATTCAATTACAATCGACATACGTTTTAATGATCGAAAACTTCGATCGATTTGATGACAATTGAACCATGTATGGCTAGCTTAAGAAACCTGTCAGTAATTCTGTTGATTGATTTAACTGGACAATCAAAAATGGCCCCGTGTATAGGCAGCTTTCGGTTTGGTGAATGTGCACATTTATCTAAGTATAAAGGGAATGGAGCAGAAGTTTTTCCAGGGGGAGCTGTAGTAATTGGACCCCTTGTGAGTTGTCATAATGTCTATGGCGAGAGTGAATCTCTGATCAAAGTACAGACATCTGTGGACCAAATAAATGAGATCAGCTCACATCTTGGATGGGATGTACTTAATAGCCTTCCGTTTATAATCGGATACACATTTTATCCGACCCTTAAAAATACAACCACTCTGGGGTGTCCTGAAGACTCTTGACTGGCATCCTGTAGACAATGACCATGCACCTGGATTTCTTCAAATTCAACAGATAATAGAATAACAGGAAAAGACTCTAATCTGCGCCTCGATATTACTGCAAACCAGAAAAGACCTTCGACCTGATAGTTGTCTTTGTTTATTTTAAGAATATTAAAGCTACACTCCAGACAAGCCCGCTAATTGCACATAGTGTAGGCGAATGCCAAAGGACTTGTGATTCTGCTCAGTAAGTATTGTGATGCAGACTCCTCAGCTGCGTAACATATCCAGACACAACAACCTTTTAGAAAATAATGCACAAGACATTACACTCTGGTATAGGATCTGCTCAGAATGAAATCATCAGTCCAACTTAAGACCAAGCAGGGTACAGGCGGCTCGATATTTATTATACAGCTAGGAGGGGTGAAAGAAACAAGCAAGAAGCTAACCATGGATGGACTAGTCTCTGCATGAGTGTAGTGTGTGTCTCTATGTGAATGATGAATGGTCCTGACTAATTGGTGTGTGTATATATGAAGGGATGACTCGATAATGTTAGTATCTTAAAAAGAGGTGCCCTGCAGGGAAAGTTTGGGAACCACTGCTGTAAGGGAATGTTATGTGACACTGTTGTTGTGCAGAGCAGGTATCTGAGTTCTGTTGCTGTAAAGTCCAAGAATTTGCCAGAGGATTCCATCCGATGTAACCATGACATGCCATGTGGGAGTGCCCAACCTGGGGACAGGTATTATAGGCCCAGTTAAGGGTGGAGCTAGGTCTTCCTTCCAGTATCCGAGTGCCAACTGGTTCTGGTCCTGTGAGTGTCACACTGGACATGGGCCCTCTTGGGGATGGACACCACTGGTCCATGGGCAGCTTGTGTCACCAGGTGGAGTGCAGGGCTAGGAAGAGAGAGACAGACTGAGATTGCAATGGCTGCTCCCAGATGGTTGGCTGTGAAGCTGTACCGTTATTTGGAGAATAAATGTACCAAATCTTACACCAAAGTCATCATGTTTATAGATTCATTGAAAATTTGTGGACGGCATGCATTCCAGGTGAGCGATGATCTGGAAGGGACCAAACAGGTAAACCCTGATTAACCCCTGTGTGTCTTATGGAAGATGTGCTGCACATGGAGGAGGCAGTGTCCTCTCTACAATCGCACTATGAAGCGCATACCTAACACAGTCCTTGGCAGGAATCAATATTCATTCGATTAACTTCCGAAAATCTGTTTTATGGTGATCTAGCAGAAATATTGAACCGTGTATGGCCACTTTATTAGTCCTATAAAAACAGATCTGGTGATGCAAAATTTTATTTTAAAGCATGTGTTGACCTGCCTATTATATTATACACTGTATATAAAATGTATGCTTCCAAACATTTTTCTGCTGTCATCGTACATTTCTTGATCATTCATGCACAAGTTTATGTACTTTGATTTATTTATTTCCAGCATGACTAAAGTCTTGTACAGATGTGTCTATTACTATGAAAGAGATGGAAATTAATAGTAGACTTTAGTACAGGGGTTCCCAAACTTGGGACTTTGGGGGGCGCAAAATTATTCCAGGGGGGTGCTGGCCCTCATTCTAAACATTTATTTGAATGGGGAGGAGGTCTTGATAATGTTGCTAAATAGAAAAAGGGGGCCCTTCCAAGGGAAGTTTTAGTAGGTTATAAAATAATATAATACCACTTGCACAACACTTAACTACTTTATAAGATACAACTAGGAACAGATTAAATTAAGCTTGCGCTATAAGGGTTGCTGGTCACATTTGCTTTCATATGGCATCTATATTACCAGTGTGTCCATCATAAACTGATGAATGTCAATTGTTAAACTGCCCTGTATGGGAAAACCATATGTGACCCTGTAGCAAGTGGTGAATTAAGGACAGGCTTGAACTTGAAGCTCATTTACTCTGTAATCACACTGGTCGCTGCAAGGGTAATGACTCCATCAGGTTCTTTGAAATAGCATATTTTGTAGGTGCCTGTAGGTCAGCATAAATTGGACACATCAGTCTCTCAATATATAAGACCTGGAAACAATCTAATATCTATAAGCTGACAGACACCACTGGCCATGGGGGGTAATAGTTGTCACACTGCTTTGAAAACCTTCACCTGATTGCAGTTGTCTTCCCCCGATAAGCGGCCTCAAAGTGTCTCCAGCATGTCTCCTTGTCCCCATTAGAGGCCTAAACACAAACCCTCGTCTAAGGAGAAGAAGGCCTTCTATACACAGATATCTGAGGACAGCCGGCTCATATCACCCTTTATGGCTGTCTCTACCAAACATGATAAATTGGGACGTCAACCTGACTTCTCTCAATTCTACAGCCCTCCACTGATTACAGAGGTCTGTCTAAATCCCATGCCATCACACCTATCAGGACTGGCTAGGAGAACATCTGTCTGTCAGGGGCAATCTGCTGCCTTTCCACAGACAATCCAATTATAATCCACACCAAAGCCGGCCATACACACATAAATCTGCAAACGTTTTTTTTTTCAATCGATCTGTGTGTGCATTCACAGCAATCAATTGGCGTCAAAAACGCCCACGGATTACAACCGCCCACCTGGAGCGACCGATCCATGTGGCCCAAAATCGTGATCGGCCAGTGAACGGACATGTACATTTTTCTCTGGTAGATAGCATTACTATGTATACAAAGTATGGGCCGGCACACAAACTAGGGTCTAATGTGTGTCTAATGGAGATTCATTGTGTATGAATATTTATTCTTACACAGCACAGCCACAAACACAAGGGCATAGTATCACCGTTAATTATATTATTCATGTCTGAAAATGTAGTTTGTCTGGATTTCTGTTCTAGAGTTGGGTACTAAATGTCAGATGTCTCCATACCCCTCTATAGTCATTGGGTATGGAAATTTTTCGGATGCCTAGATGTTTCCCCCACAGCGCGCCCGCCTATCAGTGTGAAGAAGGTGTAAAGACTCAATAGCCCCCCCAGGAATGACCAGAGAAGATGTTTTCCAGGGGTATTGTGTGTGGAAGTCAGATGGGGTGCTCACTCTGGGCACCAATCTTTGAACTGCCCCCTTGCATGGCATGGCATGGCCTAGTATGTGTTTTCCTACAAGATAACACATGGAGAAGGAAACATATGGTCAGTTAGTAGGTGATTCATTAGTACTGTTCTGCACAGTAGTGTGCTACGCTGTATTGTGATGTACTGCGTGAATCGCACCGGTGTGTTATGGGCATTATTGTGTGAAAGAGTTACACACTACATATCTGTATAGGACCTTAGCCTCATGATTTGCAACTGGTTGTCCATCTAGTAACACACCTCCTGCCTTAAGGTGACTACACTCATGGCTACCTACAATTGTTTCTGTAGAAGAGAAATGTAGCCACCCTTGGACAGCAACATTGTTATTGTTATTCTGTGGAGAGGGTAGTGTTAGATAGACCAATAGATTTAGATTGACTTTACAAGCCAAATCCTACTAGACATTTAAACACTGGAAAATATTTTTTTCTTCTATTTGAGGTTAAGGTCTGATTAATGTATCGTTATTATCTGCTAGTGGTAAAAGAATTGTCTCGACCCTTTAACTACATAATAGTCACCTGAGATGATCTATTATGATCGTCTCAGCCGAGTATCTGGAGTCCATAAAGCAGTAAAGCTTGGCAAACACAGGTAGATCTGTAAATAGATTTAAGTACAATCAATCAACGTGCGCGCTCACGGTGATTAATTGTACTCTAATCTGCTTACAAAGCTACCGGTGATCAATAGAACCCACTCAAAGTAACTCAATTGAACAGAGTTCCAAGGTGTTACAAAACCTCATTCAATCTCCATTACTTTGCATAGAGATGTGAGTCTTCATGCAAAGAATTGGATGTCATCGGCTCCTGCCTCCTGCTCAGCCGTTGTCTGTCAGTGTAAAGTGGGCCGAGCCAACACTCCTCACTCGGAAGCTGTGTGAGTGAGGCTGCTTCTCCCCAGCTTGTAGCGTGTTGTGGTTCACGTGCTGCAAGCTGGGGAGAACGGGTCCCCATTGAACGGGAATCGATGTGCCCATGTGCACATTGAATTCCGTTCAATTGATCCCCGATCAATCACAGCGTGGTGACTCACCACGCTGTGGTTGATCGGGGGTCGATTGCATGGGAATCTACCCGTGTGTGCCTAGCTTTAGGCGATGTAATTCAGTGAATCCAAGTATCAAAGAATGGAACTATCTGACACCAACTGTATCTTTTGGGGAAGGACAAATGCAGGGTGCTGCTCACCAGGTCTTCATAGTACAAAACCAGTGCTAAAAATTACATTATACCCTTTTTCCCCAAAAGTAAGACCAACCCTGAAAGTAAGTCCTAGCTGCTACTCCCCCCCCCCCCCCCCCCCCCCCCCCCCCCCCCCCCTGTGCTTCTAATATAAGCCCTTTCCCGAAAATAAGACCTACCGTGTCACAGAGATGGCTTCCATATTAAGGGAAGACATGACAGGAGGCGTTGTGTCACCACTTCTAAACCCAGAAATGAACCCTAGTGCATTTTTTGCACCTACAATTAGTATAAGACAGTGTCTTATTTCCGGGGACAGGGTTGCATAATAGCTTTATCATTGTTTTTATAAAAGAAGGTAATGTAAACTACTTCACAGCAGGATGAACAGGCAATACAAGTATGTTATGTAGAGAAAAATGACTGTAGCAACGGCAGAGGCCATTGATACAGTCTCTGTAGCTAAAAAAATTATTAATTTAGAGATTATAAACTTAATTAAAGAGATTAAAATAGTCAGTCTTGCTGACTATAACATGAGATGACAATTGTGGCAGCAGAAGACTCTGGCCGCACCCGTCCGCGGTCACACCCGTGCCGCATGAGATGCGGTTCTTAACCGCAGCCATTCAATCGTGCCGCCGGCGGCCGCATAAGTGGAAACAAGCCCTAAGGCTATGTTCCTACTTAGGCAATTTATCGCCTGCACTGGTGATTTTTAATCGCCTGAGGAATTGCGGGTGTGCGATCGCCAGGCGATTGACCAGGCGATTTTCACCAGAGTTGTTTTTTTTTAAAAACACCACCATTATAAAAAATAATTGCTCCATAAAGAATGAATGGACAAGATTTTTGATCACCTCCTTGCGCGATCGCCTCCATTTATGTCTATGGGTGTGATCAGAAAAAAAAACTGAATGGACGTGATCAACACAGATCTCCGTAGGTGATTAAAATCGTGAGTGCATAGCCATGGGAACATAGCCATAGTGATAGTACCGATTTTAAAACTATCAACTTAAAACAATATTTTAATTAAGTAGACCAAACAGAAAAGACAAACTCTGTATGGTCAGGTTAAAGGCAGCCATACACGAGTCGATTTTGCGTTTGTTTGCTGCCCACCTTGGGCAGTGGATGCTGCTCCAACAAAATAACGCTCAAATAGGTATCCGACATGTCATTATTTCCCTGTTCGATCACCATTTCTGAGGTTGGGAATCAAGGGTCCCCATTCGACCAGGGATTGATTCCCCAAGGTGGTGCTGATAGATTCCCTGAACGATTGTTGTACGATTGTTCAGCACTTCTTGCGGCATCACCTTGCGGGATTGATAGGGGAATTGATATGTGTATAGCTAGTGTAGCTAATTTTTGTTGCACGTCCATTCATTTGCTTCTGATGTTACATTTTATTAGAACAGTGGTCATAATGAATTATTTTTAATCTTTATAATACTTCCTTGTTGACAAAGTGGCACATGAAACAACTGTCAACTAAATTGAACGTTAGTGATTCAGTGTCTGTATACACACTGCTTGGCCCTGAGCTAAGCACCGTGTTCTGTTTTATGGGGAAAAGAGGACGAGCTGGAGGTTTCCCAGTGTCCTCCCCATAAGAAACTATAACTGTCATTAATAATAGTAGTTTGGTCTTCCAGCAAGAAGGATTACTAGTGACCAATGAGGGACTGCTGTACAGACTGTATTTTTACCTGGAACTATTGCAAATGGTCATCTCAAATGATGATAATTAGTACAAGTATTAAGTCTTAATTGATGTCACCGGCAAACCTACAATTCTGGCACTTAACCATTTGCTGTGGGTAGAGATTCCATGAGCGTGTTACCAGAGAGGGAACATTACAGTACAGACCACCATATGTAATGAGGCTGCCTAGTCTTAAACTTCACATAGGGAGGCCAAGACATGCCAGGAACAGCACAGAGTTAAACAAAGGACAATTATGACCCCACATAGTCTATTGGCTAATTTAAAATAAATCATGACCACTACCATATGAAATAGGACTGGAGATCACCTCTAAAACTTGTCGTTCTAAATTAAACTTGTTGGAGAGTAAAGAGTTAATATAAGGCACTTTTCATACCTGACATTCACTATGAAGTTGTTGACCTGCTGGTCTTCACCTCTCATCAGTTCTCCTAACCCTTTGTCTCAATCCAGCTGTTACATGTCTATTACAAAGACCCCGATCATACACTGCTTCTGGGAAAGCCCCAGAACCTCAGCACACACCAGTAATTAGTTTCTCTGGGGCTCATCCGTCAAGATTACTTAGACAGAATGTCGGCCCCAGTAAATCTGCTTTGTAGCTTCTTACATACAGATATGTATGTATAGCCATAGGATTGTAAATGAATAGGATTGTAAATGCAGTATACATGGTCTGCTTTGATTATGCTTATATATATGAAAAAGCCAGCAAGGAAAACACCGTTAGGTACAGAAGGCCTTGGCCCAGAAAGGAACCAAAGACAAGGAGATTGATTTTTCTTAGTGCATCTATTTACCCCAATATTTTTCCCATCATCAATTTAAATACAGTCTGCTATAAGCTAAAATAAATATCTAAATGTTTTATCACAATTTTCCAAACAAGGTTATATCCAGTAAAACAAAAACCTTTTTTAGATAATGCAGGTTAACCTTGCATTGGGCTTACAGGTAGGGATGGTAGAAATATTCACAATGGGAATTTTTAAGTCTACATTTAAACTTTTTATCCGTAATTTCTCATAAATAAAAGGTTGCCGGGGTAATTTTGACTTAATAATATATTAAATAATAAAATAAAAATATTATATAGTGTTGGTTGGGGAAATCTGCATTTTCATTGCAAATTTTAACTATGAATATTTGATAATGTAACATAATCAAAAAATGTGCAAAAAAAAATCACATTTGAAAAGTTTAAAATTCAGCAGAGAAGAGAACATGAGTTCAGATTGAGTACCAATTCCAGAGAAAACTATTTTGTTTTAAAATCTGAACGGAAAAGGTACCTCTGTCAAAAGAAATTACTTCATGAATTTTAGAACAATAAACTAGCTCTAGGGAAATGACTTAAGATGGGCATAGACCTTTAGATTTCCCAGCGATCCATCTTTTAAATCATCGTGCATGCGTTTCTGGAATGAATTCCATTTACAGAATCGGTTGCACATTGCACCATATGACGTCTTCGATTCCTGGTCGATTCCTCTCCACGATCGATCACTGATGGTGTGACCTCCAGCTCACAGCTGTTCTAATTGGAAATTATGTAATGTGGGCATAGACAACTCAATTTGCCATACAATTTCTGTGAGATCAATCAACATGTCCGATCACAGCGAAGATTGATCACAAATCGATGCATGCACAAAGTGATCAATTTGACTCTAAATCGCACGTAAAATCGATCGAGCAGGAATCGGACCTGTCTGTAAAATTTACGACCTATTGGCATCCAACCCACATTACATCATTTCCAATTAGAACAGCTGGGAAATCTAAATGTCTATGCACAACTTAAGCAGGATATACACATGTAGATATGGGCCAGATCGATGGCTGATTCGAGCGCATATAAGGTAAAAGGATGACATCATCACGCTGCTGCAGGGAACATCAGACACCTCGAATATCGAGCCGTCTGTACCCTGATTTAATCTATCTTTTTGCCTATGATGGAGGGGTAAATATTTATTTTGCCTAGGATATTAGTAAAAAACACTTTTCTTGTTTTGATTGATCAGCTGATATCATGGGTGTTGCATCAAGCATATCTATGGCAATGTCTTGGCAGTAGATGATTAGGAGGTGTGGCTAGATGTAGTAAGGTAAATGGAAGCATTCCAGTCTTGAGAGACACAACCTAATTGTTATACCTCATCCCTATGAGCACAAGTTTTTTTGAGTTTAGAACACTTTAGAGCAATTCTATAATTTTGGAAATACATACCCCCTCTTCACCACTATGCCCTGCACTTTTTACTTTTCTACTCCCTCAAGTTGTGGTCATCATGCCTCAGTTTTCCTTCTCTTTAAGATGAAAATCTAGGCAAACCTTTGACTGGAACTCATTTTTCTTAAAGCAAACTTCTCATTAAAGTGAATCTTAACTGTAAAATTAAGCTCAGAATGAGATCACATACTTGGCTGTATCAGCATGCATTCATTAAAACTATTTTGAAGGAAGGTATCACCTTGGGAGTGGCATTGCAGTTCTAGCCATCAGCTACTGACCAGCTTTTCCACAACTTGTCCTATGATTGGTCGTGGGTCAAAAAGAACCAGCATAAAACCACTCCAACCAATTATATGCTCTTCCGTAAGAACCAGCAGTCTTAATGGCACTGCCTTGTCCGTAGATGACTCAGGGGCAGGGCTATTTTCCCATATTTCTTTTTTTTCTTTTCAATAGGTTTTCAAACAATTATACAGTAAATGCATAGGCGGAAGTTGTGTGCACAGTAGCAGGGTCTTCAATCCCCCTAAGCCCAGAGCAAAGAAGTCAAGGCTTCGGGAGGGTGAACCCATTAGTCATTCAAAATACATAGTACACATCTTTCAGTACAATACGTGCCAAGCACGCCTGAACGATGCCAAATTAAATAAACATATAAAAAAAAAGCCACAATCAACATTCAAACAAGAGAAAGAAAGGAGAGAGAAAAGAGAGAGCAAGAGAGAGAAAGGGCGAGAGATGAAAGGGCGGGGAGGGGGGGAGAGATTATGTGATCAAGGGGGAGGGGGGGTCTGGGGTGGGGCATTTACCAGGCCCTCGCGTAGGGGGTTCCCAGGGGGCTAGATAGTCAGAAGGCGGGCATCAAGACTCTTTTTCAAACTTGGCCATGGTGTCATGAAGCTGTGCGTTCATTTTCTCGTTGGTAAAGAACCAAGCTACCTTAGCCTTGACGTCGGAGTGCCGGACCACAATGCTTTGGTCAAAACTAGCTTAGCGACCGTAAAAATGAAGGTGAGCAGTTTAAGTTGGATGTATGTGCAGTCCCTGGGCTTGAGTGTTAAGAGGGCTTCAAAGGGATCTTTGCGTATACTATGGCCTAAAACCGTGCAAATTAGCTGATACACCCCCGTCCAAAAGCGTCTGATTTTCGGGCAGTCCCACCAGATGTGGCGCAATGTGCCATCAACCGAACAGCCGCGGAAACATAGTGGGGACGTTCCCGGGTTAATTTTGGCTAATCGGGAGGGCACCAGGTACCATCGCATCAGCAACTTGTAATTAGCTTCATTCAAGGAAACATTAACCGACCCCTTGCTCGTCGTCTTCCAAATCTGCTGCCAATTGGGTAGCTCTAGGGAGCGACCCAAGTCCGATTCCCATCTGGAGACATGTGACATAGGATGAGTCCGAACCAACCATAGCATGATAAGCTGTCAAGGGGGCAATTTGCGCCGCCCTGTAATAATACTGCAATCGCGGTACACCTAGACCTCCCCTCACATTTGGTTGGAAGAGCACCGATTTGGACACACGGGGGACCGTGCCATGCCATATAAAGCTGAGAAACAGCCGCTGCAAAGTGTTTAAAATGTGCGGGGGGACCGTCACCGGGAGAACCCAGAACGGGTATAAGAGCTTGGGTAGGAGCGTCATTTTGAGCGCGGAGATACGGCCCAACCATGAAATTTGGTACTTTTTCCAAGCCTCCAGCATGGCTCTAGTTTTAGACAATATGGTATGGTAGTTCGCTGCGTACAGGGAATCATACGAAGCTGTCAGGTAGATGCCCAAATAAGCTAACTTAAAAGGTTCCCAAGCAAAGGGGAACGTATTTTGCAAAGTCGCTACCAGGGTGTTGGATAAAGACACATTCAGCACCTTGGACTTAGCCGCGTTGATGTGGAGACCCGAGACCTCGCCGAAATCTTGCAAAAGCTGGAGCAAATTGGGGAGAGAGACCT
>CM070032.1:82465297-82497506 GCA_036250615.1 Ptychadena robeensis | reverse complement strand
ATTTTCGATTTTTGTGATCGAACTACAAATCCTAATCGAACCTCGATTGAACGCTAAATTGAACCATGTGTGGCTAGCTTTAAGATTCTATGTGTCTGATAACTGAGTCTTCAACCTGCATCTAGAACTCCTAGACATTTGCTCAATCTCATTTGAAGGAGTTAATGTGTCCGTGAACAATGACAGCGAATGTGCTTTATTCCAGAACAATGGTTTATCAGAAAATCTGTGCAATTCCACCTTTTAGACCTTGATAATTAGATCTCTGACGCTAGCCATATATGTGTCATCCTTTGTTTTATCAATTTTCACTTTGATTGACTGTTAATTAAACATCAATCAGATCACACAGTATAATCGATGCAAAACCGATTTCTTATATATCATTGCTCTCTAGTTATATATACAATATGATTATAACTTCAAGAAAACCATCAGATACTGGTAAAAAGCCCCCCATACACCTTACAATCTTCCCATACAATTTCTGTACAATCAACGTTTGTTCTACCAAAACCATGTAATATGAGGAACTTTCTATCAGGGAGGGCCCGGCACTACATAGTTGTTGGTAGATCTAATGGAAATTGTATGGAGTGATCTAAATTTGTATGGAGGGCTGAACCAACTGAAACTTTCCAACCTAGCTGATCAAACAGAAAGATCCACCTGTGTATGGCCAGTTTTATAGTGTACAGGTTCCGCAACAGTAAGGGCCCTTTCACACTATATGCATTTTTTAAAGGCATGCGATTCTGCAGTTATACAAAAACACAATTTTTTGGATGAATTTTCCAAATTACATCTGCGTTTACATTTTTTTAACAAATCAATGAAAAATTAATTAAGATGCATGCAGCAGGCCGTTTTAAAAAACCCATGCGGAAACGCTGCGTTTTAAAAAATGCAACGCATGAAGTGTGAATGGTAACATTGGTTGACTATGTGCCTCGTGCGGTAAAAAAAAAACGTGTATAACGCAAAGCATATAGTGTGAAAGGGCCCACAAGGTGTTCATACACACATCAACTTTTGCTTGATGGATCTTAAGGTCCATCATACAGGGTCCATTTTACACTTGATTTTGCCGGATCGATCACCGCCCGCGTTCACATTGATCGACCGCTGGTCAATCGAGTTCTATCCAGCCTGAACATTTTGGAGATCAGCTCATGTCCAAATCAACCACAAATCGGATTCCCAAGGTGGTGTTCCATCAATTCCGAATCACCGATTCCAGGACCGCCGGGAATAAACAGATCAGGAATCGGTCGATGGCAAATCGAGGCGTCTATGGTTATCTTAAATGTTATCTAAATGCTCCCACATGTGTGGCCGCTCGTGGCGCCCATGTCTGTCATTGAATGAGGCTCTTCCCTGGGCTGCAATCAGGGGGTGATCGGTGCACCCACAGGTGACCCGTGACCTAAAGATTTGTTTCGCTGCGCTTTTCGGGCCACGGCCGCCCACCTTAAGACAAGCGCAATGTAGCCATCATTGTTCGATGTGGGGGAGGGGGAGTTGATTGTTTGGTACTACCTCACCCCCACAGCATCATATAATAGTGTGTTATAATAGTGTGTATTAGCTGTTGATTGGGTGTTCTGCGATGTAGTGTTATGATTAGCCTTACTAATGCTAGATTTTCACTTTCAGAGTCAGGAGTGCCAAAATAGTAGATTACGATCTACTGGTAGATCTCATAGGCAATGAGAATAGTTGACGGCCCTCTGCCTTTTGGGGTTTTTTTTTCTCATCTTTGTTAATACACAGAAAGGTAATGGCCAACTATTTTTATACAGATATGATAATCACCCCAAATCATTATTTGGCCAACATCCCAAAAGAATATATCAAAATGAAACTGCAAAGGAAAGCTTGCTTGAACCATTCTTTACACTGTGTATCTGATAATCAGTGTACTTATGTATGGATAAATAGTGTGGACACCCCTGACCTATACAATTAGAAATGGTAATCTCAGGTGAAGAAATTCTAGCGCATATACGCAGCCTAGGGCAATTTCACACTTTTTTGGGGGGCTTTTTTTGCCCATAATGGACATTGTAACCGACTCCGTTACCAGTAATAAAACCTCACATTTCAGCATTGCGCTGCACTTGCGTCTCTCATACACTAGTCCTGCGCCCCCCAAAATGCATGTGGTAATGCCATGAAACAAGGTAATGCATTACCGTAAATGCAAATGCATGGATACCTGGTGTACCTTGCGCTGCGTGGTTGTGCGACACTGCAGTACTGTCATGCAAATGTAGCAAGTGTGAAAAGGCCCTAAGTTTGTAAATAATAATACCTATTTGTAGATTTTTAGCACAAAACAGGCTTCATGTACTAAATAAAATGAGTCCTAGTTTGTGGGAATACGTAGATGGGGCAGTAATCCCAGGAGTAATATCTTCTGGAGGGGATGCAGAGGGGAGGGAAGATGAAGATAGTGAGGGAGGTTCAGAGCCTAGGGAATAGGAGAGGAGGAGCTGAAATAACATGGATAGACTCCTGATTGATGTCAGTGGGTGGCCTTTTGCCTTTAATTTGTCTTTCTGGGGGTGGGGAGTTCAGGGGATTCTTTAAAGATCTTGAGTGAAGGCTGTTTTCATATCTCAGGTCAGAGCTCAGACACACTACAGAGTCTGGAATCTCCAGCTTCCACAAGTTCAGAATCCTCGCCTGCCTCTCAGCAATGCCGCTCTATGAAGATGATCAGCAAAATACTAACTCTGAGTATGATTATTATAACTACGATAACCCAAATGGAACCGAGGGCTGTACTGAAAAGGACTGGGACTTGTCTTCCTCCTTGCTACCTGTATTTTACATGCTCGTGTTTGTCCTGGGACTGTCTGGAAATGGAGTAGTCATCTTCACCGTATGGAAAGCCAAGCCCAAGAGAAGATCTGCAGACACCTATATAGGTAACCTTGCCATAGCTGACCTGGCATTTGTGGTCACCTTGCCCTTATGGGCTACCTACACTGCTCTTGGCTTTCACTGGCCTTTTGGTTCTGCTCTTTGCAAGATCAGTAGCTATCTGGTATTGCTCAATATGTTTGCCAGTGTTTTCTGCCTCACCTGCCTGAGTTTTGACAGATACCTGGCCATTGTTCACTCACTCTCTAGTGCCAACCTGCGCTCTCGTTCAACAACCCTACTGTCCCTTGGAATAATATGGTTTTTCTCAGGGGTTTTGGCATTGCCCAGTCTTATTCTCCGTGAAACGCGTCCTGATGGAAATAATACTGTCTGTGACCTGGACTTTAGTGGCATCTCCAAAAAAGAGAATGAAAACTACTGGATTGGAGGGCTGAGCCTCCTCACCACTGTGCCAGGCTTTCTGCTTCCACTGCTCCTAATGACCACATTCTACTGCTTCATTGGCTGCAAGGTGACCGTTCATTTCCAGAACCTCAAAAAAGAAGAGCAAAAAAAGAGAAGGCTTCTCAAGATAATTATCACTCTTGTGGTTGTGTTTGCCATATGCTGGCTGCCATTTCATATTATCAAAACAATTCACATCCTAGGGCTCATAGGTGTTCTAGACCTTTCCTGTTCACAGTTTAACCTGATTATCAGCCTGCATCCTTATGCTACATGTTTGGCATACATCAACAGCTGCCTCAACCCTTTCCTCTATGCATTCTTCGACCTGCGCTTTCGCTCGCAGTGTTTTTTTTTTTTTGGAATTAGCAAAACCTTCCATGGGCAAATCAGCAACACCTCCTCCAGCCTGAGTGCCCAAACCCAAAAATCTGAAATACACTCTTTGGCAACTAAAGTGTAATTAGTAGATACAGAGGATGGACATGAAAAGAAAGGACACTTATGAGGCTTTGGGGGCTCATTGAACTTATCTCTGCGCTGGTAGAGCATCTGCTGATAAAGAAACAAGTCTGCTGGACTTTACTCCAGAGCCTAGAACATCTTGATTTGCTTGCACTGGGAACAGCAGACAGAAAGCACTGTCTCCAGGACATCAAATTCTTGTTCTGTCTCTCTCTGTGGCACAGGAGAGCTGGAAGGATGGGACAAGATATGCCAATGGGTTCAATGTTCATTCTTAACAGAACCCCATTAATGATAATAGCAAGACAATACAGTATTATACTGACTCATTCTTAGTACTTTGTGCATTACTTTAAAGACTTTATTCGATGTATATATGGCTTTTTTGAAGCACTTTCATAATACTATAGAGCTTATATCTAACACAGTGTTTATGGAATTTATAAACTGAAATGACAAATGCTACTACTTTTTATTCCATGTTGTTTTTCAGTGTTGATTCCTTTTTGTTGCAGACAAATGTCCTTGCTGCCGGCGCTAAAGGGGTTAATTATCAGCTGGGGTTTTTCTTTTAACCTCTTAGCTGATAAAAGACAGGCATCCCCTTGCAGGGCAATGTATTGCTGGCCTGTCTGTTAAGTGTTTTTATGCTGTAGAGGTGTTGGGCAAATCTATGACTCGACAGCTGCTGTAGAACTACAAAGACCAGCTTGTACTACTACTCCATGACTTGGATTTGTATTTCCTCAGCAGCTGTAGAGTCATAAATTGCCAAACAATACAGTATGTAGGTATGTATATAAAAAGAAAAATATAACATATCCCCTCGGAGAGGGCTTTTTTTTTTTACAATGGTTGTTATACTTTTGTAATATGATGCAATAAATTTCTTATACTTACAAAGATTTGTTGTTATGTGTTTTTTTTACTACATTTATAAAGAGGATATAAGATATTAAACTAAATTGAATAACTGAACCACCTTAGTTAAACTCAATAAATGATGCCAAAATTTGAAATCTTCCAAATTATAATGAAATATATTAATTTCATTTATTTATATAGCACCAACATAGTACGCAGCGCTGTATAATAAAATAGAGTTGCGACAACACAAGATAACACACAGGTACGAGTTATGAGTGGAGGTGGAGTGGGGGACCTTGCCCAATCGGTTTTACAATTTAATAGTAGACTTTTTATGATAACTGAGAAATGGCTGTGATATATGACATGCATACCATGAGGGACGTTTATTGGGCACATCTATCGATGTTTATGGGTCTATGGGTGCTATCAAATAAAACTGGCCAAGCATTCATTAAGCCTATACATATGACCCCCCCCCACCACCCATAACTTGACATCACAAGGCTTTGGCTGCTCTCCCATATCTTCTAGAGAGGCTTGCACCTTTATGTTAAGCCTCCCTCTGATGTCTGTGGCTTGCACATCAGGCCTCTGATAAAGGAAACATCACATCTGTTCACTCTCAGATATATGTTGCCAGATGTAGGTATTTCATGACACACCCTGAGACTAAAGGGTCATTGTGTTAGGACCACTGAAGAAAGTATGCATGAACGTCAGTACTTGAACTTGCACAGCAGTTATGCGGTATGCATTCTTGCATCACCAGGGTTTGATACATACACAGGAAACTATTTGGAAATAGTTTTGATGTTCCATGTTTCCTCTGCATGCTTTGTTGTCTTACTACAATCCATAAATGACTCGGGTCTTCTAGTGAGTACCCAGTGTCTTCTTTGAATACTACATTATGGAAACATTGTGACCTGAGGTGTTCCTGGTCTGTTAATCCACCTTAAATCTCTCCTCTAGTAGGTAAATCATATTTTGTGCTTATGTATGTATTACTGTAAAGAAGGAAGCTGATTAACGGATCAATGTGCAACAAAAACTATTTCAATACTATATACAGTCACATGATCTTACCAACACAAAACACACAAACTGCAGTCATTTGTACTAAAAGCCAATTGGTCAAACTCAGCCATGGGCAAACTAAGGCCCAGGGGGCAAAACCCCTAATTCAGCCCTTTGTTACCTTGGTGTAAGGATGCTTAAGCTCCCCTCCACTCGTTCCCTACAATAGGTGGATATAATGCCTACTAGAGGATGATTGTTCAGGTCTCCTAATGCCTGCAGTTTGACTGCAATAGAATGTTTATGATTACTATTAATTATTTATTAATTTTGTTTTATATATATTTTCTCTGTTTAAATTTCCTGTGTGGGCTAGGAGAACTTTGGACACCTATGCCGGGCGGCCATTACAGGCTCTTGCCCCAGCTTTTCTGTCAAATTTAAAAAACCCATTTTGGCAAACAAGTCAAAAAGTTTGCTCACCCCTGGACTTACTGTATGTTTAAAAATGGTGTAAACCCACACAGACATATGTAGTGTTTCTTCTCGTAAATAAATCAGAACAGCAGAGATTTTATGACCCACAAGGGTAAAATCCATATAATGGATAACATCTAGAAGAAAACTTTAATGATTCTCTCCATTATCTTTCTTCCTACCTTAAAATCATATATGTTACATTTCCTAATTATCCTCCATCTGTATCTGTACAAAGGCCAGACGTATTTGGATATACATATGTATGGTGGGCCCTATGAGTTACAACAGGCTTGACTTAAGACCAATTTTAGTTACAATCAAATTTCAGAGAAGTATTTGAAAGCTGCACTTTGAGCCCAGGAATGCATGTTTGAGGGCTTGATTTTTTCACAAGTGAAAAAGAGAAGGAAATTATGTAGCAATATAAAAGGGTTCATGTGACCAATCTCAATAATAAGTTCAGCATGTCATAATGGACCATCTACAAGGGGCTACAGACTTTTCCAAGGAGAGAAAAGACACCACCAGATTCCTGATGTTCTTATGGAAGGGGATAAATAATGCCCATCTTCCATAGGTTTCTTCATACGAAAGGCAAGCGATGAACCAGCAATGAGTGCAGAAGTCCTAGGTATACCAGCATGTGTGTAATGGGATGTTAGTACATCCTCTCCTCATAAATGTTTGGAACAGAGACAGGGTGCTATCGCATACAAAATTTTTCCATCGCTGTCTTCTTACTTGCTATCTTACTATTAACCATAGATAACCTCTCTCTTTCTTGTCTTCTGATGTTGGAGAAGCAGATAGAAGGTCTGCCGGTCATAACTTTTATCTACAAACCTCATCTTTTTGGTCACTTTGTAGGGCTCTGGAAAGGCTCAGACATGGAAAGCCTTGACATTTGGGAGGGATGGTCTTCCATTATCATGTGGAAGCCTGTTTATTTCTAACTTGCCTCCTGTGATAAGCCATCTGTTACCTCTCTATTTCCCACCCCTTGTGCAAAACAAGCATCACACCATCGCAGTGTTTTTTACATATATTATTCTTTTAAGTCACACGTCTTGTAAAAGGATGCATTGAAAAGGTCATTGCTAAAAGTAACCCCCTAAAGGAGGTAGAAAAATGTTGGCTCATTTCTAAAATGTCCGTATGTACAAGAGCTCCCAATGTCAAGACATTTGACATGTTGGGCTGATAGACATTGGTTACCCCTGCTGGCGTCTGTGGTTCCTTCTTCTGACCATAAAGTGGTATACAGACATTTCGTTTTAGTTTTTAGTAAGGTGATCACTATTTTGGGCAACATTTATCTAGCAGCTGGACAGAGCTTCACCACTGAATCACACGATAGGTTGCTTAATTTCCTATTGTTTTTAATAATTTCATAATGATATGATTATTCTTTTTAATTAAATACATTTCAGTGACTATAAAAGCTAATGGAGGAAATATCACTATACTAAACTATTGCCGAAAACAGTCAGTTTAACATTCTTTGTTATTGAAAAATAGAACAATTCTGTCCACATTTTTGCTTTTATTTATTTATTTATTAATGCTGCCATTAAGTTTTTATTTTGCATCTTTGTAAAGTCTAAAGCCCCCCATAGTCCCGGCCATAGTTGCAGCCGACCAACCGGCGTGCTCGCTTCCGCCAAGCACATAAAGGTTGGTTGGCCGCAACTATGAGGGAGCCCACCTTGAGTTTCGTAGAAGAAAAGCCGGCAGGTCGGATCGCACACGGATCCATCCTGCTGGTTCTTTTTCTGCACAATCCTGCTGCAGGCTGTTAACTCGGAGGGGGAGTCTCCTCCCCCTCTGAGTTAATTGGCTATTGTCTGACAGGAATCGCGTGTGTTAGTGGAACACACAGGATTTCTGTCCTCTCTGTAGCCGACTCCTCACAGCGTGGTGACGTCACGTGAGGAGTCTGCTAAAAGTCGGCCACAGATCGGGACGTCTATGGCCGGCTTAAGCAGGGAACACACGGCTCAATATAGGAGCCGTTCTCTGCAGCAGCGTGATGATGTCAAATAGATGACTGTGAGCATGCACGGCGCTCAAAGCGGCCATCGATCTGGCACATATCTACAAGTGTGTTCCCTGCTTTAAAGTATTTAAAGGAATCATCAATATCAGCATCAATATCAACTAAATACATTTAGTTTTAGTGGCACTGCATTTACAAAACAGTAGTGTACAATGTACCTAATCCAGAGTTAGATCATCCATTGGCAGATGTGGGGGGCAGTTTACCTATTTGCAAAGGGTACCCAAAGGGTAGTGCAGTTGGTAAAGGGTTTGCATCTGCCCTTTACTTAACAACGCAGGACAGAAAAGAAGGATGGGTTGTATACTGTGTATTGGCCAAAATTTGTCAGTTGAAAGCCATCAACTGGTAACTTCTGTTATTCAAACATAGAGAAGATCCAAAGCTGCTACATTGCCAATGGCCCCATTCTGCCAATCCATCCCTGACCCACACTGCAGGTCAATCAAGATCATGTTTTTTGATCTGTAGTGCACTGTCAGCAAATTCAAAAATAATAACCACAAAGAATGATGTGGCAATGCACTGCAATTTGCCATACAGGTCTGTCTTATCTTCGATTGAAAAAAAGAAAACACATCACAAGTTGATGTTTTATGCATGCCCCTTGTTTAAGTGGAAAAATAAACAGTGTGCACAGAGGCAAATAAACACTTGGGGCCACTGCTCTCAATAGCTGACCACTTTTTAGTGTGCTTGAAATCAGGTTTAACAAATATATATCATCCATCCCATTCTCTTATCTACTTATCTATGTTTTATTCTCATAAACCCCCTAATGGTTCTTGTTATTTCCAATCATAGGCTTGTACAAGAAGAAACACAAAAACATTTACCACCTGAAATCTTTTACAGCCATACAGTAAGAGGTCAAGTCGTGACACTTGGACAGCCGGAGGTACAGAATGCTGTCGGCAGATTGTTAATAAATGTTTCAGTTAGTTTAAAATGGATTGTCCTCCCTGGGGAACTTTCAGACATACTTTGATTGTAATTAGTACCCAAACAAGGACATAGTAGGGAGTGGAGCTGGATGCTTTTAGAGGAGGTGGTGCTTACCCAGTACAAGCCATTTTAGTCCTTGAACGGCAGATTAAATACACTACAGTCTAAATACAAAACATTTCACAGATTTAAATGGCATCTGTAAGTAAACTATATTCTACATGTTGTCCTACATATACAGAAACTGGCACACCATAGCTCACTGCGGTCCTTTTTTGTATAGTACATATACTAGCAGTTCTAGATAAAGAAGTTACAATAAAGAAATGATTTTTATTTCAGCAACATAAAAGTATAAAGCCAACTAATTATGGGACAGGATTATGGAGCATACAAATAACCTAAAACTTAGGACGACCATATATTAGATTGTAAGTCCGTCTGGGCAGGGTCCTCTACTCCTCCTGTGTCATAACCTGTTCCTGTGTGTACTATATTGTGTTGTATCTCCACTCTAATGTATTGTACAGCGCTGCGTAATGTGTTGGCGCTATGTAAATAAATGATGAAATTTATAGGTATTGTTTGGGAATTGATGGCTGCCCACCTTGAGCGATCGACCAGAATTGAACAAAAAATCGAACTGTGATCCGACATGTTGGTATTTTAGGTTCAATCATCATTACTTTGGATGGGGACCTACTACTATTCTCATCCAAAGTATCGAGCAAAAATCGTTGTGATCGTTGTAGGATCATTTGTCAACTTTGCGAACGCATGTTACAATCGTTCATACAGCGATCACAGGGGGAATCGCAAAGTGTATGGCTAGCTTAAATTGATCCCTGATCACTGCATATCACTGACTGATTGCTTTGGTCCCATCCATCAGATCCTTGTCTAATAATACTGTCTTGCCCATCCATTATTGTGGATGTCAAGTTCTATATGGAAAGGTTTTCTGTCAGGATCAAGCAGAAAATATATTTACCTATATATTTAACCTTCTGAGCGTTCTCCCCGAATTAACTCGGGCTGAGTTTCATGCATCATGAAACTCAGCCCCAGTTAGCCGGAGGAGCGCCCGAGGTCTCGCCGTCTTCTGATGGCGGTCGGGAGCATCGGCATGTATGCCGATGCTTCCGGGTCCGCCCCCGATCGCGTCACCGGTGACGCGAAGGGGGCGGGGGTAGGCGGCGCCATAGACCTCCATGTAACTGGAGGGGCGTCGCCTTTCGTCAGCATAAGTCCGGCGTCTCCAGTGACGCCGGGCTTATGTTTACTACCCTGAGCTGAGCTGGCAATCGCGGCGGAGCACATTGTGCTCCGCCGCGATTGCCCGTGGCACGGTTATAAAAAAACCGTGCCACGTGGCAAACGCTTAGAGGGTTAAGCACGTTTTTGATGTTGAAGTACGGCATGCACTGCATTCAGTCTCTGGTCTACCCATATTCTTCATCCATTTCAATATATGGAGCCTGCATCACGTGGGCTCATCTTTCTGTTCTCATGAAGCTATGTACAGTACATGCTGGTCAATCCCACCGACAAAAGCATGTAACAAAAAGGTTTTATTTAACAAGCAATAAGCATGGGCGTGACTAGTTTTATTATATTTGGGATCCATAAGGTGTATGCCCATATACCTTATATTGAATGTTGAATTGCAAGTTTCACATATGGCTATAAGCCAACAACAGTCAGAATTCCTTCTATGACCTATTCATTTACGCATATTGTTTTGAACTTAATTGTGCTTTATGTTCATTGAATTCAATGCAAAATGTCCATTGTTTTTACAGCTTCTGAATGAATGATACACCATACAAGAATACAACAACTACAACACAATTTCAACACACCCACAACAAGCAAGTGCGAACAAGGCCTTGCTGAAGGTGTCAGACATTGGAACAACTATAATACAAATGCAGAACTACAAATAGCTGGAGCAAAAGTGCTGAAATATATCTAAAAACAACTGCACTTGTTTTAGAAGAAATTTTTACTACGTTGCCTGTAATGATGCAAGGCTGCCGCTAATTTTACAAACAGCTAGGTCTATGCAATGCGGAAATAGAAAACATTTCTAAATTGCTACCGAGGTACTGTTTTAAACCAAGCAATTGAATGATAATATTGCTGTTTCCATAATTCAGCATTCTCTATGGTGGGTGCGTCTATACAGCAGAGCAGTACACATGAGGGGAGACTGCAATGATCACAATGGTTACTGTTGGAATTTAGTTTGTATAGAACATAATTGTTTAGGATAAACTTTGAAGCAGAGAGTACAGGAAACTGTTATCTGCAAACTAGGTTGGTCCATGACAAAAGGACAGCAACCAAGCAAAAGTTATTGGGCCACAAATGCTTTCAAATGTGCTGCTGGAAAAGAGTTTCAGGAAACAAATGGCTTATCATATAACCCACATGAAAGAAATATTTTGTAGTTTTAAAACACAATACATTAAAACATATTATTATCATCTCATTGCAAGTGTAGTGCTTTGCATCCTATGTAAAACTCTTTATTCATTTCATCACTATATTTTATCTTTGTTTCGCATATCTGTTTTTAAAATATAATTTGTTATATCGAAAGGCATGACATGAACTAGTGATAACCCAGAACAGTAATAATAAAATGAATCCTAAAGAAAAAAAAAAGAAGATATGAGCATCTGAGGGACAGTAACGTTACTGTTTCCATTACTGGTAATAAAGCCCTGCATTTCCACATTGTGCCGAGTGCAGGGGGGGGGGGGGGCATGCTGCTCTATTCAGTTCTCAGCATGCCTTGTGAGGGATTTTCTCACATTGTTGTACCGAGTCTCCATCGCACAGCAATTGATATGCACATTGATTCCCGTTAGATTGACCCGCAATAAATCACAGCATGGTGACATCACCACGCTGTGATTGATCGCGGATCGATTGCACAGGAATCTACTCGTGTATACCCAGCTTTAGGGTTGAAATATATGTGTGCTTCCCAACTGTGGACTCTTGGAAGCAACATGAGAAGATGATTAAAAAAACAACATGCTTTTTGTTTTAAAAACTTGTATCAAATGTGAAGATTTCAGCAGAAGAAGAGGGAGAAATGGATTGGCCAAATACTACATTGATACATCTCCATTTATATTGCAAAAAGAGAATGTGAAAATAAATTGAACTCCACCTTTTTTTCTCAATTAGTGTGTCAAGTCTGACGTTTCTAGTCTAGCTCCTTTTTAGAGCCTTCAAATTCTGTACAAGTCTTCAGGAGATGTTTTGGGGTTTTCTTTACCTGATCGAGGATCCTGTTATTAGTGCCATGTTCACTAAATGTATTGCATAGGTATTTACAGGCAGACTGATTTCCTCTGTCATATTTGCCATTTTGTCACTTTTACAATAGCTTAACTACATGTAACACTTATATATAATATTGAACTGTGTATGGCCACCTCAACATATTCAATAGCAATGCCTATTAGCAACCTACCCCGCCCATTATTTAGAGATGCTCGGGTGTTCTTTAGGCTGTACGCACTGATGACTGAGGATGTTCAGGTTAGTAGTACCTTGTTTCCTCAAAAATAAGACAGTGTCTTATATAAATTTTTGCTCCCAATGATGCCCTATGTCTTATTTTCAGGGTCTTATTTTTTCATGAAGAAGTATACAGCACTGGGGTATCAGGGTGGGGATCACTTAAAATGACATTGGTGGGATCAGAAGGGGGAATCAAAATGGCACAGGACACTTGGGGGGGGGGGGATTACCATTTAAGTAACCCCTTCTGATCCTCCTGTGTCATTTTGATTGCCCCCTCTGATCCCCCCTGTCCAGAGTTACAGTACCGTATCTTCGGTGGTGCCATATTTACGGGGAGATGCCTTATATTTCAGCGTGAGGGAAAAATGTAAGGGTGCTTTATTTTTGGGGAACCAGCATAGTAACTACAGATCTAACCAATTACTATAGTTCAAGACAGAGTCGTTTCTCCCGCTATGCCAAGTATGAGGGCACAAAGGGCCCGACGCCCCCTGTGCATATTCGTGCCCCACCTTGACAGTGACTAGCACCCCCCTTGACAACTTTTCTGCCCCACAGGGGGCCCCCAGCAAGGATTTTGCATAGGGCCACTCAAATGCTAGAGATGCCCCTGGTTTCATTTTTTGCACATAAACCCTTTGATCAGAAGTACAAGGTGTTGTGTCTGACAGCTGTAATATTTCCTTAGAGAGCGTGCTATTAAACACAGAGCTGTGATGAGCCTACAGAAAAATAAAGCAGAGGCTATTGTAGGAAAAAGAGATGGAGCATTAGTTCTAAGCGTGTAACACATGGCCTCACAATGTGCAAGAGACAACATACTGCAGACACGTGTTTTGGTATAGACAAGGCCACACTACAGTCTACGATATGTCTGACGATCACAGACATCAGTCCATACAAAGTACAGAAGCGTGTCTCCGAATCTTATCACTTCACTGCTCATGCTCATATCCTTCCCGCTCAGCTTATCTTGTGCACTGCTGTTCTTTACAGCTATATTCAGGATGCCAGTTGATTTACAGGCAGCAACAAACAATAGAGGCTTACTGCCCTGTACTGCTCTTGCAGCCAGCATCTTTTTTAAAGTGATAAGTATTTCATGAAAGTTCATCAATATATTGCTGATTACTGCATTATGCTGGTCAAACACTGGTTGCACTCGATTTACGAATTTGGCAAACGATCGTTGGCAAATCGAAAGCTGTCCATCAATTATGCTCCAAGTAAATGTTGATCAAACAGGGAACTAACATGTTGGTAAATCCCTGTTTGATCGCCATTACTTTGGTTGGGGACAACAAAGGGCCCATCCAAAGTATCAGCCAGGGATCCATTGCCAAAAGTGGTGTGCCCAACGGTCATCTATCTCATGCAAATTGAGGCTAATAATACCAGGTATGCAACACTTTGGTACAATATGCTTCCTTGTGACAGAATCATAGGCATGAGATATATCTACATAACTAGAATTATATCCAGGTGACTTACAAGTGCTGTACCAGCAATGAGCATACATGACTTACCTAATCATAGAAACGCTTGTAGTAGTCGTCAATTATGGGCTGTTGCATACTTGGTGACTGTGATGAAACATAACTAAGCAACATCAAAAAAGAATGCGTGAGTGTGACCAAGCCCCGAAACAAATGAATTACAGGCACAGTAATGGGAATTACACATCTAAGCAAATTGATGTATCACCAAGTCAATGGGAGATAAAACTGTCTGCAGATTGTAATCTGATCAAATTACAAACTCAGCAAAAGAAGGAAAAGTAAGGAATACGAATACCAAAAATACAATGCTGCAGTTTCGTTGCACATGGTCAATTTACATAGATTACCAATGCACTATGTACTTTTTCCTAGTAATGCAAACATATAGAAACAAAGAAGAATGATGGAAAAAATATTAAATGGCCCATTAAGTCATTTAAAAAGAAAACTAAATGCAGTTCTAACAAAAATGTAATAACTGAGTGTAGTTTGGGGAAATAGGCAGTGTCATGTAACTGCTTGTAACAAAATGGACTGATATCAGGTTAAGACTGGCCATACACGGGTCGATTTTTTAATAGGTTCTAGCACAATCGATCTGCGTGTGCGATGATCAATTGTTCTCAAAACGGTTGCATCCAGCCTTTCTTCAAGTAATATTAATCAATCCTGCTCGAAGAAAGCTCAGTTGACCGTGTGTCCCCATCCAAAGTATCGAATGGGATCGATTGCACAGAAGTGCTGCACATCGATTCTCTGTTCAATCAGCGAAGCTTGAGCGCAGTGTGGTGACGTCATCATGCTGCACTCGAGGGTTCATCGGGTATTAACTAGTGTTGAGCGGCATATGGTATATTCGAATTCGCATAATTTTGCGAATATACAAAGAAATATTCTAAATTCATACAATTTGAATCGACTGTATTCTATTGCCTTCCATTGCTGCTCGTCTTCATTCTGTGATCTTAGCCAACACTAGCACTGTGTGTATTGCGCATATCCATTCGCAATGCGCACACATATGCGCAATGTATGCCGGTAAACAATGTTGAAGCACAATATGACTTTGCGAATATCCGAGCGCACATTCGCGAAATATTGCGAATTCTCAAATGACAGATATTCGTATATTCGAATATTCTCGCTCAACACTAGTATTTACCCGTGTATGGCCACCTTACATATCAAACTTTTTCCAATATGGTAATAACTGGGAGAAGAATTGTTATTCTGCTTTGAACTAGCTCAATCAGTTTCCAAAGGGAACAGACGTGACCAAAGGCAAGAGAGAGAGGTTGGACGATACCACTTTTGTGACAGGTATACATACCCTGTTTCCCCTAATATAAGACCTATCCTGAAAGTAAGACCTCCCCCGAAAGACCTAGCTGCTATCCCCCCCCGGTGCTTCTAATATAAGCCCTTTCTCAAAAATAAGACCTACCATGTCCCAGAGAAAGCTTCTATATTTAGAAAAGACATGGCAGAAGGTGTTTTGTCACTTCTTCTAAGCCCAGAAATAAGCCTTAGTGCATTTTTTGCACCTAAAATTTATATAAGACAGTGTCCTTTATTAGGGGAAACACAGGACATGCATGCTCCTCTTCCTATTTGGTGTAAACTTGAGATGGAAAGCTGTTTTCTCATATTGTTTTATAACAGCAGGATAAGACATATACATTTTCAACATGCTTCACAGTTGGTGAATAAGATGACATATAAAGCTTTATGTAAACACTAGATTAAATATCTTGCGCCTGTATTGCTGTTGGAGAAGATTGTTCGGAGCTGTAGAAGGAGGATTTGTTGAGCGACCAACCTGCCAGATGGTCCCTGTATCTTATAGATGTAGCTAGGTGCTGATCGCTCCTTCTCCTGCTGTCCCACTCCAAAGAAAAGAACGTGCGTAGTCTGTACTGCGCTTGTTCCTTCTCCAGTTGTTGGAAATGATCAAGAACAATTGTTCACAATGACAATTATTTGATATCTATAAACAGCTGAAAGCTAGCCATATATTTTTGTGAGATCTATTTATATAGTTGTATAGACTTTGCTAGATGTTTTCATATATAATTGTCTTGAAGATAAATGTCTGCAAATTATATACAAGCCAGCTGGATAGAAATTTGGATCCAAAAATAAAAAGAGACCACCGTACTTTTCACATGTTTCAATATGGCTGATTAAGGATCTTTTAGTTTGATTCTTATATTAAGCTCATTCATCGAATTCAGGAAAAGGAGTCCAATCTACACATCATATAGTTCAGCTATCAATTTAACTTACATTTTTGCTAAACGTAACTGTGGGAAAATAAACTGTTTGGGAAACGTATACTGCATTCAGAATATGATCTGTTTAAAATGGCAGCATTCCATGTTTGATGGAGGTTTTTAGGGTGGTTGCTCATAAGAAAAACATGGGTGTTAACCACATGCTTAGTGAGTGCTAAGGGTGGCTGCTAGGCCCAATCTTCATAGGAGTAAGCAAAACACTTAACGTGAATTTTAACATGAGCAATGTACCCTGTTTCCCCAAAAATAAGGCATCCTCCGAAAAAAAGGCACCCTTACATTTTTGCCTCATGCTTAAATATAAGGACCCCTCCCCCCTGACAATAAGGAACCCCGGAAGATATCGTACTGTAACTCTGGACAGGGGGGATCGGAGGGGGCAATCAAAATGACACAGGAGGATCAGAATGGGTTTCTGAAATGGTAATACCCCCTCTGAGTCTCCTGTGTCATTTTGATTCACCTCTGACCCCCCCCCCCCCCCCCCCCCCCCCCCCCCCCTTGTGTCATTTTAAGTGATCCCCCACCCTGATACCCCAGTGCCGTATTCTTTTTCATGGAAAAGTAAGACATTCCTCAAAAAAAAAGACGTAGAACAGCTTTGGGAGCAAAAAATAATATGAGACACTGTATACAGGAAAACACAGTAGTTTTATGGCAATAACATTTTGCATATTTCCAATGTAGTTTCAATGGATGTGCTTAAGTCCATCAACACATGACAATGCAGTTCAATGCAGTAAATTGGTCCCGATGCTGGTATGTCTGTGTATACATGTCCAGTGAAAAGAATTGGATGCCTTTATGGCATGTAAAATTTTTTATGTGTGTAATGCAGGAGGCTTCATATTCACATACTAGTTTATTTTCATCTAAAATGATCATTAGGGAAGATTTCAGCTGACAGTTTTACAACGAATAACAGGCTTTCATGCTTTCATCTTGGGTGAGGACAATAAACTTTCAAGGCCCTGTAACACTGCACTGCACTCCGCACTTGTAGTTCCAGTAATGCGGATTCTGCTGGGCCCAAACATCTTAATATATCACTATACCATCTAAAGGCCCCATACACAATCCTACCATACAATTTCTGTACAATCCACTTTTCTTCTACCAAAACCATGCAATATGAGGATCTTTCTAAACCTTCTAATCACTATGTATTCTATCAGGGAGGACACTATACTACAGAGTTGTTGGTAGATCTTAAGGAAATTGTATGGAGTGATCTAAAGGTGTATGGGGGGCTTTAGCAATATCAATCTCAATATCAATCTTTTCTATAGTGCTGTAATGCATGCACCAGTGATCAACACATTCAGTGGCAATGTAATCTGTATTGGCATGTATCAGTTAAAGGTAGCCATACACAAGACCATTCTGCCTCGATAGATGAAGGATGACCCTGCTTCAGCCGGCCCCTCAGCTGATCGGTGCGCACCCTTTGTGTATCAGCCATTACTTTGAATGGTGATTGTCGTCCCCATTCAAAAAATGGGATCCGACACGAATTTACCCGCATGTCGGATCCCCATGTGTTTCCTAGTCAATCTTACCAGGTGGGCCCACCCGATTTTCGGCCAACCGTTGGGCGAATGGCAGGAGCGCACATAGCGTTCGATTGGCCAAATAATCAGGTGAAAATCTGAGCCGTATATGGCTACCTTTAGAATGTACTGATAAAAAAATGTATAATAAGGATTGCAAATTATGTTTTCCAGATAGCAACTAACCAATCAACCTCTCCAATAACCATTTAGCATTATCTGTTATAATCTAAGAGTATTGAAGAACCTTTGTGAGAGGCGATGAGTGTCCAGAGGGACTATTATTGTTCATGGAGACTTCCCAGGATATGTAGTATAATGCTGGTAACCAGAGAATCTCTCATCTTCAGCTTCTATAGATGAGAAAACTGCTTCTCATATCTGATATCCCATTTAGTTGGACAAAGGGTCATTCTGGTGATGCCTAGTGTCATAATGATCAGATGATATAATATGTGTGCACTAGAGAATTAGGGATCTAGATAACAGGACAAGATAATGATGTATGCAACTCAAGCCGTTCCCAATTTATCCCCACTTTTGAACATGAGCTCCTTTTTAAATGTAAGCTTTAGTAAAAGGATCGGAATACTGTAAAAACAGTCTCAGATCCCAGGATGGGGGTGGAATTCACACCTTAGAAGGAGAAGGGGTTCCTGGGAGCAATTGGTGTCTATTTAACAACCTGTTTTAACTTCATTAGCAATAGGAGCCCAGGGGAGATAACACTGTGACAGACAGCAGCTGGAGGAAAGGCAGGAGACAGAGAAGTGTACTACATCAATGACATGCTTAACAGTGGTGGACCCGTCACACTCTTCTACAGGAGTTCAAAATCAGACCTAGCACTACAAAACTACAATACACTATTAAACATATAATCTTCAAAAGAAACTAAAAATAGGCAGCCTAGGTGATTTTCCTAAGAATGTTAACCTGCCAGACTGTTCAAGATGGCTAGTGCTAGTGCCATCTGCGTCACAGGCAATGTAGTCTCTGCCAAGAGCATGCAGCACACAGATGTTCTGTCCATACCAAATAAAACTGTTTGGCTTCTCCTGCTGATGTCACCCACCAAAAGTAAATCAAGAAGAGTCACTTTTTGTGATATTGAATGAAAATACAATCCAAATTACAACGACAGACAAAAATTTACCAACATGTTTGATGACCTTTCTAACTATTTTTTGTTCGATGTTGAACAAAATTTATCCATCGAACAAATTGGCCATTCTAGATTTTTGTTCAATCACCCCAAAAATCTTTGTTCTTTATTGAACGAACGAAAAAATCTACACCTGTAAACCCACCTTTAGAGTACATTTCCCCCATACTGCATAATTCATAGCACACAGGCCATGGATGAACTTTGGCCTCCTAGCCTTGAGTGCTAGAGGACTTTGTAACTACGGTAATGTGCACACATTAGAAACTTTATCAGAAAATGTACTCCAGACAGGACAAATTGACTCCACTAATATTGCCAAACCTACAGGACTATTATCTGATTAGAAGTTACTAGAGCTGATAAGTAGCTCTCAGCCAAATGGTGGTCTCATGCATGAACACCATGTTTCATTAAGTAAATGATCACATGCAACCCCCATTGATAATGTGCCTCCTAGGAGTATGTCTACTGAGTCAACAATACATGATGCCACAGTCCTCTACAAGGGATCTGCCCAATATGCTCGCTCATTATCAATACTTACGTTATGGTGTTTAATGAAAACCCCATAGGCAATAGATTGTCTAGGCTGAATATCTTATATCTACAGCCAGGCATGGCCTTTCATAGTTCTGTCACCATGGATCTCTGGCATCAACCCTGCCGACGCCTGTAGTCTTCTATGGGGTGCTGCTCTCTAGTCCTGCCCCTACAACTCTCCTGTGTGCACATGGATTCTTTTGGTATCTGAGCGATCATTGCCGACTACCAAGATTAAATGTGTGTGTAGCTATAATAGCACACAAGAGGAGGCCTTTGCGCCAATGCAGCCTTCATAATTGTCCTGTTTAAGAGTTTTGCCAGGTTTAAACATCAGGAAGGACCCAATTAATAACAGCAAAGGTCCGTAAGAACCTAATCTAATCTTTAAATGCATCAGTTATTTATTTTGGCAGCCAAAGTACATTTTCAGGATGCCATGAGTTTTTTTTTGTTTAATCGTCTTTCATCATTTGTTAGGAAAATGTTTTAAATCAAAATAAGGATTTGTAAATTCTGTCACTACAGGTGCCAAACAGTCTTTGTGTTGATGACAAGTCCTCACACTTTCTGGTTGCTGATTTCCTTACTACAGTAGCCTGACTGAGTTCCAGACCAGAACAAGTATGATATACTGTATGTACATTTCTTTTTTTCAATAAAATGGAGAGAAGTTAGAAGCCATGTTGGGTTTTGTTGCCAACATGGACCCCATGAATGAGAGGACCCTTGACTGATTTGTTTTCCACTGAAGTGGGGGAAAAACCAATGGGACATGGACAGCAAACACAAACTGAAAAGGGCTGTAGTCTTCCTCACCTCTACTAAATAAACTTTAAGAATGTTGGTGTGGCAGTTGGAGATTTTCTTCCACCTCATGTCTATTTTAACTGCTCTTCAAAGAACAGGTAGTGAGGGTAAAACTCCCCAAGAACAAGAAAATTACATTTAAGGTTCTAATATTATATTATTTGAAACCATAGTAGAGTGTTGTACCGTGTTAGCCATCGATAAATACAGCAAGTTTGGAGTTCAAGTGATACAGTTTATTGGCTAACTGAAGTCATTAGAGAAGCAAGCTTTCTGGATATCGCAGATCCCTGCGATATCCCGAAAGCTTGCTTCTCTAATGACTTCAGTTAGCCAATAAACGGTATCACTTGAACTCCAAACTTGCTGTATTATTTGAAACTAAAAGCCAAAGTTCTGGCTGGACATCCCCTTTACCACAATAACATGCATTGCACAGAACACAGAAGAATCATATATGAATTATTCCTAATAATTTCTTCAAAATTACCTATTTTTCTCAGTGAACTGGTCATTTATATTAAGCCTCTTGGACATGGGAAGCATAAGCTTGAAGGACTCCATGGATTCTTTATGTTTTAGCCAACCCTGATTGCAGATTCCAGGATGAAAATCTCAAAACTGTTGTCAGTCCTTAAGGTGCCCATGCATTGAATGAAAATTTATGGAAATTGGTTCCTGCCCAGCCGGTGCGATCGACCAAAAGTAATCGACATCGAACATAAAATCGATTGAAAAGTTATCAGGCATGTAAATTTTGGTTGATTATAACAAATGGAATTGATTCCTATGAAGGAATCAATTTCTTTAAATAAATTGATTACTTCAACAGAATCAATTTAGTTTAAATCGCATCGGCGTTTGCAAGAAAAATCAAATCAACTATCGAATTGCAAAATAATCGACCCGTGTATGGGTAGCCTAAGCCTTGGCCAGTGGGTTCTTCTTGAGTATACCGTACACACCCGTTGCAATGCTATTTTGCTGACCCAGATGAATGGTATGCAGGTCTAGGACTCAAAGGTACTAAAGCCCCTCATACACCACATACAATTACCATGCAACTTCTGTACAACCAACTTTTCTTCTACCAAAACCATGTAATAGGAGGACCTTTCTACACCTTCCAATCACTATGTATTCTATCAGGGAGGTCACTATACTACATAGTTGTTGGTAGGTCTCATGAAAGTTGTATGGAGGAATCTGAAGGTGTATGGGGGGCTTAAAATCAGACACAGCCAAGTATCTCCATTAACTAACCCTTCACTTTCACCTCTATCAGTCACGTGTGTCAAGACAAAACAGTTGTTTTTGATAAAATATTTATGACCATGTTTTTTTGGTGTATAAACATCTCAAAATCCAGAATTGTATTTATTTTGAAGAAGGGATCTGAGACATCCGGAAAGCTTGCTTTATCAATGACTTCAGTTCAGCCAATAAAGGGGATCACTTGAACCCCAAACTCTATAATTATCGATAGCTAACATGGTACAACACTCTACTATGGTTGGATGAGGCAAGTAATGCAAGTGTACTTGTTATAAGAAACAATCACGGTTCATACATTGTTACAGCCTTTAGATGTGTATGTCTAAAGCAATTAACACACGGCACGATATTGGAGACGTTCGAGGTTCCCTGCAGCAGTGTGATGACGTCATCGTGCTGCTGCCTGATATCAGAGGAGTACTGCTGTGTCCCCATCACCACGCTGTTATTGATCGCCGGTCGATTGAACGGGAATCTACCCGTGTGTGGGCAGCTTTAATCCCCCCATACACCTTAAGATCGATCCATACAATCTCCATTAGATCTACCAACAACTGTGTAGTAAAGTGGCCTCACTGATAGTATACATAATGATTGGAAGGATTAAAAAGGTCCTCATATTACATGGTTTTGGTAGAACAAAATTTGATTGTACAGAAATTGTATGCAAAGATTGTAAGGTGTATTGGGGCCTTAAGAGTACATTTACACAGTAGTTTCCCGGGCTAGGTCTAGAAAAGGACTAAGCGTCTGCACAAGCACTTGGGGGGGTGGTGTTTAGATAATGCACCTGTGACACGTCTAAAGCCCGAAAACCTCACGTCACATTTACCAGGTGGTTTCGGTAATTACCGTAAAAGAGTCCTTAGCTTGTTAGTACATTTACTATTTCCTAGTAAAATTAAAGGCTGGGAATCTCAAACAAGCATATCTGAAACATTTCACAGTCATTAACTAGCTGAGAAGAGATGAAAGAAAACAGTTCACTATTATACAATTACAGAATACAGAGTTTGGAGTTCAATATAAACAGGCATTTCATGAGATAATACAAAATCTATATTTCTCCCACAATTTTCTGTCAAATGTTTCCCACCTGTCTACTATCATATTTCAGGGATTCAGAGGGGGACACATACACATTGTTTAATGTCTGATTTAGTGATAAGAGACAGACAGATCTAGCAATGAACTGACAAAGCATGGAAGCAAAACAGTGCAAAAAAAATTATTGCCATTACTTAGGATGGGAACCAGGTCCCAATCCAAAGTATGGACCGGAAATCACTTGCGCAAAGTGGTGCGCATTACGCTGTGCTCCAGGGTTCATCGATTGAACGGTATTGAACCGTGTATGCCCACCTCAAGACTATATTTCCATGGTCGCTGAAAACTGGCCATCCATGTATGTGGGCACTTTTGTTTAATGACTCCCTCATGAAATCGCTGCGGTTTTTGGGTGGTTTTTCAGTCAATCAATAGACTTATGCAATTGATAAATCAACTGTCAATCCAAAGTATCTTGATGGTACCCTAGCACACAGTGTAATCAGTGCAAAACTGATCTCTCAAATTCCATTCCTTAAAGGTATGTGTGCATGCTCCTAAAGGCCCCCATACACGCCCCGATTTTCCGTCCGATCGATTAAAAACAATCTATGTTTTCCGATACGAGGATCTTTGATCGATCGGACTGTATTTCATTATACCCCCAAATAAAGCAAACAATTAGTGTCCAATTTTACCTACTACGATCGAACATTTTCCATCAGCCGATTTTATGTTTGATCGAAAGTGGAAGGGTTATGGCAGGGATCAGCAGCTTGAGGCACACAATGGTACCACTCGAATGGGAGTTTTGGCCAGGGTCAGGTATCTGTGGGTGTCTGTTCTGGGGGTGGGGGGGCTTATTTAAAATTTTTGTAATAAAAATCTGGGGGTGCCTTTGATGGGGATGGCTAATCATAGGGGAACTTTAGTTTAGTTCACATGAAAAAAAAAAAAAGGGAAATACAGAATGTTAAAACATATATACATCCTAGCACAACCTGGCAGATGATTTTACACACCACAATGTTTGAAACAGGAAGTAAAATATGATAATTAGTTAGATCGGACCTAAATTAGTCGGGTCATACGAAAGAGTAGCCGATTGAATACAATTTAGATTAGATCGAGAAAAAATTTCCAACATGTCCGATCACAGTCCGACCGATTATTCCCAAAAGTTTGATCGAAGTTACTCGGTCGAACCATGTGGGCATTGACCGATTTTTGGAAGACCGATGCAAAAATCAATTGTTTTTAATCGATCGGACGGAAAATCGGGGCATGTATGGTAGCCTTAAATCCAAATGTTTACAAATTTATTGAGCAAGTTTGGAGTTGAAGTGATACCGTTTATTGGCTAACTGAAGTCATTAGAGAAGCAAGCTTTGGGGATATCGCAGATCCCTTCTTCAGGCTAATAACTTCTCTAATGACTTCAGTTAGTCAATAAACGGTATCACTTGAACTCCAAACTTGCTGTATTTATTGATGGCTAACACAGTACAACACTCTACTATTACAAATTTATTGTAAAACAGAAAACCCATCAGATACACAATTGATTGAAATTAATCAATCGACCTGATCGTTTACAGATCTTTTACATTTATGCTCCATTGTGATTTTCAAGTTATCAGATTAAATTATTGATATTACTGCTGAAATAAACAGACATAACAACCCATGTATTGCTAGATTTAGTGCATTTGGCAGTTTGTAAAAAAAAGCAACAGACAGCTGGAAATACAATAATTTTACTTGGCACCATTACATTTTTATGCATGCCGTCTACATGCTTTGCCCTTCCAGCCAAGTCCTGGAATGAAGGACTACTTTTTGTTCATTATATTAGTATTCATTAAGCCATATCCATGTTTTGTTGTTGCTTATATTACAATATTGTGCCCTAATTGTTTTATGAAGGGAACACTTAAAAAGGTTCAATACCAGTAAACCAGAATACTAAGAATTATTGTCTTGAGAAAAGGGTTTTAGTGGAAGTGTTGATCCATGTGACATGATGCAGGCTTCCTAAAGCCATAAATTAAAAGGAAAAGTGGAGACAGACACACAGAGAAAAACAAAGTCTTAAGATAACATGTATAGGTGAAACATAAATATTCTGGATACAGCACACAATGAAAACAATGACACATAAAGATAAACATTGCAACAACAGTAGTATTCATGACGTATAACAAATAACAATTATTATATTTTTGGTGTATAAAAAAGCTTGACTAATAACAATGGAATAAAACTGACAAAATGATTTGTCCTGAGTGCAGAAAACAATGTTCTAATAAACAGTCCAAAGGCTGTTAGTATATGTATTATGTCGCTTGGATTATCTCATGTATGTATTTTCTAGAGTCGGGTACATTAGGTCAGGTGTGTATTGTGTTTTGGGACAGGGACGTTTGATTTCTAATCCGAAAAATGGATCAGATTGGCCACTGGTCCTCAGAACTGGCAGCTGATTATCTTGTGTGTACAAAGCCTAAGATCAAAGCTATACCTGCGGTTATCTGTACACAAAAAGTCTCCATGCTCAAGATGATTGTGGTGGGTGTTTGACAGGTTTTAGAATCTCACTGACTACTGCATATTGACTGCTGTGTTTCTAGGGCTAGGGAATAATTAGAATATCAACTCTCTCAACAATCCTAACAAAGTCTATGTCCATCTCTATTCCCCTTCTTAAAGCTAGCCATACACTCTGCGATAAAAATTACGATCTATTAAAACCGACCAATGTATCCCGACGTTGGAGACATTTTTAGATCGTAATTTTCGGTAAAATACTACCACATGGAAAATCCAATTTTGGATAGATTTTTCTGGTTTTATCGAAAATGTCATCGAAAATAATCGGAAGAAACATGCCGGCACCAGAAGTCTTAATATGCTAATAAGCATCTGCTCCTCTGCTAATAAGCAACTGCTCCTCTCTCTCACCTTTTGACTGTCTATAAATTGGTTCTTTCCCATTCCAAAGGAGCAGTCCTTACCAACAGTAGCCAATGGCTAAATCCAAAGGCTATTATTTCATACTCATATGTGTCTTCTTCATTTGATATTGTTGGCCCTGTCCTGAGCCTTCAGAAACTTTAGCAGGTACTCGATATAGGAGTGGTTCGAGTTTCCCTGCAGCAGCGCGATGACGTGTCCACTCTCCAGCTCAGATGATGCTTTGCATGGAGACCCGCGGTCCCCATGCAAAGCAATGAACATCGACCTTGGTTTACGGGCATGTCCGATATCCCTGTTTTCAATCTCACTCGAAAACAGGGATGGCCACATTAAATATGGGACAGATAGATGGCTGTGAGTGCGCACAGCGCTCAAAACGGCCATCAATCTGGTCCATATCTATATGTGTGTTCCCAGCTTTTGGAGAGTTGATTTAATTTTTTTTCATTGGAAAGCCTAAAGCTGACCATGCACGGTTCGATTTGATTGACTTCAATTTGATCATATTAAATTTGGATTGTTTTTACCACCACATAATAGTTTCATTTGTTCAATATAATTTTTTCATGTTTTTTTGTTTTTTTTATATTTGTTTTGGTAAATTATCATCCAAATACAGTATACACCATTTGTCATTTGTTGATGAGAAAGCACAACCCTACAACGCAGGTAGGGGATCACATTATCCATCCATAAAGTGTAGCAGATACATTTGATGTAGACAGTAGTGCACTAAACGGCAGACATATAAGGTACAATATGAAAACCACATCATGGCGGGTTGGATTGGAGAAGTGAAGACAAAGACCACCTGAAAGGTGTGTCACCAGAGGAATCACAACTCAGCACTCTTAAACTTTAACGTTAAACTCTTAACTCTAAGCTCTCAACTCTCAACTTGTCTTCTTTCAACTTGTGTGCACTCAACTGGGGTATACATTGTTTTATCTGAACAATCACTCCTTTCCTTTTGCTGGGAATAAAACTGATAAATAGATTTTATTAAAATTCCATTCCATTGGCTCTATCTCACTCACTCACTCACTCACTCGCTCACTCACCAACTCACATTAATTTCTTCATGCATGCATCACTATATCTGCTAACCATCAAACCATACAAACATGATCATTGCTTTATGATATTAGCTTTTCCCTTCTATCTCTTTCAACTAGTGAGACAGCAAATACGTCAAAAAGGCCATGATAGGTACAGAAAGCATAGCAAATATTTATTTTCACACCTCTGAACTGATCATTCTCCTGTGATTTGTGCATTCATTAAAAGGCTAGTGACTTCTTTTTAACTCAGTGCTGTTTGTTGATCCCTATTAGCAAATTAATTCCCTTCTCTCTACTTAAGATCAGTTAAACAAACTTCTGCCAATTACTGCAAATTCAAAGCAGTGACAACTCTCCGCACATCCCCTCCGACAAACACACTGGACTTCACACCTCTCCTTCCTGATGTGCTTTTCACAGGTAGGCAGCCTTCACTTGAATTCAACATGTATTGCTGCTTTTCCTGTTCTTTTACCGTACAAAAAAAGGAATTTTCAATGTGCTCAAGCTTCTTGTCTGATTTTCAGTGTAGCAATTACTGAAGGGGCAATACATATTACCTTACCAATGCCCAGTTAGGGAAGATTCTAAAGGAGACCTGCTGAGGGTATTTAATGACAAGTATACTATGGGACTATTGCAAGTATTGTAGCCCATGGAAATAGTAACAAAAACGTGGGCACACTTTAAATAGAACCAAACAGGTAGAAAGCTGTATAATTTTACATTTTTACATACTTTTTCTAAAAAACTTTATTACTTTATTTATGTACACAAAATACAAAAAACTGCAAATTTACAAAAAGGTAAAAAAAAAAAGGAAGCTGTCAGCTGCCAAACATATTAAACAGCTGCAATGGTACCTTAGCATGCAGCAGTTATGCAAAAGCATCAATGTACATTGTCCACTATTTGCAAATTTTGGAGTTTGCTATTTGATGGTCAATGTTTTTGTAGTCTACTACAGTTGCTGTCCTATGGGCACGAATAGGACTTTTCCTCTCCAACGGAGCTACCACACAACCCAGGTTCTGGTCACTAACCACTAATATGACTACATAGACTGATCAAATGGCAATTAATGACCAAGTAATATATAACCTTGAGGAAGGGTTGGTGATATTCTAGTTCTTTCCAATTGGTATTACAAGTGTTTATATGACCAGTCTATAATGCCACAATAAAAGCCAAGGATTCTTATATTCTTTGAGTTTTGCAGAAGAATAAAAAAAATAACAGTTAACAACGAGGATCGGCCAACTGCTGTAGAAAACATGAGTTCTGAAGATAAAGAAAACATGAATATCTCACAGTCATTTAACAGAGTACACAGGGTGTGTACTGCACATAGGTAAATGTTGGTAGAGTGGGAAGAACCTTCAAATATATATATATAACTCTCTTTCTCATTTTTATTGCTCCTGGCTGAAGAGCATCAACAGTTTTCATAGACAACTTTGGTGCTACCTTTTATGGAAGGATATCTGAGAAAAATGCCAGGTATTGTTTACTGGTAATAACAATATGACAAATTAAGAAACCATTTACACAGGTGTCTAGAAACACCAGGATGCCCAAAAAACAATGTAGACATGAAGATGCATCAAAAGGTTTCCCTCTGTCACTTTTCGGGCATCTGCCCAATAGGTATTGCATGGGGACGTTTAAAAAGCCCCCTGAGCGTCTGCACATTGATATTTGGTTCCATTGACTTGTGCAGTTTACCTTGTGTGATGCAGTGCAAGTAATTTAAAAAGGAATAGTTTTTTTTTTTTTAAATCAGCTTAAACAATAATTTTTTAAAGCAATCTGACAGAAAATCAAAGGTTTGGTTTACCACAAATACACTTAAACTATTACAAATATACACTCTGGTCAGGAAGTCTTTCCACATGGTGTCTGGCAAATTGTAAATTTGGTCCCTTAATACTTCTAACCTAGATTTAGATACTGAGATAAACATATAATCTTTCTATGATCATTCAGTAACACACTTCCTGGTCATTTCTTTTGATTGATGGAGAAACATCATTATGAACCTAGTACTAGAATATTATTGTAGTGAAGTGTAATTTTGAGGAATTATTCACATGACATTAAATAACAATAGACTCTTTCCTACTTTCTTTAAAACTCAACATCCATAAACAAGTAAGTGTTGCCTGCCCTGTTGTGAGATTAATTATGACAAAAATGAAATGTGTTGGTGAAGAGGAAAGAATCACATATCAGAAGAAGGCTGAAGAAAATCATACATTTACACTTGAATTCAGAGGACAACAAGTGGTTCATGTAAGTGAAAGGAAGATATCTGGTTTGAATAGAAAGAAGGCAGCTTAGGAGACAAATCGGGAGAAATTAGACCTGCCACACACAACCCCGACAGACCATTACAGGGCTAGCAATACACAAGTACTGTGCTATAAGCAGTCTGAATACAAATGGCGTAGTATACAGAGCCTATTGTACTGAGATTAGCATCCCATGCATTTGTCTGTATCTCACCAAGGGACATGACCCCCTCCTCTGTCATTTGAAATGACAACACATTAAATGTCTGAAATAAAGAGCTAAGTTTACATGTGTGATACAGATAAAGAATGAATTGTATTTAGTGGACTCCACCCACTGCCATTCAAACAACATGAAACCAGCTATTATTACAAAACTGTCTGCTCCTACAAGTAGACATATAGTTGGTGCCTACAACGCTAATTATTTTAGACATAGGCTATGTTTGCCTAAATTGTATTTGTTATGTATGAAACCCACATAAGGGTTTTCCCAGTATGAACATTCGCCTATTTTCAATTATGTATAATACCCTTTTAGGGTACAGACTTATCTTATAATCTTTCTCCCTACCCCCACCCATTCCATGTTTTTTCTGTCATATTGCAGGGGGGGGGGGGGGAGCATAACGAACAAGTACTAGGAGAAATCAACTCTATCAAATCAAATCAGATTTACAACCAAACAAAGAAATCCATCGTCTTTTATGACGCTCCTAGGGAATTCGCAGGGAAAAGAGTTTCAGGAGCAGGGATATTCATGAGAGTTCATGTCACCAACCTGTGTTGGTGTGGGGGGGGGGGGGGGGGGGTGTTGTGCTCAATTCTATTTATTACAGTTTTTTAAATGGATTTTAAACTCAAAAGAGAAAACTGAAAATATACAGCTTGAACAATAGGAACAATAGGAGTCAGGCAAAATTCATTAATTTGTAGATTTCGGTTTGAACTATTGAGTTATTTATATGGATTTAAGTAAAGGAAGTAAACAATTTTTATGTTGTTTTTAGCCCTGAACATAAATATATTTCTATATATAAAACTGCTCCTATTCCCTTTGTCAAATCTCTGGTATGATTTATAACTTTTAGAACACATAGAGTAATTTTCTTCTTGCTGTTGTCATGTTCTTCCAATGTTTTCTTGGGCTTCCTATCCGCTGGGTAGTTTGGTTGGCTTCGGTCAAATTGATCTTAGATTATTGTAGTCACTAATGACTACAATAGGATGGTGATTGTGAACTTCCATTTGTTAAAATCTGAATTTATTATACAAAAATTAAAAATAATCATGAGACAAATGATCCCATAAATTGTGATTTACAATCCATTGATCACCAACATTCACAAAAGATACAAAATGTATAATTTAAATTAGCACAGTTCTGACCTGATATAAACAAGGTCCAAAAAGAGTGGTCAAAAGAAGTGGTCTGATTTGGGTTGTTCATCCAATTCTTTATATACCGTATTCAAACTTTAGGGGATGTGGCAAAGGACTACCAGCCTCAAAGCCACTTCTTTATTGATGTTTTTCCATCTGTTATGTCTCCTTGCTGTAATATTTCACAGTCAAGATGTATTGTAACAAAGTTGAAGCAATTGGTAACAACATATACAAAGTGATAGGCCACCTAAAATCACAGAGCATGGTCCGTGTATGCTGAAGCAAAAGTTGCAGAGGCAAGAGCTACAGACCTCCAATCATTACATGTTGTTCAGTTTAGCTCAATTATAAAGAGATTCATGAAATAGGTTTATATGCAAAGCCTGGGATGAAATGCCAAGCAGGTCACCATTGAGCTTTCTTTGTGTTATGACCGGTGCCACACAACCTGGATAAGCGCAGGGGTGTCAGGTGCAGGGAGTCTAGGCCAACCGGGGGTCTTCCCCCAGAGCCCCGGGAGATAGCAGAAATCCCTTGACGGGACCCTGTGATCTTTTCACCCCACCCCGGTATGCGCCCAGGTCCCCTGCTTCCCCTAACTAACCCCTCCAGGAAGGTTAGCGACAAGGTCCTCTCGTTGGTCCCTTAAGGGAACAGCATCAGAGTAGCGGGGTCACAACGCAGTGTCGAGCAGGCGGCAATCAAGAGTACGTCAGTATCCAGGCGTAGATCAGGGCAGGCGGAACGGGAGAGTAGTCGATTAAACAGCACAGCAGCGAGTCCGGAAGTCAAAGTGGTCAAAAACAAAGCAGGTCCGGTACAAACAAACCGGTAATCAAGATTCAAGAGTTTGGTACAGCATGGTCACAACAGCAAGCTGCAATCATCCAGACCACAAGGACTGCTAGGAGTGACCAGTTATATAGGACAGTGAGTCTCCACCCCACACCCACCAGGGGGGCGCGCACCACTGGAGACCCACTTCCTGTTAATCCTAAAATCGCGGGCGCACCCGCTCTCCTCATTGCCTCGCCATAAGCGCCCCGCCCGCCCACCACGGGACGCGTGCCCCGCAGCACTCGCAGACAGAGATGCCGCCATACAACCCAATGATCCCCTAACCTAAACGGTGTCCCCATCTGGGGACCTCTACCAGGTGAGACCCCCCGAGAACTCGAGGGAATGGCAGCGGCGGTCCTGACATAACCCCCCCCCCAAGCCCGACTCCGGACCTCACCGACCGGGACCCAAGCTTGTCCGCCACGAACATAAACCGAGCGCACCAGGTCAGGCCTCTGACAAACCCACCAGCCGGCACCCAAGGCCTCCTCCAGGCCAAAACCCCTCCACACAGCATTACTGAATCCACGCCCCCTGAACCGAGAACAAGAGGATGGACTCCACCTCCATCCACCTCGACCCCACCCCGTCAAGGGTACCCTAGAGAGGCGGAGGTGGAGAACGTCACAGGAACGGATCCACACCCTAACAAGGTTTAAAAACGAACACTGGAACACCCGGTGCACAAAAAACCCGCAGAGAGCACGGGGAGACGGATCTAACCAGCCCTGGGTCAAACCAGGCCTCCACAACATAGGGC
>CM070032.1:82442220-82459062 GCA_036250615.1 Ptychadena robeensis | reverse complement strand
CAGGTATGAGGAATGGGATCAGTGTATAGGACAGGTATGAGGAATGTGATCAGTGTATAGAACAGGTATGAGGCATGTGATCACTGTACAGGTATGAGGAATTTACTTTAGGTGCCTGATTTCTGGTCAATCCTTTGGATGGGAACCCTGGTATTTGATCACGATTTACGGACATGTCTGTTAACTGTTCAATAGACCTGAGGGATAGACCAGACAGGGGTGACCACATTAGTTGTTACGTCAGTGCTTGAAATGGCCATCTAACTCCTAGGCACCCAACCTGCGGTCCGGGGGCCACATGCGGCCCTTTGTGTGTTGTTCGGCGGCCCTCCACATGCGGCACCCAAAACCTAACTATTAATCAACTTTGGCGGTCCTACATCAGTAAAATTGTCAATGTTAATCTGGGAAACCAAGTCTACAAATGATCGCTGCACCCAGGGGTGGGGGGTGGATGCTGTTGGCTTTTGACTGCCTGACAGGATCTGGTCCACCATCTGCTGAGACGTGGGGAGGGTCTGGATCAATGATATTTAGTGATGCCGAGGGCCGCACTTGTGGCCCTCCATATGAACTCAGTTGCCCACCACTGATATACACTAACCGGACCGGATCAGGTCCACATCTGCTGAGACGCGGGGAGGGTCTGGATCGATGTTATGTGCGGCCCTTTAGTGATGCCGAGGGCCGCACTTGTGGCCCTCCATATCAACTCAGTTGCCCACCACTGATCTAACTCATAGCTATATGTATATGAAGATTTTTTTTATATACAATCTGTTTATTTAATTATTATATCAGACAACTCATCACATTTTCCTCACATACATAAATATACATTTACATTCTCACAGCCAGTTCTTACTTGCCCTTTTATCCTCTAATATAGGCGTCCGAATAATCCCATACATCGTAAAAGTTCCTAATTCTATCATGGATGCTAGCTGTTAGATATTGCATCATCCTAACATCTGTAATTCTATACTAATTAGATCCATATAGTTTGGAGATGTTCTTGACTTCCAATATTTTGCTATTAACCTCCCTAGCGCACTGCTGAGGTCCAGATTTTTGTTCCAAAAATTCAGATATCGGCAGAATTCTGCTGTCTTTCCAGCTCAGTCCATGCTTCGCATGGAGACCCGCAGCTTCCATGCAAAGCAAAGGACATTGGCCGTGGTTTATGGTCATGTCCCATATCCCTGTTTTCAAGTGGGATTGATTGGTCCTGCTCAAAAACAGGGATGGCTGCATATGATATGGGCAATATAGATGGCCGTGAGCGCAATCTGGTCCATATCTGCATGTGTTGTCCCAGCTTAACTTGATATGGAGAGGAGGTAAATACATTTTGTTTGAATCAACCAGAGGAAACTAGACACTGCTTGTTCCTGGTGCATAGCCGTTTCTTTTTTGCCAGTCTCACTTGACATAATGTTGTGCAGTAGACCGGCTCTCCCACAGGTACAGGAAGCAGCAGTATTTGGTGAATCCCCCTTTCATCCCCATCAACATGCCAATAACTTCTAAATTGCCACTGATGTTCCACTGGTGGGTCTTAAAACTAATCGCCGCCAACAAAGCAATCATGTTCTTGTATGACTCTTTTAAATGGATAGAATGTGCACTCAGGAGTGGAGTTACCATTGTGCTGTAAAACTGACTTCAAGACAAGCTCTGTGAAGAATAGATGAACAGACGTCTGAAGACAAAAAGCTCATCTTGATCTTTAGATAGCTTACAGTTAAGATAAATCACGTACAAGGTTATTCAGTTTAGCTTGGGTAAAAGCCTTTGTTTCTGTGTCTTCATCCAAGTAGTCTGTGTCTAATGTTTCTGGAAAGTGGCTAGCGGCTTGACCCTATTCCTGATCACCTTCTACCGAAGCCAGACCCTAATCTGGTGGTAATGGAATGGGCAAGGAATCATCATGGAGAACAGGCCTAATTGCTGAATCTAGGATAAACAATGTTGTGCTTCATTTTAGCATTCATTATTATGGCCTCATGGTTCCCTCCACACCATTGGGATAGCAAAATGTATTAATGTCCTTCTTCGATTCAACCAGTTGTGTGGGCCACTGGAACAGCTGGTGCACATGATATGTGGAACCCAGGGTTTATCCTGGTCACCTAATGGAGAGCCAAAGTACAGCATGTACATCTTTTTAAGATCTGAATTAATTTACACACGTAACAGAAACTATCAGGTTTGTTCCTGCAATGACTAAGCATAATTCCACCTGAATATAGAGGAAAGCAGATTTATACAGTTTGTGTTAGGCTATTTTCCCACAAAGAAAATCAGCCACGTGGCTGACGCAATTTTAATTGAGTGCGACCATCGTGGCTGACCGCCTCCATTAAGTTGAATGGGCTTGTCCTTACTTAAACTAATGGCCGCGATTAGCCATGGCCCACGATCTGAAACACAGGTTTTCTGATCGTGGGCGGTTGTGGCCCATGGAGGGGATGTCCTGCCCCCCCCTTCCTAGCTGCAATCACTCATTCTAATAGCAGGAGCCAGTGGGAGATTGTTGGATGCTAGCGATCTCCGACTGGCTCCCGAGATTAGAATCGTGGAAGTGGGTACATAGCCTTAGGTAGCTTCAAAAGGATGTTATAGCTGTCTGAAGTCTTATGACTACATAGTTCACAATACCCTCTAGCCAGCTCCAACTGCTCAATACCATCTTGCCAGGCCTAACTGCGCAATGCCCCATAGTGTGATACTGGCCATTGCAGAGGCAGCCAGTAACACTGTCAGCGCTGAGCACAAATGCACACAGCAAGGCTTATAGTCAAGCCATCAAACCATATAACTGCTGATAAAATAAAAACTTGCCAGCGAAAAATGGTTTACAGATTTGAAATCAGCATGAAAAATACTTTAAGACCCATATGAAATTGTTTCCGATACAAATGTTGTGTTGCCTTGTGTAATTGGTTAGGTCAAGGAACTCTTTGTCAGTGTAAGCCAATCAGAGGCAGAGCTTGCAGTGTGTACACAAGCACTCACAGACTACTTCTTCTCTCAGGAGTTGCAGCTTGTGTCTCTTAAGTCCTGACTTTTCTGTTAGTGCCCAAGTTTGTAGTTCCGATTTTTGCAGAACTTTTTTTTATAAAGTATATAGATTATATAGTATAAAAACAAAGCGCTCAGCGCCCTCATATTGGGCGGATTTCTCTCGGTACAGAGTTGATGTTATGTGCATATCCTCTTACTAGCAGCAAACCGGCTTCAGCTGTGTACAGAATAACTGAGGCCAGGTCAGAGTGTGCTGATCACTCCCGGTATCTATGTGTAACATCCACGCAGGTGACACCCCTCACATACACCGGGTTCACGCCCTGCGGACTTTTGCGGCGCACACCTGACTTCCGGCGCAGTTGTATGTTCCGGGCCGGAGGGAGGAAGACAGCGGTTCGGATGAGCCGGAAAGTGTGATCAGCTGAGGGTGGGACACGTGACAGAGCGGTGACAGGCGCCGTGTGAGTGCGGGTGCAGCGGGTTGGGGGTGTATCACGGTTTGGGATTTCTGACGTGTTTCAGTAGGGTGTTTAGGGAGATACGTTCTGTGTGTATGGGTTATATCGCACCCCTATAACAAAGCATGGTCATTGCCCCTCTATAAACCCCATGGAGTAATACTGGGGAGCACAGGGGACACACAGACCCTCTTCCCCCGAGGTTGTGAGGTGTACACGGTTGGATCTGGTATGTGCTGACTTCCTATTTCATAGTTCAGCACCTTGTAGGTTAGAGAAGTGCAGCCAGGGGTGTGTGCTTTTTATTACTCTGTGTCCCCATTGTGGGAATTTCCCCTCACTTCCTGTTTGAGTAATGATTTAATAACGGGGAGTAAGTGAGGATGTACCTTTTGTTCACACAACACTAAACCAGGAGAAGTCTGACTTTTATTTGTTTTTGTTATGTTTTTAGTGCAGTCATTTTTTCTGTTCTGGTGACAATAATTAGTAGTAGAACATTTCAGAAACAGATGCTATAGGAAGCAAATACAATAATTGTGAAATCATAGGTTTGGCATGGTCCAGATTACAAGAGGTGCTTCTATGATTTCATGAGTGATAACTGGATGGAATTGGTGTGATGGATCCTAATTGTATGCTGTCTCTTCTTCACTGGTCCTCACTGATTATGAACCTGTTTGCTGGTCAGATTCAGGGACAGATGATCAGGATTGGCCCAGCATAGTAATGACTATCGTACACCATGTATAATATCCTCCAAATCCTATGTACTGCACATTGAGAATGTTACATCGCATATGTTCTATTCTGTATTCAGGTCAGTCTATTCTATCGGTCAGTGTGACTTGTAGTAACATCAGGGGGTATCATTTCTGCAGGTTGTTCCCTTGTGTGGGATTTCAGGAATCGTCGCATGTTCGCACAATGATTGTTTGGGGAATCAAAGTGCACTACCTGGGGGAAACTCTCCCTGGCTGATACTTTGGATGGGCACGTAATGGGGATCAAACAGAGAGATCGCAACATTCCATTGAATTGCTCAAGGCGGCGGCATTCGATTGCTAAATGATCAATCGCCGCACAGAGCTGGTGATTGCGGAATCAAACTTAATTGACCCGTGTATGGTAGGCTTTAGGGGGGAGGTGCCTGGCCTGATCAGACCTCATGGGTCTCTTCTGGACTAGCTGATGATCTTCATCTTAGTCACACCAATACAAAAACACTGCTTACAATAATACTACACAAACATTATATGTTTTCATGTTTTTATTGAACATAACATGTAGGCATTTACAGAACAGGGTGGAAAAAGTATGTGAACCTGTGGACTTCATAACTGGTTGACCCTCCTTTGGCAGCAATAACCCCAACCAAACGTTTCCTGTAGTTGCAGATCAGACTTAGAATGTCTGGTGTGAATCACTCTCTTAAGATCATGCCACAGTATTTCAATGAGGTTGAGGTCAGGACTCTGATTGGGCCACTCCAGAAGGTGTATTTTGTTCTGTTGTTGAATGACTTTTATGCTTTGGGTCATTGTCCTGTTGCATCACTCATCCTCTGCAGAGCTTCAGTTGGCAGACCGATGGTCTTACGTTTTCCTGCAAAATGTCTTGATAAACTCTGGAATAAATGAAAGCAGCCCCAAACCATGATGCTCCCTTCGTCATGTTTTACAGTGGGGATGAGGTTTTGATGTTGGTGTGCTGTGCCTTCTTTTCTCCACACATAGTGTTGTTTCCAAACAACTCAATTTTGGTTTCATCTGTCCACAGAATATTTTGCCAGTAGTGCTGTGTTCTTTTGCAAACGTGCTGCAATATTTTGGGGACAGCAATGGCTTCTTCCATGGTGTCGTACCATGTACTCCATTCTTATTTAATGTTTTCCTTATTGTAGATGTGTCAACAAAAAATGTTAGTATGTGCAAGAGATTTCTGTAAAGCAGGATACAGACGTGGAGATATGGGTCTAATCGATGGCCGTTTTGAGCGCTGTGCTCGCTCACGGGCATTTATCTGACCCATATAATCTGCCCCTTGCGCTGTTTTCGAGCGGGACAAATCAATGCCTTATCGGACGTGACCGTTAATACGGCGATGTCCGATGCTTTGCCTGGGTCTTTAGGCAAAGCTCGGCTGAGAAGGAGGAGAGAGCAGAGCTGTCTCTCCCCGGCTTCTCCAATATCTGACAGCAGCGTGATGATGTCATCACGCTGCTGCAGGGTACATCGGACAGCTCAAATATCAAGCCGTCTGTACCCTGTTTTAGTCGTTCACTGACACTCTAGGATTCTTCTTTGCCTCATTAAGCATTTCTACTCTTGCAGTCATCTTTACAGGATGACCACACCCGGGGAGAGTAGCAAGAGTTCTCAACTTTCTCTATTTGTAGACAGGCTATCTGACCATGGACACATGAACATCAATGCTTTAGGAGATACTTTCCCAAAAACGCCTATTCCAGGACAGCACACCGAGAGATGGACCCCACCCCCAGTGGGAGGAAACACCAGAAACTAAACGTTTAAAGTCCAGCTCTCCACCTGCCAATTCAGTCTTTGGTGTTTCCTCCTCTGGAGAGGATCATCAGAAACCGGGTGGGCTCCATCTCCGGAGTCTGTCCGTTCCCTTAGGGGATTACTATTTAGGTTTTTAGAAGGTCCCGGTGCACCTACCTGTCCTTGGGAGTAGGTGTCACCGGAGTCACCATCCCTGCTCCAAGCTCGGGGAGTTGGGATCCCTTGGCTGCCGCTCGCTGAAGGTTACGCGCGGAGATGCGTGGCATGGCGCCAAATCTTCTTTCTGAAAGGGGAGGAGAGCCTTACTCTGGAAGCGCGGGCTTCCCAGATAGGAGCATGGCCAGGGTGATGCGCTGCATCTGACGTATGGCGCGGGGGACAAGGGGCTGACCTTGCTGCCACCTCACTTCCGGGTCCTGGCAGGGAGCGCAGGAAACCGGAAGTGCTTCAAAGCGGACGGCGCCATTCTTCCAGTTACTGTGTAGGAGATGGAGCCAGGGACGCCTTCTGGAGCGAGCGGTGCGGTCTCAGGTGGCAGCGGTGCCCAGGTAAGAGACAGGGGTTTTTTCTTATGTCACCTTGTAGTCTCTCTGGGCGGGATGTTAGCTAGGCAGGGGATGTTTTGATTGTCTTTGACCATTTTCAGGGTTGGAAATGTTCCCTTCCCCTTCCGGCCTTTTGGGTACAGCACATCCCTGTTGTTTTGGTACTGGCCACAGTTAGGACCCCAGAGTGCAAGTGGGTTCCTTTTGTGTTTATTTTTTGCCGATAGAAGAGGGGCTAATCTGTCCCTCCTGCGTTTTTATCATTGCAGACCAAAACAACCGACAAAGCAGACAAATCAGGCCACGTTCTTAAAAAGAAGTGCCCCAGTTGTAATGCTAAGCTCACTAATACCGCAAAACCCTTATGTCAGAAGTGTATAGAGGCGTTGATTAGAGATGAGGGGGCCGCCTCGGTGGAAGCAGCTAGCAGCAATCTGCTCGCCACGGTGAGAGAGGAACTCTCAGCTACCTTTAATAATTTCAATACCCTTTTGTTGGAACGGCAACCTAAGGCTAGAGCGGCATCCCCTGTGGTTTCCATTCTACCTCCCAATTCTGTGCGTGAGAGTGAGAAGGACCATTCGGACTCACTAGAGGAGTTCTCAGATGAGTCAGTGGCAGGGCCATCTACATCCAGCTCTGTACCTAGGCATAAGTTATCCATGGAAGAAGTGAACGAGCTTCTCAACGCTATTCATAACACTCTAGAGATTGAGGAAGAAGAATTGCCCGAGACTGTTCATGATAAGATGTACCCAGGAGTAGGGGCCAGGAAAGGGAAAGTTTTTCCAGTGCATAAAGTCCTGATAAATACCATCGAATGGAAGGCCCCAGAGAAGAAGGTTTTCTTCTCGAGTAGCCTGAAAGGAGTTCCTTTTTGATGAGGATCCAGAGTTGCCTTGGAACAGTGCCCAAGCTGGACGGCAGCAGCCTTCTCTCAGGTAATCCCGGTCTCCGATCTGGCTTTCGAGGACAATGGGCATCCTGAGAGAGGCCATGGACAAGAGAGATGAGATCCTCCTAAAAAGAGCATGGGAGGCCAACACCTTCCAATCTCAGGCCACAACTTGTCGTCCACTTGTGTGGCTAGGATATTAGATTTCGGCTCAAACAGTTCAGGTCTCATTTAGAGTCGGAACAACCCAGGAACAACTCCTGGATTGCTTACCAGTCTGAGAAACGGGAAATTTCTTAAGCAGATGCCTCCTGGAGTCGGTGCGCCTGACAGCGCGTACCGGGCTTTAGTCACTGCGCCAGAATAGCCCTTTGGCTGAAATCTGGCAGGGGGAGCCAAGGTTCAAAGCCAGATTATGTGGCATTTTCTTTTCAGGAGATAACCTTTTGGACCTGAACGGAAAAGATGTTGGACCGTACTGCGGATAAAAAATTTCTTCCCAGTAAGGAAAATTTACCAAGCCACCAAAGGCGGCCCTTTTCGGAATTTTCAAACGCCCCCACCCAGGAAAGAGGAAAGGAACCGGCAAAACGGAGGCCTTGGCAACCTAACAAAGAGGGTAAGAATACATCTTGTTCACCCCCTCCGCGCCTGCCAAACCACAAAAGTGACTCACCCTTCCAGTAAGAGGAAGACTGGGCCCTTCTTACCTGCCTGGACACGCCTATTCCACAAACCCCTTCTCTTGGGTATCATCAGCCGGGGTTAACAAGTTGGAATTTGCGAGGGCGCGCCCCCCCGCAGATTCTTGCTTCTCGCCCTCCAGTGGACCTTCTCAGAGCAGACACTTTTTGGGCGCCATCTGGGAATATTGGGGTGGAAACCAGGCAGTCCTGGGTCACCTGTGCCTCAGGAAAAAAGGGTTTTGGGATTCTATTCTCAACGTTTTCACATAACAAAGACATTATGGAAATCGAGGTTGATCCTGACCTCACAGTCTGACCGCATACTTTGTCTCCATTCTGACTCTTTTGTACACTATCTAACTACAACCGTTTTTTGCTAAGGAAATTGGTTTATGGCAACCTTAGATTTAAAAAAAAAAAGACGCTTACCTGACGTCCCGATACAACACGATTACAGGAGGTTTCTGAGGGTAGCCAGAAGTTGGGGGGGAAAATCGTGCACTTCATTTTTGGCGCTACCCCCTTTCGGCCTCAGCGTCATCACCCCGGATCTTCAAAGTTGTGTCCGATCTGCTGGCCCCACCTTCACGTTGGAACAGATCCGGTGGTCCCTTACCTGGACGATCGGTTGTTTTTCGGTGCCCTCCCAAGACTATTGTCGGTACAACTGGCCATGATGCAGTGGCACACCTTGCCTGATTTTAGGTTTTGGCTCTTGAATTGGAACATCACCCTCGCCCTTCACAGCAACTTTTCTCGTTTCTTGGGGTACACACCTCACTCGTAGCCCAGAGACGGTTTTTTTCCCAGAGGAAAAAGTAGCAGTGTCCATGGATATGTCATAACATCCCCGTACAGCAACCGGGGTCCGGATTCCGGCAGTCCATGTAGCCTGGTTGTGCCTCGCTCTCCTCTATCTACCACATACCTTGGGCAAAGGCACACTGTGCGTCCCTTGCGAACCACTCTCTGGCAAACTGGCTCAGGCGCAAGGAAGATCTGGACAGGTACATCCCACGGTCGTCAGCAGTTCAAAAGGACCTGGGGTGGTGGAGGAAGCAGGAAACCTGTCACGGGTCTGTCCGTTTTTGTTGAACAGGACGACAGACATCTTAGTAACCCGTAGCCAGCACTTGTGGTTGGGGGGGCTCATCAGGACCCGCTTTTGGCCCCATGGTGTCTTGGACAACTGGGTAGAATCGAGAGATCATCCAATTTTCCGAGAGCTTCTCGGTCTGTCTACCGAGCCTGTTCACACTTTCAGATCAGGTGTCTGTCCCACCTCGAGTTTGCTGGTCCTCTCGGACAACTCTACGACAGTAGCTGTCCCTGAACACAGGGTGGACCAGAAGTCTCATGTTACAGATGAACATCAACAGTTTGCAGGTGGGCAGAAAGCATCTCTTTCCCTGACTGCTCTTCACTTAAAAGGAGCATTATACCAAGCTGACGTTCCTCAGCCGCCATCGGTTGCAGGAGGCAGATGGGGTCTGCACCCGGAGCGTCATTCAGGTTACAACCAGAGGTGGGTCCTCCCATACATATACCTTTTTCTCGGGCCTCGTAGGAGCACTCACAGGTCCCTGGTTTCTCTCGATCGTCAGACAGTAGCAGAGGAGTGTCGTGTATGCCCTGTCCCAGAGATGGGCTTTTCCCGCTGGTGCTACGCCTCCCCCCTTCACCTCATACCTCTGGTTCCAAGAAGTTCAACCAGAGAACACTACGCTGATCTTGTTGACACCTTCTCTGGCCGAGAGATCGTGGTTTCTCGGAAGTGCTCAAGTGGGCGGTCCGAGCCGCCCATTTCACTTACCGAGATGGGAGATCTCCTTTCTCAGGGGCTTATCTCATGCAGCAAGGCGAGACCTGGTGTTTGACCAGCTGGTTACTGAGGAGCCTTGTTTTTGAGAAGGAAAGGGTCTCTCTGAGAGTAATCAATACTACATCGCTAGTCCGTATCCGGAACAAGAAAATCTCACGAAGGTATGGAAGTGTTTTTTAACTCTTATTGTGCCACGGGAGGAGGAAAGCAAGCTTAACCTACGGTTTTGGACTTCCCTTCCTCTCATCTGGGGCCCACATGGATTGGCGGGTATCACACTGAAGTTCCAGGTGTTCCGCAATCAGTGTCTTCATGGAAATCCTTTGGCAGAGATATTCCTTGGTTCATAGTTGCTCAAGTATTTCTAGATCTAGGCCTTCCAGGCGCTCACTTGGGAGTCTGACCCAGTTCTTAATGCTTTGTTGCACCACGTTTCTGTACAAGTTCGACAGCAATTGGTGTACTTGAGGACGGTTTTTGCCCTTCCTTGGGGCTACATGACGGCCCGACGGATTGTGAATTGCAGCTTGACTATTTACGGCTCCTTTCCGTTTCCTTCCCAAATCTTCCCGGATAGCTTTGTTTTGCGCACGGATCCCAATTTCCTACTAAGGTTTTCTGACCAGTTTCACAGGGATCGGGTTGATCTTACCATCATTTTTGCTCTAACCCCCCCCCCCCCCAGCAAACCCAGTGATGAAGATTCTACAACGATGTCCGGAACTCTGTCTGGAGATTTGGAACTCAGAAGCCTTTTCGAAAATCCCATGCCCTCTTCGTGTTGCATTCTGGGGTGAAGGGCTATAATGCCTCAAATCAACCATCCTCGCGTTGGCTGAAAACAGACTATAAGCTAGCTTTACGATATATTCAATCACCCTTGTCCTTGGACCTGAAAGCCCATTCTACAGTCATCTGCTGGCGGCATCATGGCAGAACGTGCTGGAGCTACCTGACCAGATCTTTCGGTGCGGGGGTGGGCGGGGCTGGGTTGGGGGTGGTGTTGGGGGGCGAGGGGGGGGGGGGGGCTGGGTGGGGGTGGGAGGGTTGGGTTGTGTGCGTGGCCCTTGTCATCGCTGACCTGTTCAGTTAAGCATTAACCGGCCTGACCCTTGCAGCACCACGCAGCTTTTTTGGACCGCACAGTCTTCAGGCGGTTGTTGTCCCCCCCCCCCCCCCCCCAACGGCTAGTGCTCGTTGGTCCTCGTCTCGTTGTGCGGTCCCTGGAATAGGGCGTTTTGGAACATTCGAGTTAGCTTACGCGGTACGCGCGGGGGGGGCGTCTTTCTTCCCACCCTCCTATTCCCGGACATCAGGCTACCCCCCTTGTTGTAGTGGATCAGGGATCTTTTTCGATTCGGTTGCCCTGCAATTACTTCATTATGATACCTTGGTTTTTTCCAGTTCCACTCCAGGAGTCCTCGTATAAGACTGAATTGGCAGAAGTGGAGACTTGTACTTTAAACGTTTAGTCCCCCTGGTGTTTCCTCCACTGGGGGTGGGGTCCATCTCTCGGTGTGCTGTCCTGGGAATCGGCTTTGGGGAAAAGGAGTTACCGGTAAGTCTAAACTCGAATTTTTAACCCTTTTTCCAGCTTCATGCAAGTCAACAATTCTTGATTGTAGGTCTTCTGAGAACTCTTTTCTGGGAGGCATGGTTCACATCAGACAGGGCCTCTTGAAACCAGTAAACCCAAAACTAGTGTGTGTTTTTAAAGGGCAGGCCAGCTTTCGGCAACACATCCAATATCAATACACTGATTGCACTCAAGGTTGGCTCACTCCTGGCTCCAATAAGCTCTTGGAGAAGTCATTAGGCTACGGGTTCACATACTTTTTCCACCCTGCACTGTGAATGTTTACATGTTATGTTCAATAAAGACATGAAAACATATACTTTTTGGGAAGTATTTTTTTTAGCAAACTATGTTTTCCTATTGGTGCGACTAAGATGATCAGAGCACATTTTATGTGTTCACATAAACTAAAATGTTCACATTTAAGGGGTTCACATACTTTTTCTTGCAACTGTAGTACTAGAGTTAGGCCGAGGCTCCACTACGTTTTGCTGAAAATGTGGCAAAACGCAGCGGCCACTACTTTTGTATGAATCCAATTCAAGAAGAACGGGGCACGTACAAACGACTCCTGCCACTCCGGTTTGCCGCGTTTTGGCAAAACGTACTGGAGCCCCATCCTTGCTGCTTGTGCAGGGTTTGACAGATTCGATGTTTGACTTCAGATTCAGCCAACATTTATAAGCGAACATTGAATAAGATGCATTGATTTGTATGTCTATGATATGTGTCTCCTCATTGTACCTTACTTCAGAGTGCAATGCTAGACAAATCTCTGTTTCTGGTGTGTGGGAAATACACATATAGGTTGCTCCTCTGAGATTTGGAAAGACCACATACTTAGAACACATTATGTTCATAGATGACTTTTTCCTTCCTGGTATCAAAGTGTGACCCTCCTGCTGTGTGTTACAAGTCGCACCAGAAAAGACTATTGTTAGACATTGTTGGAGCCGGTGGTAAGGTCTTTGACGTAAATGAACCAATCATTTCAAATGGAACAGGCTAAGTACCTGCAACTTGGAATGTGTGTACACTGTCTTAATGTTATTGTATCTGTTACATGCTGGTTATTTGTAGACTTGGATGTTTTAAGTTCATAGTTCATGCTCAGGGGCTTACATAACTTTTTTTAGTGAGCTCCTCAGAGGAGTACCAGGAGATGGTGTGTGGTACTCGCCCCATATGTGTGTGGTCTCCCTCACTGTCCTCTGCATCAGCCTCCAGCATGGTAGATTCTGCTGCAGATGGACCTGATCCCTGTTTCTGATTTATCCTCTGATTCATGGTCTCCATCCACAGGTCACCAGCTGGCTTTGGGTCATATGTAACTCTCACAGTACAACACCGTTTGAACCCCCAGATCTCATGCCTTTTAGTAGTGCAACCCAAAGATTTTCTGGGTTATTAACTAACTAAGACTACCTGCAGTACAAATGTCATCCTTTCATAGTCATATTCCAGCTGTCACGCAATGAGATTTTACCCTTACATATGCCTACTCTGACTTTCAACCCCCAGATCTCCAACACACTTAGAAGTCCAATCTTTTTCTGGGATTATTAATTTACATTCCCAATTTCACCCTCTAACTGCAACCTTTCATAGTTATTTGTATTTCTCTGCAGTTATCCATGTGATATGTATACATTTAACATCTAGCTGTGGCCGCCCAGACACGGAGTGCCTCCAAGTTGTTAGTACGCATATGAGCTTTGTAACAATAATGCAGATACGCATAGATAGTTTTTGGCCACTTTTTGAGTACCAGAGTACCTGTTATGTGCACCCCTGGTTATATACATAGGATATCAATAAAGCTGACTTCTAACCATTTTATTAATTAATTCATATTTATATATTGAAACTTTGTTCAGATCCTAATTTTATTTGTTATACAGCAATCAATACATTGTATTTGCTAAAGTGTTCTTCAGTATGTTGTAGTGACATTACATTGGTTTTAAATGCAGCATGTTCCATTACCCCCCAGTTTACATGAATGGGTTTTGTTGGTGGGAGCTGGGCCTGTGTGCGGATTTCAGCGTGTCTTTTATTTGTAGATCACAGACTGATTGTAGAATTTATTTAGGAGGGTGGCCATTGTGGCCATTGTTGGTTTTCACATGACTATTTTCTTCTATTCATGTCCTAATGTTGGTCCTAAATGATCTCTTAAAAACTTGGGGTCCTCCTTACCTCTGCTGTATCCTTTATTTGGTTAATGCCAGGCTCTCCAGGAATATTTATTATTTCTTTTTTTCATTCTTGCAGATCATGAGTTCTGTTTCACCAGGTCAACACCAGGTTCCATTTAATCAGGGACAGAATCTCTCCCTCATTCAAAATGACCATGTGCCTTTCCAATTCCAAGGACTTGTCTACAAAGCAGAGATGTGCAGAAAGAGTTGTGGGTTCTATGGAAACCCGGCATGGCATGGCTATTGTTCCAGATGCTGGATCCAAAAGCGACAGCAAACTCAGCCACTCACAAATGGGTAAGTTAATGGTATTTGAGAGGCGGTTAATATAGCTGGGGTTGTGTGCAGTTAACAAGTGTGGAGAGGATGGTGGCAACCAGTCAAGGTTGGAGTTGTGATAATTGGCTTTATGTCCAAGAGAGGAGAGTGGAACAGATTTTCTGTAGAGCAAAAAGTATGATCCCGGGCAGTATGTGCAGTTAGAGTATGATGGTACGTAAGTGTTAGAAAGCAGAGCAGAAAATATGATGTGTGGCAGTATGGGCAGCAGAGTAAAGAGTATTCTGTTGGCATTATGTGCAGAAAAGGGGAGCACAAGGTTTGATGGTGGGCAGATGGTGTGTGAGAGAAAATAATAAGATTTGTCCTTGAGAGTATGAGTATAATGGTAGGCAAATTGTGCCAAAGAGGGCATTAGAGAGTATGATGTGGGGCAGGAGAGGAGAGCACAGAGTATGATGTGGGGCAGGAGAGGAGAGCACAGAGTATGATGTGGGGGAGGAGAGCACAGAGTATGATGTGGGGGAGGAGAGCACAGAGTATGATGTGGGGGAGGAGAGCACAGAGTTTGATGTGGCGCAGGAAAGGAGGGTATAGAGTATGTTGTGGGGCAGGAGAGGAGGGAACAGAGTATGTTGTGGGGCAGGAGAGGAGGGAACAGAGTATGATGTGGGGCAGGAGAGCACAGGGTATGATGTGGGGCAGGAGAGGAGAGCACATAGTATGATGTGGGGCAGGAGAGGAGGGCACATAGTATGATGTGGGGTAGGAAAGGAGGGCACAGAGCATGATGTGAACCAGGGTCCCCATCCAAAGTATTGAAAGGTAATGGATGTGCAAAGTGGTGTGCATCGAGTCACTTTTCAATCAACGAACGCTTAAGCGCAGCGTGGATTGAATGGGTATCAACCTGTGTGTGCCCAGCTTTAGGCGTGACAATTTGCTTTCAGGATTTCTTCAGACTCCTGTCGCCTCCTCTGCGTCAGTCAGACACAGATAGGGCTCAGGAAGTGTGTGTTCTGGCAGTTTTCTTTGTAATCTGTTTACTGTAAACGAATGTCTGTGTTTTCCCTGACCGACTGTGTGTCTGTGTGTGATCACAGAATGACAAAATAAGGAAAAGACAATCATACGCACAGGAGGAGAATGCAACATTCCTAAGTTATTATTGTGAGAGCGTGCAGGACTAGAGGAAAGCCATGAGTGTGAGGCAGGAAGTTTCTAATATTGCTGGTGGCGGTGCCATCCTGGGAGTTTGTTAATATAGAAGAGATGGAATGGGGACCCTGTATGTATCACTTTTAAGCAGGATTTACAGACATGTCCATTATCTTCTCGACAGACTATCCCTGCTTGAAGGCTGGCATCCATGGCTAGATTTGTTAATAGGTTAGACCGTGGTGAACGTGCACGTTTCCCGATTGTGCTCTAATCTATTAACAAATCGAGCCGTGGATGGACACCTTGACATGCAGTGAACACATGGCCCAAGGACTCCATTGCTGTTAGAAATCATGCTTTTTCATTTGGATGGATAGAGAACCACAGTGGACGCCATTACACACAATTCAGAGGACACGCTACATGTATGCAGAGGAAACCGAACGCTCATACAAACCATCTCTGCTGAATATCTTTGTGGGTATCTTTTGGTGGATTGTTGATTGATCTATCTGGATGAATCTTTTCATGAAACATCATACATCAGTAAGTGCCCACATACAGGGGCGACCAGTTTCTGGGCCGCTGCGGTGGGTCAGCTGCCCAAAAAGCTATCTTTTAAATAAAGCTTTGCGGAGGTTGCTTCTCATCTATTCTCATTACCAGCATGTAGTGAAGACATCTGAGAGCATCAAAGCTTGCTGGTTGATGGGGGATCACATACTTATTTCCCCCATTGCAATAAACATCAATATCTTTTGGGCACTGGGTTTGTGAGGGGATTTTGTTTTGTCTTGTAGCTACAATAAACCTCCCATAACAATTATAGACTGGTCATTTCTTTGGGCAAATGTGCAAAATCAGCAGAGGATTACTTCCCTCACTGTAGAATAAAAGTAATAAAGGGGTAAAGAACAGTTTTTGTAAAAATAAATGCCTTGGAAATATTTTTTATAGGTTGCAATATACATTTCCTGAACATTTGACTACAACCTTGACAACTAATGTACTGCAAAGTATTTCAGAATGTATTTACCTGCGTTATCAGCTCTGTCCATGTGACTTGGTGTGGAGGTCACCTCTCATATACTGTATGTATATGTTCTTGATCCTCAGCCAGATAAATAAATCGCACCAGAGAGTGAGACTAAATTGTGAGATCTGTGAGAATGTGTTTGTTTCATGAACAATATTGTGCAGTCATTCTGTGTACACTGGCACATGGCAATCAATGTAATGTTACATTCTGTAGCCAAGGAGAACTTTGGTTTAGCTAACATAAAGTCCATATGTTGCCTAAATGTGCATGTTCTGTACTTCAGTATTATTGCATTATAGTAACACTGTACAGCTAATGATTAGAAAATTGTTTTTTTTATATTGATTTCAGTTTTAGGCATCATGTACATCTACTGTGCAAACCAGATGAGGACGCAGCTTACGGACCCGATACTTCCAACAATATTAATGTGAATGCACTACAACGTGACTTACCACAGAATGAAGAGCATGCTGCTAAAGGTAGGTTTCCTTTCTACATATTGAAACCCAACTGTGCCAATATAAAGCATTGAGATTGTAAGGAAGTCATATTTCAAAACGAGTCTATTTATTAACCTCCCTGGCGGTTCACTGAGGTGCAGATTTCTGTACCAAAAGTGATA
>CM070032.1:82409360-82440523 GCA_036250615.1 Ptychadena robeensis | reverse complement strand
CCCCCCCTTCTGCCTGATGTGTTCTATCTAGTGACACAATTTTTGTGGCTGAAATTGGCTACTGCATGGGATTTTTTTTCAAGTAATTTTTAAATATTTTTTTCTGGTTTTCTTGCTAAAAAGTGGGTGCGTCTTTTATAGTCCAAAAAACACGGTATGTAAGCTATATGAATTACATTCATATAGCGATATGAGTTTTTAATATTGTAGACTTGTTCCTTTTGTAGCTTTTCGTATGCTTTTCAGAAGATGAGGGTCAAACTAAATTGCTTAGGAGGCATGCCATGGTGCGGAGCAATATAGTCCTGGATATTTGCATATTTTTAATTCAAACCTAGGAAAACAAAAACTCATGCTATGCCAAGGTTTGCTGTGTTCTTTTTGTACAGTAGTGACAGTAAGTATTTTGACACAATAGGATCCCCACACAATGACGTATCTGCCACTATACTTAATAGTGGTACTAGGTGCCGAACATCGTTTCTTGCATTGGTTGGTCGTTGAATATATCTAATCACATCAGAAGAAAATAAATTAAACCTCTTTTTATTGCTCCAGAGCACACGCGACCACTGTTTTGTCTGGTCCCTCTGTGCTTTGGCAAACATAAGTCGCTCCTTCCTATTCTTTGCAGATATTAATGGCTTTCTGCTTGGGTGATGGCCATGAAGATTGGACTGTCGAAGGGCTTGTTCCCACTTCCCCAGCTGGGCGCCGGGTGGCACAGTGTTGAACTAAATTCAATTTTAAATTAATGGAAGCAGTTGGTGCGGTTCAAAACCATGCCTCGCACCATCAATGATGCCCTCCCACAATGACTTAATGTAACTATGTTTAACTATGTTAAACTTTTTTATTAAATGAGAAAAAAAAATCCTACAGCCAGAAATAATTTATGTGAACCAGTTGAAGGTTATATTCGATTTTCGTGACTGGGTTTACTGGGTTGTATGTTTTTCAGATTCGTCAGAGTTAAAAGACCGGTTACTAGACAATCTAGAGAAGCTGATTATGACCCGTCTGTACAAGTGTGTTTTCTGTACGGATGGTCCACAAGAGGAGCAGAAAGATCTTTCACTTGAGAATCACATAACGTGAGCCACCATTACTATTTATGAAAAGCTTTCCGTACATTTCTTCACCAAAAAAATGACTGTTGATCCTAATGGGCATTGATTTTATTTTGTTTTTGCTGGAGGCAATGGGAAGCAAACCAGATGGTGAAATGAGTAATCTGTAAGTAGAGCTTTGTGAAAACTGTGTATGCTGCAGTAACTTGAAACTAATTTACTGCATGTATCCAGGGACCGAAGTAATTAACCGCATATAATCTCATTTTGGGACGTCAACCAGTCATTTTTATAATATATTTATATGTATGCGTGTGCTGTGGTAGCCATGCCTTCTGCAAGCAACCCATATACATATCTTTTCTACTTTAGGTCACTCAGCTGGGTAACTCCTAAGATTCTCCGGTTTTCTTTGTGTGAACATGATAAAGAAGTTGATGATCACATTACTAGTGCTATCAAAGGTTAGTTGTAACTGTTGTTACAGGGAGAACCATGTGTTCTTTTATATAATGAAAGCATATGCTCTAATTAAAACACCATATTGTTTACTATACATACATATTACACATGTGTAGAAATACCTTCTAGGTTCTGCATTGCTCTACGGAGTTCCAAAACTCTTAAGGGCTCTTTCACACTATACGCTTTGCGTGCTTTTGGCAATGCATGCATTGTGCAATCTGCATGTGTTATCATTCACATGTGTCATGCTGTGCGAGGGTTTTTGGCTTTTCTCAAATGCATTTCTAATGAAAGCCAAAATCCATACTGCAGTGCAAGTGCAGCCAAAAAGGCCTACAGATCAACCCAGCACACCTCCCTCAAACCGCAACCACACGCGTCTTGGAGTGCGCTTTTACAGCAACCTTCGTGCAGTATACATTAGTTTGTTCGAAAAATAGTGGTGTCCAATCTGCTGTGGATGATTAAAATCAAATCGAGCATATATCATCTTTTCTTTTTTTCATTTACATTCCAAATATTTACATTTGTCTTATTTCCCATTTAACCTCCTGGGCGTTACGCCCAAAGCTAGTACGGGTGCAGTTTGATTTTGTATAAGTTATTAAAAATAACCTGTTTTTCTCTACTTGCAGCTCTGTTAGAAATGGATTCCAAGAGAGCCCCGCAGGATAAGCTGGCCTGTGTGACAAAGGCTTGTGATCACCTTTTAAAAGCCATAGAAATCTCTACAAAGGAGCCGGTCACCACTGATGACCTCTTATCTGGCCTTATCTACATTACAATTAGGGCAAATCCGCCTCGTCTTTTTTCTAATTTGAAGTATATTACAGGATTCTGCAATCCAAAGAAATTAATGATCGGAAAGTGCGCCTACTGGTTTACCAACTTTGTAAGTATCTGACAAGCATGGTCTGGTCCATTGATAACAGAGGTTACTAGCAGTGTTGGGGTCATTTCACACGTGTTTGCGTTAACGCAGGGTACACAGGTTTCCAGTAAAAACCTCTATACCTTTTCAAAATTGGCTGCGTTGGGGTTTTGTCTTAAGTGCTAACTCAGCCAGTTAACACACACACATTTTTGTGCCGCAGCTTAAGCATTTTCCATATACTAGTATAGGAGACCTAGGGCATCGGCATGCAAAAATGCAGGGTTTGTTACCAGCAATAAGCATGTTATTGCAGCAATTCCAGTGTGTGTAGTATACAGTGAAACGTCCAAGGTAAGACCTGATTTGCATCCCTGTAGACAATGCAGAGATTGCCATAATATCCCCACAAGGAATGCCAGGAAATAGTCAGTCCAGAAATACAGGAATGGGCTGGCATGAGAGAAGTGGGAGGCACATATGCAAACTGTTGTAATTCCTACACGGTCACCTGATTTGGATGTTAATGCCCTCAAAATAAAGCTGACAGTCTGCAGTTAAAGCACATTGTGTTTTATTCAAAATCTATTGTGGTGGTGTATAGAGCCAAAATTTTTAGAATTGTGTCACTGTACCGACACTATTTATGGACCTGACTGTACCAGATCATTCTTTAGAAGCTTGTATATTTAGGGAGGAAAAGCTTGTATATTCAGGGAGGCAGCACTATTAGGCTATCCCGACGTATAATGGAAACAAGCCCTTAATCATCAAATTTCACTAAGGAAAGATTTGATTCCATGTAGATATCATTTAAGGACATGCAGGACCATTTTCTGGAGGTGATAGGCATGAAAGTATGTTCTAGTAGTGTACAAATTATTTCTTTCTTTATTTCATTATTGAAGGATAAAGGTGTTGATAAAACTTCAGGTTATACAGAATAAAGGCAGTCATAACATTTCAGACTTCAGGAAAAGGCGGTCATAAAACGTCAAGTTTATAAGGGATGGACCCTGGCGAACAAATATATTTTTGACCTGAGGACCACTTTCCATATCCAGACATATTATCTGTCTTTGAAGATTCAGTTCTGCAGGTGTGTGGCATGGACAGCCATCCCAAGCTTCTCCTTTTATCTGCAAACCTGGTCATGCCCCCAAGTTGCCAAATCTACCAACCAGCTTTCCTTGAAATGAAAATGGGTTCTCTTTGCAGCCTGGAGGGGGGGGGGGGTCCAAGAATGTTTGGGTTTGTCTTGCATTTCAAATGCTTTGGTTTATCAAGCTCCAGCCTTGCTGCCAGCGTCTAGACCCCCAATAGTGGTCTCTCCACCTAGAGATGTTTAAGGACCAGTGTTGCAGGTGGTCGGACATCCGGGCTTGGTGATGAAACTGAAAACTGGACTGATTTGGATTCAGGTCAGGGTTGGATCAGAGCAGCTGCTTGGCCCAGTAAATTGGCAGACACATCTGCTGGCTTCAAGGGGACATAGCACAGTTAAGATGCTCCTGAGTCACTCTTTGGCCCTCTGTACCTTCAAGGACCAGAAGGTGCCATTTATGTTTAGAGTCCTTTTGGATTTCTACTCTTAACAAGACGTTGTACAAGAGGTTTCCCATGAGGTTCCCCTAATTCAATTGTAATATTTTTCGTTTGGTGCTGTAGACACTACCACCCTCTCTCGGTATTGAAGAAGTGTCCCTTCAGATGTTTGGTCTCAGGGCGGCTGCTCAAGTTGTGTGAAAAGTTGGGAAGGGGCGTTAATTGTCAATCACAGACAACTACCCCCATGGTATACATATAGTCGATGTTTCTGACTGCTCATTTGAATAGACTCTTCATTTTCTTGTTCATGTTACATGATTCCCAGAACTGACACGTGTATGCTTCTTGGCCCTATATAGGAATATGGTGTTCTTGTTGCTTAAACTTGTCTTATACCAGTGGTTTACAAATTTCCTTTTGTAATTGGGAAAATTACACTGGTTCAGATTGAGGACAATTTCACACTAGCCATGTTTGCATTGCAGGCACTTCTGTAACAAGAGGTACACAGGTTTCTTCTATAGGACATTTCACACTGGCCCTGTTTGCGTTTTGGGGCCACAGCCCAAGGGTCTCTCATATAGACACGCATACCAATTCTACAGAAACATTAAGACTTTCTGTTTTCCTGAACACACAAGACACCAAATCTTCTAGTCTGAATACAATGTTTTTTAAATGGATCAATTTGTGCTTCGTATAAAAAGCTTTAGGGATTTAATTTGATCTAAGAATTACAGACATGTTGATTTGGCAACCGATTTCAGCCCAAATAACACTTTTAGGCACACGATTTTTCGGCATGGCAGTCGATCTGACAAAAAAAATCTAAGCGTGTATGGGGGGGGGGGCTTAAGGAAGAATTTCTAACTACAAGGCTATGTCTAATGCTATGTTAGTCACTTAAGTCAGTGTGATCAGGGAGTAAAGGCAGCATCGATCAGACCTCAGTGGGGCTTTCATGTGACCTTCAAGATGATAGAAGCATCAAAGTATTCTTTGCCACATGAATTTTTTTTTTTTACACTTTTCTTTTGTGTAATATATAATGTCCTGTGTAACAGATGGAAGCTTCTTTCTGTAGTCTCAAGGGATGGTCTTGTGTCATTTGCAAAACCTGCAGAACAACGTAATGGCCTTAAGTGGAAAATTAGAGCCAAAATAGAGGATTGCCAATTGAATTGTGACCTTCGGAAATGCTCGTTCTAATAAGGAAAGCACTAAGTTTATTCTAACCTTTAATGGTGTTATATGTGTAACAATACAATCTAGCGCAAGTTCCTTATTTGATTTCCTTCCACATTTTATTTGTGTGGTGCTGACAAAAAACCTCTATACTTTAGCTTAATCCTTTCATGAGCAGAAGTCACTGATGGTTAAAGGTTTAAGTTAAGAAGTGCCAGTTACTTTAACAAACATGTCATTAATTAATTTGTCAACTTATATATATTTTTTTTTCAACGACAATCACTGTAGTGTTTATAGATAGCACTTTATTTTATTAATTTTGTTTTATGCATGACTGAGTAATTGAGAGATGTATAGAGGAATTACCATATCCTATGGAATAATCATATTATTTCTCCTATATAGTGTTCTGCATCCTCATACATTGAAACTATGAATTTTTCATCTCTTGGGCTCACAGAGGAGGAGTTCAATCACATAACGCAACAAAAGGTAAAAAGATGCGACTCAAGTGGAAGTAATATGCAGGAAGTAGTCCAGAAGATGGAGGAAAATAAGCAGCATTTGATGGACCTTCAATCCCGCCAGGAGGTTCTGATCCAAAAGGCAGAGAGCCTGCTAAGAGACATAAAAGCCTGGCCTGAGGCCTTACAAAGTGAGGTCCAGGGAGTCCTCCACAGGTTCCCTCTGAATGCCAAGCATCAAACAAACTGAAAGCAGTGACTGGTACTTGAAGGATGTTCTACCCTATGCTGCTACTTACTAGGACTCCCCTAATGAAGGAGGTGTATATGAAGCTGTGTATGTCTGTATCTGTGTGTCCTCTGCATGTTTCACAACACTAAAAACATATTTATCTACTCAATGAAAAGTGCTGCAAAAATTATTGTAATATTAAATGCGTGTATATTAAAATATCTAATCTATGTGGTCAATTTCCATGTATCCAGTCCTGTAGAATGACACATTGAATCAATATTTTATTTTGAGTTTGGTAACTCAGATTTGGGCAATACGTTAGCAATAAATTAGCTGGTAATCTAAAGCGACATTGTTATATAAACGTACATTGTGAGATTGATCAGATTTTGCAATCACCATTGTCGTCTTTGGTTCTGGGGGGAAATAGACGATTGCCTAAAACTTCATAGTGAGCAATGATGAAATTCTTTCCATTTACCTGTATTAAAGGCATGTGTCATATTGTTTTTTAACGTTATACTCCAGAAAATATTAAATTAAAGCAGACCTACCACCAGAAGTTCACGTTTGCATGAATGGCACTAGAAGTTCTGATAATAGGGAGTACAGCATAAAAAACCCAAAAATCGAATGCGTCATTTAAGAAGGTCCCTCGTAGCTCCTTCTCTGTCTCTTATAACGCAAGCTTGACTGCCAGCAGAAGAACTGGACATCTCTGAGCAACGGTGACAGCCAGATAAATCCCTAAGCTCTACTCTGCATTATAATGTACATGGATGAATTTTCATTAACAAAACCATTATAAATGCCCCCAGTGGCCACTCATGGTATTGCACACTGAGTAATCCCTGGAAGCCTTGCAAATAAAAATGCAATCCCTCATGATTCCAGGGAACAGAAAGTAAGGATACTGCTCAAAAAAAATAAAGGGAACACAAAAAATAAGACATCGTAGATCTGAATGAATGAAACATTCATATAAAATACTTTGTTCTTTACATAGTTGAATGTGCCGACATCTAAATCACCCAAACATTATCAATGAAAACAAAATTTATCAACCCATGGAGATCTGGAGTCACATTAAAAATAAAGTGGGAAAAAACACTACAGGCTGATCCAACTTTGGTGTTATGTCCTTAAAACAAGTCAAAATAAGGCTCCGTAGTGTGTGTGGCCTCCATTTGGCAGATGGTGTGCTCCCACACCTGAACCAAAGCATGGAGCAAGACATTATGTCCCATGTCAATTGGTTTCAGGTCTGGGCATCAATGCCTTCATCTTGCAGGAACTGCTGACACACTCCAGCCACATGAGGTCTAGCATTGTCTTGCATTAAGAACCCAGGGCCAACTGCATCAGCATATGGACTCACAAAGGGTCTGAGGATCTCATCTCGGTACCTAATGGCAGTCAGGCGACCTCTGGCGAGCATATGGAGGGCTGTGCATCCCCAAAGAAATGCCACCCCACACCATTACTGACCCACTGCTAAACCGGTTATGCTGGAGGATGCTGCTGGCAGTAGAACGTTCTCCATGGAGTTCCCAGACTCGTCTGTCACATGTGCTCAGTGCGAACCTGCTTTCATCTGTGAAAAGCAAAGGCGCCAGTGGCCAATCTCAATTCGCCAATGTTGTTCTCTGGCAAATACCCAACATACTGCTCGGTGTTAGGCTGTAGGCACAACTCTTACCTATGGATATCAGGCCCTCATACCACCACCCTCATGTTTCTGACCATTTGAGCAGACACATGCACATTTGTGGCCCACTGGAGGTCATTTGGCAGGGCTCTGGCAGTGCTCTACCTGTTCTTCCTTGCACAAAGGTGGAGGTAGCGGTCTTGATGCTGGGTTGTTAGCCTCCTTCATGTCTCCTGATGTACTGGCCTGGCTCCTGGTAATGCCTCCATGCTCTGGACACAGCAAACCTTCTTACCACAGCTCACATTAATGTGCCATTCTGGAAGAGCTGCACTACCTGAGACACTTGTGTGGGTTGTAGGAACTGAGAAGTTCCACCTGTTGTCTATTCAATTTTCACACCAATTGATCAGTGTTGATACCTAAGTGGACAGAAGTGTGATTTACGGTTTAGACTTGCGGCCGATTTCTTGACCACTGTGCTCGCTCACAGCGTTCGATCTGCGAAATGGGCCACTACTTTACAGCTTAAAGTTGTAAATCGGCCGCAAAATTGATCTAAGCCATTACAAACATATCCGTATTTCTTAGATCGTTTGCATTACTTTGGATGGGAATCAGAGCCACAAAGGGGACCCGACCGGTATGTCCAGCCTGGAGATCAGCTGCTTTTCTAAGTGCCTATGGCCAGGTTTACTTGGAGTAACATTGTGTTGTTTAAGGGTTCCCTTATGTTTTTTTTTATCTGTGTATATTATTTTTAGGATTGTGGTCTACTAAGCCACGATCATACCAGCTTATAGGCAAGTCAAACTTACATTTTACATGTAAACTTTTTAGATTTTGAGTATAAATGCGCTTTAGGTGGTACAAACATGTTGTGGAAGATAATGTGATGTGCATCCTCTGTAAGTGGGACATTATTGAAAAGTTTATATAAAGAAAGATCTTTTCTTTGAATCCATTATACAAACTCCGAAATCCAATCAAACTTTGAATCTGCAGAGATGGAACGGCTCAGTTTCCATTTACATTCTAAAGTCGATTTTTGGCATCTTCTTTGTCACTTATGCTAGGCAGACACTGGTAGATTTTTAAACAGATTTGGAGTACAATCAAGCGCCGTGCGCGCTGGCGGTTCATGCTTGTGCTCTAATCAATTTACAAATCTACCCATGTATGCCCAGCTTTAAAGTCCCGATACACCTTTAGATTTCTGTCAGATTTACTTTTGTTTTACCAAAACCATGTAATATGAGGGACTTTCAAAACAATCAAGTCTAAAGCTAGACACATACAGGAAGATTCCCATGCAATCCACCCCCGATCAATCACAGCGTGGTGACGTCACCACGCTGTGATTGATCGGGGGTCGGTTGCATGGGAATCAATGTGCACCACATGGGCACATCATTCCCGTTCAATGGGGACCCGTTCTCCCCAGCGTGTGAATCACAACCCAATGCAAGCTGGGGAGAAGCAGCCTACCTTTCAGAGCTTCCGAGTGAGTAGTACTGGCTTTGTCCCCTTCACACTGACAGGGGATGGCTGAGCAGGAGGCAGCTGTTCCAATACTTTCCATGAAGACTCTTGTCTCCAGGCAAAGTAATGTCGATTAAATGGGGTTTTCCAACATGTTGGAATCCAATTCAATCTAGTTTCTTCAAGCAGGCTCTATTGATCCTGCTCGAAGAAAAGCACACACGGTAGCTTTGTAGCCAGATTAAAGTACAATCAATTACCGTGAGCGTGCACGTTGATTGATTAAACTTGAATCTTTTATCAGATCTACCCATGTGTGCCTAGCTTAACTGTTCAATCGCAGAGGACCCTATACTACATAGTTGTCGGTAGATCTAAAGGATATCAGATAGATCTAAAAGGTGTGGGGCCAGCTTTATAGTGGTAAAACCTTGAAAGTAGTTCACATCAGCCATCATCTGCCTTCCTTGCATAAGAAAAAAGACCCCACTGGTCCTAAAATAAAAAGTATTTAATAAACATAAAAAAGGTAAAAAAAATGATATGAGGGAGGTTTTGGGTGGAAAAGATAGAATTACAGAAAGCAAAATGATACAGAGATAAATAAAAACAAAAAAGTGGCTTATCACTTTAATGACCTCTAAGACAATCATTTTATACTTTTCCAACACTACTTATTGATCTATCTGTGGTGACCTCAAGTCTCACAAATGTTAGTAAGTTAGTGCACTCTATTACCAGTACTAACCCTGGAAGATCAGCGCCTTTGTTGGGTTTACGCAGGGCTCTTCTATTTCTGCAACTACAGATAAGAAAACATTCATTCTGGGGCCATCTTTCTGTCTTGTATTTGTATATCAGTCTGTTTAAAAAAAATGTATCTCATAAAAGCAGGTCCCTTGTGCTGTGATCAGCTAGAATAAAAATATATATCTCTGTTCTAACCTAGTCACCCACAAGTGTAAAATAAAAAAAAACTGCCTCATAAAAACAAAACCAGCCCTACCTCCAGAACATTCCTAAACTACATACACACATGGAGTGATCTTCTGAAACCACGGTTGTGTTCTATATACAGACAGACTCGGTTCATCTGAGAGAGGAGCACAATGAGGAGGCATATAACCATATTTCATATAAAGCGGAGGAATCCCTCCTCCAATCGTACTAGTGGCCAGTCACCCAAAGCCAATACTGCAGCTGCTGTGACATGTCAGGAATGTACTTATGTAAACTAACTAAACAACTTCAAATCAACAGGCTGAGTCATTTCTTTGTAAGAAGGTTTTATAAACCACTCATAGTGCTTTGTTATCCAGTAAAAAATAAATATTTATAAACAAAGAACTGAACTACAATGTTTTAAAACTTTAAGAAAAGCACATGCTTGGTATGTAAAAACCATGAAAACATAGGAAACCGGTGACGTCATAATACACGCCTGCCCAGGAGCTTGGGCTGGACCCCTTTGGCACTCCCATGTAACTGGGGAGGGGAGAGCAGCTCATTCAGCAAATGTAGTAGGTCAGTCCCCTCTCGCTATAAGATCTTCAATGTAGGCATCCAACTCATCGTCTGTATTTATATCAATGTCCTACAAAAGAAGGTATAGAGGTTAAAGGTTGTTTAAGGGATATTTACAGAAACTATAGAAAAAAACAACAAATATTTTTAGGGACTAAAAAGTACTGGTGTACTACTAATAACCAATGTCATCTTAGATTTCAAGGTGTTAGCAATCTTCAGTTAAAGTACTGTATTTTTCGGGACCATAAGACGCACTTTTTCACCCCCAAAATTGGGGGGGAAAAGTGCCTGCGTCTTATGGTCCCAATGTGGGACCACCCGCGGCCATCCGGCCACCAGTGATCGCAACTTGGCTCCCCGACAGCTCTCCCGGCAGATAGATCAGCTGTGTGCAGAGGGAGAGGAGATCAGCTGTGAGATCTCCATCTGCCGGGAGAGCTGAACTGTATTGGCTATATTTGCAGAGCCCCACAGATATAGCCAATGCAGAGTGTGTGGAGCAAGCTGCACTGGCAGGCAGAGTGCAGATTCCCCCATGCTCCCCCTTCCCTTCCCTCTCTGAGCTCTGTGTAAGGCCTTGTTTCCATTGATGCATTTGTAGCCGCGCGGCCACAAGCAGCCGCATCCATTGGAAACTTCAATATAGTTTCCACTGCTGCGGTTGTGCGCGTTCGGGTGCGGTTTAGGGCGCGTTTGTGAATGCTAGCTGCAGCATTTTGAAATGCATCCGTGTCCCAACCGCATCCGTATCTGCATTAAAAAAAGAAATCGCATCGCAAAAACGTGCAAAAACGCAGGACAACTATGCCATGCGTTGCTGCGGTTTCAGCCGCATCAATGGAAACAAGGACTAAGGAAGAAAAGATGCTCTGCTCTCTAGTGACACCATTTTAGTGGCTGAAAAGGGGTACTGCATGAGATTTTTTCACATTCATTTAAACAAATGAAATATTTTTTTTCTGATTTCCTGCTCTAAAAACTGGGTGCGTCTTAAGGTCAGGTGCGTCTTATAGTCTGAAAAATACGGTATTTCCAGTATTTAGCTCCTGTTACTAGGTTGCTTAACTGAATAATCTAGTCATTAACCTCCCCTAGCAGTCTTTGGAAAATACAAAATTGTAAGATCCCTGTTCAATCAGTTTTTTGTTAGATTTTGACTATTTTTAATCAAATAAATTTTAAATTAGTCAATTGACCACAGAATCTATAGGTGTATGGCTAGCTTTATATCCACACAACAATTTACTGGTAACCTAAGCTAGCCACACACGGGTAAATTCCTGTACAACCGCCCTCCGATCAATCACAGCGTGGTGACCTCGCCATGCTGTGATTGATCAGGGATCAATTGAACGGAAATCAATGTGCATCAATGTGGGGACCCATTCTCCCCAGATTGTAGCCCGTGTGAATCAGAACACACTACAAGCTGGGAAGAAATCCATCCAGTCTGCCTCACTCAGCAGCGTCGGCTTCAGTGTGAGGAGTGCTGGCTCCGCCCCCTTCACACTGACAGCCGAAGATTGTACTCAAATCTTTTTACAGATCTACCCGTGTGTGCCTAGCTTAAGAAGGAAAGCTTTACCTAAACAGCTATACAATCCCTGGTTTGCAAATATCGGTGCTGTCATTGTATTGTCCTAATAAGGAACCTGTATGAAGAGCTCTACTGAAACTCCAGCAGACCATCCATAGGACTCCCCAAACACCTTCTTAATCTTTCTAAACAATTTCCTTTAGATCTAAAAATTAAGTAGTGCAGGTGCCTGCCTGATAGAATGCATACTGATTGGATGGTCTAAAAAGGTATTTTATATTGTATCCTATATACTCAGTATGAGCTGAGGTACATTTACTAAAAAAAAACTATACAATTAACTAAGAAAAGTAGAAACCTAGGGAGGGAAATGCAGCAGCTACACTCAGAAACACACAGCAAATGTGCTTGTGTTTCAGGATGACATTATTATAGCTGGGAAATTTCAACTAGAAGATTTGTGAGTTGATTGCAAAGCCCCTGAATATGGTATCGCCAAAATTGCTGGAGACATAAAGAAGGATTTTAGGAACATTAAAAAATAAAAAAGTATTGGTCTAGCTCATGTAATGTTTCTATAAATAGAGTCAACACAAAAACCTGATTTGAGTGGAGTCAGTGGAAAAACGATTTGTGCCAGAGTATAGGTGTTAAACTCTGGCCCGGGACCAGATTGTTTTGGCCAGTGGTAGGTAGATGTGGCAAATCTGCCTTCTCTGCAGCCTAACTACACTCACTGATCGTCTCTCTTCTCTGGGAGTAGAGAAGTATGAACTCTGGCTGCTCAGCAGCGCCCTCCAGTGGCATTACAGTGAGCACCCACCACCAAAAGCATGCTGGGATTCATCATTTATTACTCATAGTTAACTCAATCTGCCCCATCTGTCAAGAAAGGAAGGAGGAGTGGTGAGAACAGTTGGATCCCTGGGTATACACTATATGCATAGGTATGGGGTACACATGGACTGCACACATAGCATAATGTGTGTATAGTCCATGTGGGCCCGCACATTTTCACATTTTGCAAATAATGGGTGTATTGACATGGGTCTGCATATTCCAATATGGCTAACTGCATTGACATTGATACGTTAATACTGACAAAAAGCAACACTGAAGCCCCTGTGTGTATGCATGTATTGCACAGTGTTGTCTGCCCTCGACTTTGTGCAGGTTTTTGGCCCACTGTTTATGTCAATTTGACGCCCCGGGTGTTAGAGCAAAACAAATGTTTCCACATCCCTCCCCTGCATATTCAACAATTTTGATAATGATGCCATGTTTAGGTACCCATACACGTTGCGATTTTTCGTGCGATTTAAGCCCTTCCGACCGAAGGTCGTCGGGTAGGTCGATCGTTCGGGATTCCCAACATGCAAATGGAGTCTGACTGTTTTTAGAAAAATCGGCCGAAAAGTCGGTCGGGTCCCGAATGAGGATGCCCGTAATTTTCGGTAAAAGTCGGTCGGCCACTTTTAAAAGATTTCCAATCCAACCAGCCGATCGGTCGGTCGGTGACTAATCAGGGCCCGAAAACAAATTTTTTTCTCTATTACAGGATTGGACGCTTACAGACTTATTCGTTAAAGATCATGTTCCTAATTTCAGCCAACAGATGTTATTCCTGGAACAGATAGATCTCACCTCTTGAACTTTCTGCAGTAGTGACACAATGTTAGTTCTTAATCTCTGTAGTTTCTCTTCAGATTCTTTCAATTTACTTTCTGTGTTGCGCTGAAGCTCTTCGCTGGTTTTAGCGCGGAGATCTGCTCGATTCTGATATGAATTGCACAGATTCTGTAGACCAGCCTCATACTGCTTGAAGTAATCCTTCTACAAATGGAGAAAAATATTTCATGAAAACAGCAGAACTGATTTATATTTTGCTCTTGTAGAAGTCTGGAGTTCATCAATCACCAGGTCAGTATAGTATATGAATAAAGGACTCTAAAACAGAATCAAAATCCATTCCCATAATGAAACAAGGATTACATTTTATCAGCGCACTGTCACCACAGTTTTGCTGTGTGGATCAGTGCACATAAAGTGCAGATCACATGTTTAAAATTTAGATTTATATTATAATATTTATATACAAACAGCCACCAGTCACACATATTTCACAACTAGTTATTTCAGCTTAGCTGGTTAAGGAAAAAAATTTTGAAATTAACCTCTATAATCTTCCAATAAATGCTAGTTTTTATTTTTATATTTTTGTCACTTTTATATTATATTATTATTATTATATTACAATTATATAAGGGACTTTTATAAGTGGTTTACTTATTTTATTTTCACTTACCAAAGGAAACGCTATAAGATCTTCAGCACTCATTGTGCTCAGTTCATTCTTAGTTATGTGAAAATTGGGAGGCAAGAAGTACCTTAAACAGTTCCTAAATTGGAGAGGAACATGTTAAAAATTTAGCATATGTCAGATGTATCATACATTACATTAACATTTAATTACATTGTATATATATATTCTTTACCAAGTACATCCTGGCACACTGAGGTCTAAGTAAACCAGCAACAGAATTATAAAACAGAAAACTGAAGTAAAAAATAACATTGCCTGTTAACACACAAATCTGTTAAGACAGATTGTATAAAGCCCCCCCATACACATTCCGATTTTTCTCCCGACCGATTTTTCGTCCGATCGGGTCACCCGATTTTCACTTAAAATGTTATGGTCGGTCGGTCGGCTGGCACAAAAAAATCGGAATTCGAATTATCACCGATCGATCGGCCTGACACTATTTTATTAACAGCAGATCGACAAAAATTTACAGACACATAATTCTGATTATTCTCCCGACTAACCACGCTGGTCGATCGGGCGAAACTCGTACAAATAAACGGAACGTGTATGGGGGGGCTTAACTTAGCTGATTTTGGCATTTTATTTGCAACATTGTAATAAGACTATAACTTGAAATCCATTCTAGATGGCAATAGTTTCAGAGCCACATTACTACACTATGAATTTCCATGCGCAAACTTGAGGGAAAAGGTCTAAAGCCCCCCATACACCACATACAACTACCATGCAACTTCTGTACAACCAACTTTTCTTCTACCAAAACCATGTAATATGAGGACCTTTCTACACCTTCCAATCACTATGTATTCTACCAGGGAGGTCACTATACTACATAGTTGTTGGTAGGTCTCATGAAAGTTGTATGGAGGAATCTGCAGGTGTATGGGGGGCTTTAAGGGTAGCTCAATTAATCCATTATTGAGTAAGAAGCTAGGACCTAAAGTGTCCATCCATGGCTCAATTTTTTATAGATTAGAGCACATTCGAGCAATGTAGACAGGTCTGTCAAGCAGTTAACGGACATAAATCCAGCTCGAAAGTCATTTTTTTGGATTTAAAGGATTGAACAGGAATAGGGCACCTAAAGTGGTGCGCCTTGATTCCTGTCTAATCTATGGGCACCCCACTGTAAAAAGAAGCCATTATAAAAGATAAGAAAGGAGGAAACTGATGGATAATGCCTTTTTTAACCTTTGTACACTAAGGGCTTGTCCCCACTTTGGCGATCTCCCACAATCAAAATAAAAATGTGTGTTTAAAGATTCAGATTATGGAAGGAATTACTTGTTGATTATGTTCTTATTCAGACACAACAGACAAAACTAATATAAATGAATAAAAAACACAAGATATATTTGCCTTCAATAATTAATACAAAAAGGAAAAGCGCTACCGCTGATAATTCCACCATCAGACAGGTTGTGCAATTTACAAACAACTCAATCTGATTCACCTGTCTAGGGGGGCCTACTTTTGCCTTTACATTGTACAGCAAACTATATAATTCTGCTAGAAGGCTTAATAAAACGGCATGTCTTCATGTGCAGCAGTTAGTATTGGCTTACTGCAGATGCAAACTATTTGACACAGCGTCCTGAAGATCGAACAATATATTATTGAGTTTCTGGGGACTTCTAGCATCAATGATTCATGGACAAATCAGGAGTCACCTACAATCTGTAGATGCTGCAGATTTCATTTTTTATTTCAGTGGAATTTTAAATAATAAGCTCTTTGGTCTTGAGATAACACAAACAAAGGGAACAAAACTCATTTGGAAAATGTGATACTAAATGACTGCATCTGTAGTTTGTAATTTCACACTATAAAGGGGGAATACACTGTTATTCAATGAAGTAGATCATTAATCTATAGAAGATCTAACATCTGCTTATAGAAATGCTAGAACACCTCCTCAAACATAGCAGGTGTACACAGTTACTATTTCTGTTTCAAAAGGTTTTATAAGGATTATAGAAAACATACAAATAAAATATAACATTATAGGTCACCACAAACTAATTATATACCCATGATATATGGATCATGGCATGAAACATACCTTAGAACTTGTGCGAGTTGTTCCACTGGTGCAAGGTTAGCACTAGGTTCTGTTGTGTCTGGTTCTATCCTGCTATTGTCAGAGGTAGAGGGTTCAGCTTGCTGTGTGTCAGGTTTCTGATGTTCTGGTGATGGTGGCCTCATTAATCTTACATCATCGCTACCCTTTTCCACCCTAAAAACAACAAGTCAAAGAATTTCCACTTCACTGTAACACAAGTATTTAGTCCTGTAAAAGGCATGTTGGCATTCACAAAGCCGACTGTTTTATGAACCCCCCCCCAAAAAAGACCATTGCATAATGCATACTAAACATGGCAGGCATATCAGACTATTTTCCAGTGTTCATGCATTCTGCTGTTTTTCTGTCCTTATGAACCAGGTCTACCACTGAGAACAATTGTCTGCAAGCAAGTGTAAAAGGCACTGGTCCCAATCTATATCTATATTTGGCAGTAATGTAATGTTACACTATGCTTGGAGGAAGAGGAATGCTACCTGTAACCTCCAACCTCACAAACCTGGATGTGGACACATTATGCTTTGGGGTGTTTTTCTGCTAAGAGGACAGGATACCCTCACTGTATTGAAGGGACAATCAAGCCTGTCCTTCTCAAAATGGGTCCTGGATGTGTATTTCAGCATGACAATGACACAAAACACTAAACAGCCTCAAAACCTTACCTTATGTCAAAGAGGAGTGGGATAAAATCCCTTCTGAGATGTGTATTATTCTGGTGGCCAACTACATGAAACGTCTGACCTCTGGATTGCCAACAACAGTTATTCCACCAAGTACCAACTCCTCTTCAGAAAAGGGATCAAGTACTTATTTTGCTCAGGGGTTTGTGAGTTGTTTTTATTTTAAAAAAACCTACCAATACAATTATAGACCGGTCATTTCTTTGTCAGAGGGCAAACATACTTAGTCAGCTACATGATCACTTCTATTCCAGTTAAAACCAAATATTACAAACAAGTATTTCAAGCAAAATCTAAAGCCCCCCATACACCTTTAGATCACTTTATACAATTTTCTTTAGGTCTACCAACAACTATGTAGTATATGTAGTGGCCTCCCTGATAAAATACATAGTGATTGGAAGGTTTAGAAAGGTCCTCATATTACATGGTTTTGGTAGAACAAAAGTTTATTTACAGAAATTGTAGCGTAAGATTGCGAACAGTACTTAATTTAATAGCAAACAAAAACTTAAGGCCCCCATACACATTTCACAGTAGTGTAACTGGACCCATGAATTACATCCAGCTTGACTTAAGACCAATTTGAGATACAACCATAGTTTGAGTTTTAATTTAGAGAATTATGGCCATGGCCAAAACGTCTTTTCACTTGCATGGTTGTAAACCAGTGGTGGGTAACGGAGTTGATATGTAGGGCCACAAGTGCGGCCCTCGGCATCACTTAAAGGCCGCGCATAACATCGATCCAGACCCTCCCCCTGCCAACATATCTCAGCAGGCCACCCAGTCAGGCAGTTAAAATCCGACAGCAGCCACTGCCCCCTCCTGCCCCTGGGTGCAGCGCTCATATGTAGACCTGGTTTTCCTGATCAACATTGTCAATTTTACTGATGTAGGACCGCCAAAGTTGATTAGGAAAGCTGGGTTAACATGTGACCACTTTACAGGTGAGTTGCTATGCCCTATGCATTAACAGTTTGGTTTTGGGGGCCGCATGTGAAGAATCAAGGGGGGCCACCGAACAACCTAGGTTGTAAACAATGGCTTGGGATGACAGAAAGGCGTTTGTAAGCTGCACTATGAGCCCAGATACACGTTTCAGACAATTTATTACAATGGCCCCAAAGTATACAGAAAAGCCAGGAGGAAAGAGAAGGTTAAGAAAGCATTCACAAATAAAAAGAAGGAAATTGTGAAAAAATATGAGGGTGGTGATCATGTGACTAATGTCACTAATAAATACAGTATGTCATAAAGGACCATATCACCAATCTACAAAAGTCTACAGACTCTTCCAATGAAATACGTCAGAGAGTTGATTCTTGATGTTCTTATGGGTGGGACTTTTTGATTCCTTTAGGGCTCATTACGACTTACACGATTTTAATCGTGCGCAACGATCGCAGTTGACCGCTTCCATTTAGTTGAATGGGCTTGTCCTTGGCCAGGGCGAGACCCACGATCAGAATCGCGCACCCCCGCGTTTTGATCACAGGCCAATGCAATTTTTTTAGCCCTGATTAAAAATCGCGTCCAACCTGAATGGTGATTAAAATTGTTTGTTTCTGGTAGGCTAGGCAGCTGGGTGAGGACATTAGGAAAATGATTGGCATTCCTGGTAAATTACACATATTATACAATGGTATTTTACAATGAAAGGTCAGGTAAGGGGGGTGACTTGGGAGGTATAGAACACATTATGGATCTTTTCTTTTCTTTTTTTTATGGGAAAAGTAGTCTTCACCAATGTGATTGTTCTTTTGTCTTTTTTTATAGTTTTATTATGAAAAATTTCAATAAAAATGTATTGTACGAAAGTAGTCTTCACTTACAACAAATTAGGTTTATTGTGTATCCGTCAAACATGAACACTTCCCAATCCTATTACTTTATTTGCTGCTATGACAAAGACGTAAATGAAAGTACCGTATATACTCGAGTATAAGCCGACCCAAGTATAAGCCAACAGTGGGAAATGCAAAGTCAGATAGTGGAGTTTTCAAACTGAGAAAAATATAGAGAAAGCACCATTGCCCCTAGGAATGAATCAAACAGGATTCATCTTAGTGCCACAACCTCAATAAATGTAAGAGAACACAGGATTATCGTTCTTATTTGAATTGAATTGTATTTGAACTAGTAACCGGCCACCAGGTGGCAGGGTGGAGTTTGTTGACATCAATCAGCTGTTAGTCGGCAATCGGAAAGCTGAGCGAAGATATGCAATGAAGAAGGAAGCTGCCTGCCTGAAATTCAGCATGGTAATTCAGCTAAGGTGAGTAGACAGTCGGCTGACTCGAGTATAAGCTGAGGGGAGCATTTTCTGCCCATTTTTTGGGGCTGAAAAACCTTGGCTTATACACAAGTATATACAGTATTACTAGAAACTTATGTGTATAACTCCGCTACCATGTATTTTTTTTTCAACAGAAACACATGGATAGCTTTTTTTATATACATTCAGAAGAATAATCATTAGGTAAGAAACCTTACCATCGATCACGTGGAGTGGTGTCTGTGGGTACATAGTCAAACTTCACCTTCCAGCGAACACCTTGTTCTCCGGCTTCTACAGAAGTCACACGACCTGTAAACCACTCTTTGTTTACACGGACTTCCACATGCAAACCTTTATCTGTGGAAAATTTAAAGTATTATTTCTACTGTTAAATATAGGAGGAAAAAATCTAATTCTCATTTCATTTTCCTCCAAAAGAATGCTGCTATGTCATGTACTTCATTTTATCAAGGCCCATGTGAATTCCTGCATGTCATCCCAAAATTTGTTTGATCATGTCAGAGAGAAGCTGGGCTAGGTTGGACAAAATATCAAATACATTGGTAGGCCATTCACAAAACAGAAATCACATGATACAGCTAAACCTAGTAGTGAGGAATGTGTTTTGAATGATATATGGTTGAAGGTTTAGCCAAAAGAACCACCAGAAAGTGAAAGGAATCGTGCAAAATATATAAAAAAAAAAAAAAGAAAATGAATCCCACACCTCACTTGGTCCAGAACATAATAAAATTATATACAAAAAATACATTGATATTAATAAAATATCCAAGTACAATGAAGCAAGCCCCTTATGTTTAGTTTCTGCACAAGTACAAGGATAATTGAATATGTGTGTATACCCAGCTTCACACTACCTCTTATTTACCTTTTTGTGCTGCTTTAGTATCATCCACATCTGGACTTTTCGTCCGCTGCAAAGGTTTCAAAAGAAGATCAGAGTCAGAAACTGAGCCCTGCTCAGAAAAGAAATACATGAGTTTTAAAAAGCCATACTGGGCTATTTTTCTTATTTTTCAATATCCTTCATTATATTGGTATATGCTTGGTCTATTTGAAGCTTAGTTCTGGGCCACAAGCCTGTTGAAATTGCTGTCAGTAATTGCAGCTACAATACTTGTGCGTTGTGTACTTGCAACATGAGTATTAGCCCTAACATGCACATTGGAGGTACACAAAACCACATTGGCACACTGCCTTATGCCTACCATACGGTAAAATTGTGCTGCAGGGCTGCACTGCGTTGTGAATTTATAAAACAAACGGTAACTGTAGTTTGAAAGGGCTCTAAATACCTCTCTTAAGGCAGCTAGCCAGCTTGAAAATCTAAACCCAAAAAACTGTAAAGACTTTAGAAATTCCAGAAACATAACTATAATGCATGGTGTATAATACTGTATATTTCTGTATGCAAACCTCCATGTACCATGTGGAAACAAATGTGCTCATTAAACGTTTAACCTCCCTAGCGGTTGAGACGAGCCCAGCTCGTCCGCTGTTTAGGCTCGTCTCAACCGCAGGGGAAGCCAGCATCGGGTAGACCTGATGCCTCCCTGGAAAGCTGCAGCGATTGTCTTCATCGCTGCAACATTTCCGGGGTTGCCGTAGACCTCAATAATGACACCGGCTGCGTGAAGAGCCCTGGAGGGAGGGAGAGAGTGACAGGCAGTGTACTCTGTACACTGCCTCGATTGCCCGTATCCCGCCATTATAAACGGCGCAAAACGGGCAGTGCGCTAGGGAGGTTAAGCGGTTATTTCTTACCTTTACTTCAACGTCATTCACTTCTTTGACTTCTGCTAGCTTTGACCGTTTTGCCTTCTCAGGTTTAGGAGTTGAAACAACATCTTCGACCTCCTCTTCTTCTTCTACAACAACTACATGTGTAGAAGTTCGCTTCCGCACACTGGTCAGCTACATTTAGAGAAATTACATAGTTCACAATCAGCAGATGCATTCTGTAACAACAGGAACACACTTTCCAAAAGCCTTATAAAACACATATTATAGGGTGAATGTGTGACCACTCACAGCCAAAAGACTATTCCTCTGCAGGTGGTTGAACATTCTATGCGACCTCTTCCTCCCCGGTCAAGCACTGAGCTTGGCTGGCGGAGGCGGAAAAAGCTCACAAAAGGCCCTGTCTGCTTTAACACCCTATTCTACCAGTCAGAGGACAGATCTCCAACTGGCAGAGTATGTGTTGTTTTTTTAGCCCAAAATTGAACGCTCTGGTCTTATCAGCTGGAGCATCTAAAATACAGCATGATGTGATTAATGCTAAGGACTGTGTGGCTAAATTGTACAGGCAAGCAAAGATGCAGAAATGCTTTGTTGGTTTTTATGTTAATGAGACCACAATTATTCCCAGAAGCCAAAACATAAAAACTATTAAACAAACACAACAAAGAATAAGAGTGTGCTTTACTAATTCTAGTCTACTAGGTGGTCCCAAAAGCATGAAACATGAGCATAAAATACAGAAGCACACTGCCGGGCATTTCCACAGATGCTGTCATGGTCTGAAAGTTGCTTTACCCTTCCTCAATGGACAAAGAAACACATAAAGCCGGAATTTTATTGTTCCCATCGGCATTCCCAAATGAAAACAAACTGAAATATCATGTGTTAACAGACAAAACTGAGACAAAGAAAAAAAGAAGTATGCATTTCCTTACCACAGGGGATTTAATCGGAGTTGGTTTCTTTGCTGGTAGGGACTTTTTGAGAAAGTTTGAGGTGGTCGTTAACGTGGGTTTTGAAGAAGAACGAGCAGTTTGCAGAACACTAGATTTGGATACTAATGGTGAGGTTTTCACAGTTGGTACAATTTTGCTAATGTTCTTGGTACTGTTGGTAGTTTTCACAGGAGTAATAGGTCGGGACTGAGCTCTGGATGTGCTCGCCCTTTCACTATGTACAACACGTGATGATTCTGTTTTCCTCACTGTACTGCTGCTTCGTGGTGATGGAGTTGGGGGTGGTTTAATGTCTTTCAATACTGCAGGAAGAGGAGGTGATTTTGGTCGTAGCGAACGAGTTGATGTCACAGGTGGCTGTACAGACAAATAAAACATTGTTACCTATTCATTGAAACAAACACATTTTTTTTTTAAAGATACCAATTTAATATTGCTAACCTCTGATGGACGAGTGGAAACCTCCAAGGGGAGCTTCTTCAGGTCTGCACTTGAGCGCACTGTTGACAGTTTCTGTAGGTAAAATGTCATTGTAACGCACACATTAGCAATAATTATAGCTCAGTGCAATTAATTTGTTTTTCAAGCTAAATACTAAAATTTCAATGTCTGGAAAAGAATCATTTGGACAACATAAAGAATTGCACTTTTAATTCTGTCAAATATATGTGTTTGGTAAAAGGAATTTTCAACTTTCAAGCTAGAGTGGAAAAACAAGTTTTTTGTGTATATATTTTTCACTGGAATCATATGAGCACAATTTAAAGTGTTGTGCTGCAAAGCTCAAAGTGGCTAGAGAAAGGAAAGTTTTTGTTCTTGGCATTTACAAGCACCGCACAGCTCCAAATTTGAAGAGAGAGAGTTGTTATTGAGTAAAACCCCCCTTGCACCATTTTATACAGCTGTACAGAAAAGATATATTGTAAGTGTGAGAAACACTGCCTATTGCGATGCTTCTATAGTCCTCACCTCTAGAGCTTCCAGCTTCTCCTGCTGATTTTTGATTTTCTCACTCAGCTGCTTTTTCTTATCGTCTTGTGTCACAACTTCTTTCTTGAGTATTCCAATAGGAAGTTTTTGCTTTAATTCAGTAGCTTCACATCTGAAACATGACAAGAAATTTTTGGAGTTGGGCTGGCAGTGTGTTTCTGTACTTTGCAATTTACAGTGCAGTATAGGTTTGCCATCTATGGCCCGGGGTTCTTCTAGATGCTAATGATGGTTTCTTAACCTCCCTAGTGGTATGGGCGATCGCATTCAAGTACTGAGTACTCTGCTTGAATTTCCCACCCCTGTCCACGTTGCCATCAATGACGCCAAGAGTCAGAAACTGAGCCCTGACATGGGCTGACCAATGACATGGGCTGAGAAACCAATGATTCTCCATTAAAATGGAAGTCTATGGCGCGCCCCACCCCGATATAGAGAAATTAACGCAGCTTTACGGGGGTATATCGGATTTGTCCGATCCCCGCTACAGTAGCGGTTGAGACAAACCCAAACTGCAGACAAACTGGGTTCATCTCAACCACTAGGGAGGTCAAGTAGTAAATATTGGTGGATTGTTCACCCGGCCACTTGAGGACTACACACAATGTATGAGAACAGTCTAATTGTCATTGTTTTTTAATACTAGGCTTAGATTTAAAATCTAGTTTCCCCGAAAATAAGGCACCCTTACATTTTTGCCTGCCGCTGAAATATAAGGCATCCCCCTAAAAATAAGGCACCCCTGAAGATATGGTACTGTAACTCTGGACAGGGGGGATCGGAGGGGGTTACTAAAATGGTAACCCCCCCTTCTAAATCACCAGTGCCATTTTGATTACCCCTTCTGATCCCCCTTGTGCCATTTTAAGTGATCCCATTTTCCGATACCCCAGTGCCATATTTTTCTTCATGGAAAAATAAGACATCCCCCAAAAATAAAACATAGGGCATCTTTGGGAGCAAAAATCTTATTTTTGGTAAAACACAGTAGTATTTACAGAAAATATATGAATTTTTTACAGCAGGAGAGATTTAAAGGTCATACACTTGTTACATGTATATTCAAAGCAAGTTGTGTGTATGTACGAACCTATCCTGTTCTACATTAGGATTCATAGTGCAGGCCCATGAATCAGGATATTCTTTATCTACAGCACTCAGCTGGAATGGAAGGGTCCGCCACTTTAAGCACAAGTCTGGAAAAAAAAAGAAAAAGTTATAAAATAGAAGTGACAGATTTAATTAAACATACAGCTCTGGTTAAGGATTCCTGTGCATAGAAACCCAATAGCAAAACATTTAGGAAATAGAGACAGCATCTTAAACAAAATTGCTAATAATACAGAAGAAAATACCAGCGAATAAAATCATACAATGATAGCACATGACAGGCTCCTTGACACCATAAGTCTTTGGCCATGTTTCCACTTTGGCGAGCACCCGTGATTCTAATTGCTGCACGATGATCACTGCTGATTTTTCTTGCTAGCGATTAGGCATGTTTTTCTGAAGGCAATTAGGGCAGACAGGACCACATGAATGGGGGCCCGTTTAAAAATTGCGTCACAATTAATTTGAGAGTCCGATCGCGGATTTTGGGTTGAATACCATCAAATACATGGGCACGATCGCTGTACAGGGATTATATTGGCGGGTGATCACGGGCGTGGAAGCGGAAACATACCCTTAGGCTTGGGCTCCACCATGCACTAGGATCCACTGGCATCAGCGCAAGCTTCCATGTGTTCATATCGACGTGGAGCTCTGCATTGACATCAATGTGACGGAGGCTCAGACCAACGTATCGGGGGCTCTGATTGGCTGTGGAGACAGCCCTGTCATAGACCCATTGCGGTAAATGGGCGACTTGTGCAAGCTGAACTTTAATGATTTTAGTGCCCTAGCCTTAAAGCGGACCTACCACCTAGGAGGTCACTCAGCAGTATCAGCTGCAGCTCACCTGATACTTCTGAGATCCTTAAATGTAAAAAAAAAAAAAAATCTTTTTCTGACAGCAGGAGGGGAGCTTGTTACAAGTGCCCCCCTCACACTGCCTTATGTAGCACCTAGGCAGCCGAAGTGGTGTCTGAGACATATCTCCCAGGAAGGAACTCATGAGCAGCTGATTTCCCCCCTCCACCCCACACAGAGCTCTGCAGCTCAGACAGAGGAGAGACAAAAGGGGAAGTGAAGGGGGGGGGGGAGGTGATAGGGGGAGGAGTGAAGGGGGGGAGTGAGGGCGGAAGAAGCTGCATGTCTCCAGGAGCTAAGAAGCCAGCATGAGAACTGCAAGCAAGTAAAGGGAGTATGGTGTGGTTTTTTTTTGTGTAGCATCTGAACTGCTGACAGGTGAGAATTGTGTCTGTTTAATGTATGTGTGTTTTTTTAATTTGAGTTTAAAACCGCTTTAAGGGCCCAAACCAATACCCAGGGACCTGCAATTCCCCAAGAAGACTGTCTGAAGAGGTGTGTCTCCCAGAAACCATTGATAATGCATATTTGTAACAACTGTTACCGGGCTGCTGTGTAGCAAATTCAAATACAATCACATAGTGTTGAGTATTGTCTATCCAGGAGACTTTCGGTCAGTGATCACAAAAAAATGTGATGCACTTGGGTGTTGTAAAGAAACCACAATCCATTTTGGAATATTATTGTGCATTAAACCATAATCTGCTATTACACAAAAAACAACAACAAGGCAAAGTTACTGAACATTGTACCATACAAGCTGAAAAAGATGTTGCGTAATAGTAACATATAATCACGTTTACCATTTGTTTTATATTGTAGAATTAGAAACAGAAATAGGAAAATAGTGGTGCTCCTTACCACACTGAATAGTGGTTGGGATCTCCATTGCTCGCCTTCTTTTATATCTCAGCTCTGAAGATGGAGGCTGATTCCAGTTTGCTGATATATAGCCAAATTCATCCCAGAATTTTATAATGCCTTTCTGAGCTATGGGGTGAAGGAAAAATCGGTTGCATAAAAGATAACTTTTTTTATCTGCATAATACTATATTAAATCTATCGTAAGCATAGTGAGGTCACCAAATATTCATCACTTTTAGACACCCTAATTTTGAAGGAGGGAAAAAGTGTGTCTTATATTATAGACATTATATGCACAACACGGAAATTGCAGCTATGTATTTGAATTGGGACATTCCCACATGTGCGGGCGGCCACGGTGCGGCCCACCGCGTTTTTTTTATCACGGTCCGCAGGCGTTTGCCTCTAGAAATGAATCAAACAGGTGAATCTTAGTACCACAACCTGAATAAAGTTAAGAGAACACAGGTTTATTGTTATTACAGGATGGGTTTTCAAGGCACTTCTTATGTTCAAACATGTAAATTATTTTGCAATTAAATAGTCTCAATTATTATTATTGGGACCAATACATGGAGTGGAAAGTGTGGAGTTTGTTTACGTTCGATCAGCTGTTGTCGGCAAACAGAGACTGAAGACTGAAAAGGAAGCTCGTGCTGGCTTCAATTCAGCCACCTGGGACCCGGGACAGGTGAGTGGACCCTAACTTTGAACTAATGACTCGAGTATAAGGGGGGGGGGGGGTCTCAGCCCATTGTTTGGGCTGAAAAACTCGGCTTATACATGGGTATATATGGTAAATCCTGCCTTTTGGCACTGGCCTTTTGGATTTGCAGGAAGAATATAGGTTACTGCATGGTCCAGTTCTGCCCACATTGTTGGAGCATGCTATGTGTTTTGATTTTATATGTGAATTTTCTCTCCTTATAGTGAAAACATACAGTGGATAAAACTCACCTACACCAATGTCCTTCCAGTATTGTGCCAAGTGTTCCCCCATAGCTTTCAGAAGGTGTTTGTACTCTTTTGCATCTGCAAAGTCCTGTTTGTTGTGTGTAGGTTCCAGGACTAGATAGGGAACATCAACTACTCCCACTACTCCTCCACAGGCCCTAGAGAGAGGAAGGCACAATACAAATGTATTGGACAAATGCAACACTCATACACAGTCTATATATAGACTGTAGAAGGCAAATAATACAATTATTTTATGTATATTAATACTGTGTATTTATGTGTATATGTATACACACACACACACACACACACACACAACAGTTTATATAACCGTTTGAAAAAACGTAATACTATTAAAAGATTTTAGTTTAAAATAAACCCATAAAATTAAGATACCTTTACCTATAAATAAAAATAATGGATGGAACTTACATTCCCCCCTCCAGCTGAGGGCCAACTTTCTCATACATTTTAATTAACCGGCTGCAGTTATACACAAACATGCCATCCAGCTCCCGCTGTTCAATGTTCACGCCGAATATAAAGTTCAGCTCTTTTGGCTCTTTCAGGGCCCTAAAGAATAAAAAATACATTTAATGACATAAAAATATAGAAATATATTTATTATAGCCTTGGTTGTAAATTACACTTCTATAAGTCAATTAAATAAAATAAGATATTAATAATAAACTTAAATTCTGATTAATAAAAAGCATGCTACTGTATACGTGTGGCACTTTCGTTTGCTAGAAAGAGAAAGGGGACTTGGGCACCACCGCTGCACCAATGAAGCTCGTACGGTAAAGAGGCCAGGAAGCCACTACTTAGTAAAAGGTACATGGCAGCCCTCCTGGAGTTTGGCACCCAAAGGACTCTCTGATGAGATAAAGATTAAACTTTTTAGTGTGTAATTTGTGGAGGAAATAGGCACTGCTCTTCACCAGACCAATACCACCCCCTACAGTGAAGCATGGTGGTGGCAGCATAATGCTGGGGGGATGTTTTTCAATAACAGGAACTGGGAGACTAGTCAGAATAAAGGGAATGACTGCAGCGATTTACAGAGACATCATGGAAGAAAAACCTGCTCCAGAGCATTCTTGAACTCAGACTGTTGTCTTCCAGCAGGACAACGACAGCCGAGATATCAAAGGAGTGGTTTCAGGACAACTCTGTAAATATGCTCGAGTGGCCCAGCCCGAACCCAGACTGGAATCTGATGCACCATCACTTCCCATCTAAGCAGATGGAGCTTGAGAGGTGCTGCAAAGAGGAATGGGGAAACTGGGCAAGGATAGGTGTGCCAAGCTTGTGGCATCATATTCATAAAGACACGAGGGTCCAATTGCTGCCAAAGGTGCATCAAATACTGATGTACATGCGATTCCCCTTTTTTTTTTTATACATTTGCCAAACCTCAAGTAAACGATTTCACATTGTCATTATGGGGTGTTGTGTGTAGAAATCTAAGTAAAAAAAGTATTTAATCCAATTTGGAAAAAGGCTGTTACAGAACAAAATGTGGACAAAGAGATGCACTGTGAATACTTTCTGGAAGCACTGTATGTATAATGTCCAGTATCAGAAATAAAAGGTAAGGGAATTACCTCCTTTTATAAAAAAAACTCTGACAAATAAGACATTATATAAGGCTACATTTACAAACGGTTTCTCATACACACCTTAATTTAATGGCCCAGTCAGAGGGAGGAGAGGGCAGAATATAAATTGAGGATGCTGGACTATGGATAAGCTAGGCTACAACGTTACATGACACGAAAAAAGATAATTTTACTGCTTATTCTTAATGTTTACATTTTCTAGAATTACCTTTGTTTTGCTTCCTTAATTCGTTTCTTGACATCTGCTTCTCGACGGATTGTAATTGCAGCATTTTGAACTTGTCTTAGAGAAGCCTTAAAAACAAAACATGGTTTTATCAAAAATAAACGTTTAAACCCAGATGTTTAAAAGGCAAAATGCTGAAACTAACTCAGTGATAGGAATCATATCCTGGGTGCCAGGACTACCTCATTCCTGCAGAAAAAGAGAGGGATTCCAATTAGGACATTGTCCTTTATCAGACAATTGCATTGTTCTTACCAGTTAGGATAGGTTCACACAGTCGTTTGCTGACCAGCACATTTTAAGTGTACTCTGATTTCCGTTGGCGTTAGAACACCTTTTTGAGGTAGTGCTTATACAAGCACTAAATGCGACAACTTAAAAAAAAAAACATTACATGGGAGTTCCCCATAAAATTAAGAACCAGGCCCCTTCATGGCATAGGGTCAGTAAATTGACATCCCAAAGTGCCAGTCCTAGTAAAAATCGTGCTGCGAAATACCACGCTCACGCGCCTATTGAAAATGAATGGGGCACAAACCATGTATGCAACCACTATGATTTTGACACAGTTTGCAAAAACTTGGTGGAGTTTTGTCCTTAAGCATCATTATACCAAATAAAGAAAATCTATACAAAGATGAAACAAAAATGATCTGTTTAATAAACTACAAGCTGATGCCTATGCCTTACCCTTGATTCTCGAGAAAAGTCATCACTAAGTCGAGACTCCATGGCTCGTGCTTTGCTTTCTGCTTCCCGTGCCTTTTCCTCCGCTAATAAAAAAAGGAACATTTTGTATGTTTTTCTTTCATACACAACGTCAAGTATTAGTAAATAAAAATAAATAAAAAGAGTAAACTTTTTAAAAAGGTGTCTGGGCAAAATTAACGGGTATTTTGTAAAACCATTTGAAAAAAAATACCCAGTGATCCTGCCAGTAGTCTCACTCATTCCTAGGGGCAAATATCTGCAGGGTTAATGTTCCCACCACAAAGTAACAACTAATTTAAAGCGGACCTACCACCAGGAATCTATGAATGGCACTAGAAGTGCCGATAATAGGGAGGAATGCAGTGAAAAAACCCAAAAACGTACCTGTAATGAGCAATTTAGGAATATAATCAGCCATTTCTGTTCACTTCCTGGTTAATGGAGAATGCAGAACCCGGCAGCACGTCACAACAACACGTGATTTTTCAGTGAGCTGCTTTGAAATTTCCTATAGAAAATCACTGAACGCCCCCAGTGGCCACCCGAGATATTGCACCACCATGTGTATAATGTGTTGGCAGTTCACTGAAAAATCACGTGTTGTTGTGACATGCTGCCGGGTTCTGCATTCTCCATTAACCAGGAAGTGAAGAGGAATGGCTGATTATATTCCTAAATTGCTCATTACAGGTACGTTAAGGGTTTTTTTCACTGCATTCCTCCCTATTATCGGCACTTCTAGTGCCATTCATGAAAACATAGATTCCTGGTGGTAGGTCCGCTTTAAGCATGTCCCTGGGGCCCACATAGATGTGAATAATACGTTTCAATTTTTTTCCTATGTTTTTTACGGAGGACAGGCAACTTCAAATGTTCCAGTCTGCTTGAAAGAAAGAAAAAGAATACAGCAGGACTGGCCACAGACCAGGGTCGTGTACTTACAAATGGATACGAGTAACAAGTGTAAGCTTTCTGTATCTGGGGCCATGTAGCCAAAGTCACGATCAAATTCCTGTGTTGATCCCTATCAACTACCATCAATCACAGAACTGCAGCATGCAACAATGCCATACCATAATGCAAATATTGTCCAGGGATGACAAATAGTTCATGATGGCCTCCAAATTTTGCATGTCCAGTTGGGTATCTGTCCAGTTGGGATAGAAGGATCCCAAAGTAGGGCCCCAAACCTCAACTAACAAGACTTCAAGAATCTACTACCAAATGCCACAGGACACCATCAGAGGTCGGGTTGAGTCTAAACCTTAATGTGTCAGAGCTGATTTGGCAACATAAAGGGGATCAGCACAAAAATTAGACAGATGGTTTTTATGTTCCAGCTGATTCCTGCATATTGTTACTTGCATCTTTGTTTCCCTTGTATATACATTTGAGGGTTTTGCAATTATCCAGAAACAAACAACTTCTGCCCTTTGTGCACACAGACTGCACTGGGAGGACCTACTAAAATCTATAGCAGAGAGTGTGCAGTATATGAGGAGGTCAGTAAAATGCTTACAAAGTTATATTTGGGTTTACCAAAGTATTCGGTGCACCAAAATAGTGATTGGCTATTTGGGAAGATAATTAAATAAAATATTGTTGTGTCTGGAGTAAATCTTTACCATTAGACAATTTATTAACCTCCCTAGCGCACTGCTGAGGTACAGATTTCTGTACCAAAAGCGCACCAT
>CM070032.1:82395126-82406229 GCA_036250615.1 Ptychadena robeensis | reverse complement strand
TTATATTACTGTGCTCTGTGTGTTGGAGACACCTCGTGGTGGTTTTCTGGTTTCATACATCATTCATTATTGTATCCATTCTGTTTCTTTGATTTTTAGTGTTTCATTACTCCGTGTGTGTTAAATAAATTATATATATTTTGCATAATTGCTTGCCCTGTTTTATTGTCTGCACGATATAACTATTATACCGATCAAATTACTCGCGAGGTGTTATTTGTCTCATCTCAGGAACAATCAAATCTTTTGAGCTTAACCGTTTAATTGATAGTTCATAAAGACTTATGAACTGCTGTTTATAAGTCACTGACATAATCTGACTGAGCTGGAGCGGTTTTGCAAAGAAGAATGGGCAAGGATTTCAGTCTCTAGATGTGCAAAGCTGGAAGAGACATACCCTAAAAGACTGGCAGCTGGAATTGCAGCAAAAGGTGGTTCTACAAAGTATTGACTCAGACGGCTGAATAATTACGCACACCCCACTTTGCAGTTATTTATTTGTAAAAAATGTTTGGAATCATGTATGATTTTCCTTCCACTTCCCACATGTACACCACTTTGTATTGGTCTTTCACGTGGAATTCCAATAAAATTGATTCATGTTTGTGGCTGTAATGTGACAAAATGTGAAAAAGTTCAAGGGGGCTGAATACTGTATATATCTGTGATTTTGCAAAGAGCTCACAGTTCTTAGAATAAATGAAATGGAAACATACTGGGGGGAAAAAAAACACAGGACTTTACATTGTTAGCTATGCTTTTATGTAGAGGACATTTTAGTTTTCATTTTACTGTTCTTTTCACTTAATTATGTCAGTAACACATCGTGTCCTAGATAAACCTCAAAATCCTTTACTATCTGTGAATCATGATCACTTAACCAAACACCTTCAACTATGCAAGAGGAACTAGTCAACTTTATATGATATCGCTGGTCTTCTCTTGTATGAAAATATATAATATTAAAAGAGATACATATTGCATTCCCCACCCAAGATTTTATATTCAAGTATTTACTTAGGGCGGTCATAATAAATTTAGGGGCTTAATAGGACAAAAAAAAATGAAAAAATAAAATGTTAATTTCTAATACTTGGTTAAAAACCTTTTGCTGGCAATGACAAACTGAAGTTTTAAACTGTAAAATGCTCTGCTGGGACTTTACTGCAGGGGCTTTCTGTTGCGGTGCGTGGGCCTTTCTTACTGAAGTTCAGAAGCTCAATTATGTTCACATCAGGTGACTTACTTGGCTTTCCACAAATATTCCACCTCTATTCTAATAAACTCCTGGGTTGCTTTGGCTGTATCCTTTCAAGTCATTGCCCATTTGTATTATAAAGTATATTCCAGTCACTGTGACAGCATTTATCTGGATTTGCGTAAACAGTATGTATCTAACACCTCAGAATTCATTGGGCTACTTCTACCCTGTGTCACATTATCGCAGTGTCACTGGCAGCACTGATACAAGCCATCACATTGCCTCCGCAATGTTTTACAGATGATACAGTGCTGTGCTTTGGATCATGAGCTGTTCAATGAACTTTTTCATTCTGGTAGAGGTTGATCTTGGTTTTATCTGTTTTTTTAAAGATCAATTTCTATTCTTGAGGTTTGCCCCTTGTAGTGCACTCTCTGTATTTACTTTTTAATGCAGTCTTCTCTTTATGGTAGACTTGGATATTGATACACCAGTGTTCTCCCCAGAGCAGATTGGCCGGGCGGCCCGCCCGGAAGATTTTAGTCCCCGCCCGGCACACAAGTCCTCCGCGGCGAGCAGCCTGACAGGCGGCGCCTCCCATTCTTCAGGAGCGCGCCACAGCCACTGAAAGACTCCGGCCCGCGGCTCCGGTAGTGTGCCGCGGGCCGGAGTCTTTCAGTGGCTGCGGTGCGCTCCTGAAGAATGGGGAGGCGCCGCCTGTCAGAGGACTTGTGTGCTGCCGCTGGCCGGCAGCCTATCAGAGAGGCCGCCGGACCGGTGCAGGCGGCGCGATGACGTCATCGCGCCGCCCGGCTGAAAAAAAATTCTGGGGAGAACACTGTACACCTACATCCTGGAGAGTGTTGTTCACTTGGTTGACTGTTGTGATGAGGTTTCACTTCACCATAGAAATGTCTCTGCAAACATCAACAACTGTTGTCTTCCATGGACATCCAGGTCTTTTTGTGTTGCTCAGTTCAGTGGTGTTTTATCTCTTGATGTACCACTGCTAATATTGTAGTTACTTCTTGTATGTTTTTTCAGCACAATTTAACTCCAGGTCTTTTATCTGCTTCATAACTTAATGAAGGAGATACAGACACCTGCCCATGAAATAGCCTTTGAGTAATTTGTCAATTTTCTAAATAAAGTTCAACCAGGTATTGTGAACATCGTGATGTGGTGATGGCTTTAGCCTTTAACTTCACTATAAATCTTGTTTACTTCTGGCAGACGTTGATCATAGGCACACCTTAGAATCACTGGAGCAATGGCACCAAGTAATGTATGACTTGTTGGTATTTTTCTAAACTACAACTTACGTTCCTTCTGGAGGCGTTCCAGCCATCAGAATGTCCTTTGAGTCAGAAACTACATCAAGTTCCGGTTCTCCAGTGTCCATTAGCTTCAAGTTAAAAACGATAACAAGTGTACCTAGGACACCACAATAGAAAAATTGTTACATTTATTATATACCTGTATTCACCAGTTGGATATATTTATGTTCAGTTCTTTATTAGTTTGGCTGAAGTGGTAAAAAATCTGTATATCTTAAATTTAAATATGAAGGCAACCAACTTCTCGAATTAACTTAATGTCCTATTCATAATTCTGTCACAAAAATTGCTTAGAAAGGCAAGGTGAATGTCCTAAATAAAAACAAAAGCTTTCTGTGTCAACAATTAGTGAACATGCCTAAAAATTTGAAATCATTAAGTATGTGCTGTTCTTATCCTTATATTTCAAAGACTTGTTTTCGGTGTCCATGTACTCCCTTCTGTGGGTAAGAGGTACTAAGTACTCATACATAAGGCAAACACAACCCCACAACGATTTAAACAGACAGGTTGTGAGAAGGCAGATCAGTACCATTACCAAAATAACTGACCCTGAATGAGAAATGGTGGCCTGGTAATGAGAAAGAGGCCTGGTAGTGACAATACAGGGAGGGATAACATGCCAGGACATTAGCAATACTAGTACCCTGACACATTTAGAAAGTAAATAAACCACATTTTACTAAATGGCAAAAAAATTTAATTCCTTTTCACTTTTCTTACCCGACTCTCCAGTTATTTTTCCGAATTGCTCCATAACTTCCTTCTGAGAGTGAAATGGAGAATACTTATAAATAAGCTCTGTCTCAATGGCAAACTTTTCCATGTTATCTGTCAAGGGTTCACATGTTTTTGAATTCCATGTAGGAAGAGGAACTATAACCTTATATAAAAAAAATTTGGAGAAATGGAAAACATGACCGTGAATAAAATGTGAATAATGTAAGGCAAGTAATATACATGAAATGTTAACTTCATATTCCTTAACCCTCTACTGTGCACTTTTGAAATTCAATTGCACATATTGAACAAAAAGCAAGATAGTTTTCATTAAATTATGTGGCATCCTATTGTTTCAAACACATTACACAATCCAGATCAGTATGGATATCATGCATATTTTTTATTGAGAGGGTTTTCAAAGTGTTCCTTTAAGTTTTTTGAGCAGTATATATTTTATTCTTGGGGTTATGCATTTATCGTATTTTTTAATTTTTAAGGTTTGTGTGTGGTTTTCAGGTCATAAATTAAGGACTTTGAGAGCTCACTTATTTTTACAAACCTCATCAATTCCTTCTTCTTCATGAAATGTGCGCGACATAAACAAACATGTCATTGTATCGCTCTTCTTCGTAAAAAGAATGAAGTCTTTTCCAATTCTCATAGACCCACTATGATCACGTTTAGCAGTCAAATAGTGAGATGGGAAAAGAAAAGAGAGGGAAAAGAACATTAGTATTTACAAAAAGCCACATAGCACACAGAAATCAAACACGTTCATAATTTTTTGGGAAATACAAGAGAAAACCAATTGTCCTTTGTGTAGGACAATTATGCTTTGCATGCCTAGTTCACCTACAACCCTGTTTCCAAGATGGTCTCCAAGTTACAGAGAACTGACATAAGAACATAGCCACATATTTTATCAGTAGGGAGGATGAGTGCCCGATAAGTGGTGGCCACAGAGAATATAGTATAGTATAGCTGATAAAAAGCTGGATGCCCCCTCTCTTTTTTAACCTTAAGTACAAAGCATCCAAATTACAAACTTGCATGCAATATTTTAATTATTGGACCACAGGCCCAGGAAAACTAGCTCCGTTCTAAACAAGATTTAGACATGCTGTTGGTCTACAACAGATTAGGGCTGAGGTTTATTTTCAATGCTCTACCTGCAGCCCAATAATACAGCTGAAGGACCCTGTGCCCAGTGCAACAGTATATACACCTCATTGTCATATGAGTCCAATACAATAATAAGCAATGTCAGGCATTTAACCAAGGTAGGATTTAAGGATTATTAATTCAGACAAAGCAATTTAATAGCCTAAACCAGCAGCAAAGCAAGGCCAAAAATGACTTTCTTTTCACATGTGACATCAAAAGGATCTTAGACAAGGCAAGGCCACAGACTTTGAGAACTATGTGTTAAAATGTAATCACGCTTGCAAATGAGCAGAAATTGGAAGATTGTTTGCCTATTTGCTAAGAGAAAATCAATCAATTCAGAATGAGGATTCAGAGAAACTAGTTGGATGACATCAATTAGATTTCAGTAATGGCCCCCATACATGCACAGATATTAGCTGCCGACCGATTAAAAACGATTTTTAGATCGGTCCACTGAAAATTGGTGCATGCCCACATGGTCCGATCAACTAAATTTGATCGTAATTGTGAAAAAAAAAAAAAATCTATCAAAACATGATCGGACATGTCGGAAAAATTTTGATCCGTTGAGTACAAATTATTTTGATCGTTCTTGATCATTTGCATACTAATACTTCATTGTCATCAAATGACCATGCCCTCTGTACACAGCACTTCTGATCGATCAAAAATAAAAAAATCTACCAAAAATTGGTTATTCCATGTGGAGTATATTCTATTTTCCATCAATCAATCTCAGATTGTAGGATTGAAATAAATTGATCGTTTTTAGTCTGTCGGATGCTAAAATCTGTGTGTGTATGGGGGGCATAAGTCTAGTTTCTTCAACCTATTACTACTACAAAAAAGATCAAAGACCAGATTTACTATCTATACACATATGTTGAGAACTTAAAAAAAAAAAAAAGGAAGAAGAAAAGTCTGTTTTCCTTCGACAACATTTTCCCCCCAATCCGTGAAATCATATCTATTGCCTGATACTCCTTTCATGCCTAGCCACAGCACTTGTGCAATATTCCTTTACAACTATAAAATATTGCTACACAAAGTTTCTACAACTATTCCAACCAAATAGATTCCACAAAACCCTCACATGCCAAATGGACTCAACTTCTCCTACAACTACTGCCTATTAGAAATAAATAATTTATTACCAAAGTAACAGAATTCTTCTGCTCCAACATCTGCAGCCATGTTCACTCTAATAGTCTGGCCGTGCATTGTAAATGAGCTCCCGTGCCACCGCAAGCGTGGTCATAACGTGTAGATGCAGCCTAACACTCAAAATGTCTATTATACTCTTACAAAGGGTTTTACTAGCTGAAATACAGGCTTAGGCTCCTAGACATGTGGAAATAGATTCCTCAATATATATATATATAACAATATATTCCAATACTTCAAGTATGTAAAATAAATCAAAGTAGCTGGAACATACGATTTCAAACCATTTCCATACTGCCCAATCTGAATAGACTCAGGAGTTCTTTTCGAGGACCGGCCAAACTGAATAACGCTGGCAGCTTCACCTAAATGCATCAAAGACAAGTAAAAAAGAATGACGTTTTTCCAGAATAATGGACAATGCGTCCCTAAAATATTAGTAGTAGACCGTATTCTAATAATAGGCAAATAAAAAACAGAAAGTACAAAAGCTATGTGTTAATAGTGCTTTGTCTTAATAAAGACAAGCAAAACAAGAAACATCCAGTCAATTATGACAAGCAGTTCCTGGTGTCAGTAATGATGAGCAAAAAATAAAATGGAACCGCAACGCACCCCCCAAGTCTTGTTCACAATCAACCATAGGGGCACCCCTGGTATTGTGCATTAAAAAAATATAAAATGTGTGCCATTTCATAATGTTTGAGTCATGTGCTCTATGAAATGTTTTCATTTTTGGGGGTTTTAAAAGTCCCAAATATTGATTTACAGCAAGTATTAATCCTTTTACTACAGTTTAAAAAGAGCTTCCAGAGCCCATTGCACTGATGCACTTGGATACTCACTTGGATCCATTCCTGTTCCATCATCAAGAAAGCAAAGCACAAATCCCCCTCTTAGCTCTTCCCTTGGCTCTGTAAATAAAAATATGTTAGAAAGCTCAACTTTTCAAATTTTTTTTTTTTGCTTAACTAAATACATCTTTCTGTTCTGTAAAAAGAATGTATATGAATAAATAGATGCAAAGGCATCTGAGAAACAAAGATTTGTGCATGCACCAGTGCACCTTGCATGTACAATACACAGAGGTCACCTATACCAATTACCATGCTATGAGTTTGTGAACAAAGGCACTCTGTGGCTCAAAAATTTTAGGTTTAGGGGCGATGTCTTACAATTACAAGCTGGTGCTATATAGTTATTCATTCATTGTTGAGTGGTTGTCATTGCTGGCTACAAAAATCTTGGTGTATAGTCAAGCAAGGTCACAATTATATAATAATACCATCTCCACTGTCCCATCACAACAGCGGGAAAAGTGGAGATATGGGGAAGGGAGCTGAATAGCTCCACATAACAGCAAGTGGTTGGGCTTGCTTCCAACAGCCTACAATTTGACAAGTTCCAGGTGCCCATCATGCAGCAGAACAAGTTGCTCAGGCTGTGGACACATAAGATCATGCTTAGTGAGGACTGATAGCGTGAACCTCCTTAGTTCACTTGATCTTCAAAAGGAGTATACTGATTTGTTTCAAGTTGGTATAGAGAAACTTGTGTGTGATGCATTTGCTGTCCCTCCAATTAATGTAATTACATTTTCATCTATAAGCATTTAGGACCTAGGTGCCCAACCTGCGGCCCGGGGGGCCCAGGGCATAGAAATTTAACTGTGAAGTGGTTGCACGCTGACCCAGCTTTTCTAATCAACTTTGGCGGTCCTTCATCAGTAAAATTGTCAATGTTGATTGGGGAAACCAGATCTACATATGAGTGCTGCATCCAGGGGCAGAGGGGGGGGGGGGGGGGGGGGGGTGGTTGCTGTAGGGTTTTGACTGTCTGTTGGGATCTAGTCCACCGAGATATGTCGACGGGGGGAGGGTCTGGATTGATGTTTTGTGCGGCGCATTAGTGATGCCGAGGGCCGCACTTGTGGTCCTCCATATCAACTCAGTTGCCCACCACTGATTTAGGATATGTCCATGAAAATTTTATTATAAAGTTGTACATTTAAAATTGTGACTTCTCCCTGACTCAATCATTCCACCACTCCAGGCTGACTACATCAGCCTTCATCTGAAGTTCAAACTGGAAATGTGGCACTGGATATAAAGTCTTTAATAATATTGATCTGCAAACCACTGCTCCAGAGCAACATTTAGGTCTTCATCCTCTTATTTTTTATAATAAAGGCTGCTGACTGCAGGATGTAAGGCAATAACAATAATAAAAAAAAGGAGGTTCATCTAGAATTACTATTTATCATGTGTGCACAAACCCTTAGGAACAGATCTGAAAAAAGTAATATAACATGGTAACAGAAATATTATGAGGCATTTCATGTGTAATTATGAAACAATAGTATAAAATACCTGTGTAAATATCAATTCTTGTAGCATCAGCATCTCTGCAAATATAAAAAAGCACATCACATGTATAGTTATTAACAGTTTTCTTTAATTCTAGTCAGTTAGTATTGTGAACCAGACAAGCCAACTCAAACAGCAGGACCAGGAAGTAGAAAGGAAACTGAATTTAAAAAATACCCATGTATTTTAGCATATCATTGTAATGCCCAGAGAATTTTCAAGCCATGGCTAGAGCCATAGCTGATGAAAAGCCCGGTGCCATGGCAATTCCAAACCCAAATAGAGTCCACCTTCTTCTGTTGTTAAGCAAAGGAGATTCTAATTCCACAAAATGTCATGCCTTTAATTAAACCTGCCAGTTACCAGTGTGCTCATTTGAAATATCAATGCAGTTTGTGTATCAAATCACATTGTATGATTTTTAAAAAATATATTTGTATTGCACTGTTGCACATAAGTAAACAGTTGGTAATCAGCAAGAATTCTGTCTCTCAAAGACCTGTTACTCTGCCTTTAAAAAGTCCACCTGTACTCCACTCACGAATCTAAACTAGTAGAACCTGTGTGAGCTCTTTAAAAAGACACCTGTCCAGCCCACAGTCAGTCAGACTCTAACGACTACCATGGGCAAGACCAATGAGCTGTCAAAAACCACAAAATTGTCCACCTCCACAAGGCTGGAAAACAGGGCAATTGCCAAGCAGCTTAGTGAATATAAATCAACTGTTGTGCAATTGTCAGAAAATGGAAGAGGCTAAAGACGACTATCAGTCTCCATCGTAGTAGGGCTCCATGCATCTTTATATTTATAGATTTTCTTTATTTTTTTATCAGATCCATTACAATGTTATCACACTTATCAAGGCTACTTACCTTAACCACCAACACTGCTAACTAGACACCAGTAGATGCACCAAATACAAGTAATTGCCCTCAAGGAAGGCCTGGCTCTTTATACAGGAAAATTATTGCCCACAATTTGTATTGTTTCACAGCAAGGGCAATGCAAATAAGAAATATATAGCAAAAGAAATTCTACATAATATGTGCCAACAATACATACCTTGCATTGTCAACTAATTCAGCCAAAGCCCCAAAGAGAAACTCATGAGTTGTGCTAAAAACAGAAGGAAAAGGGGTTTTTAGTATGTATTTCAAATCAAGTGCTTTCATAAACAGAATCTGATTAACCAAACTGAAATTTGTACACCTTGGCTTGTCTCAACTTTACAGCACAGCATGAAAAAACCTCAGCATGCTTTCTATATGTTAGAGCAAGTTACAGGCATGTCTTAATGAGTTAGGGTGTTTCTACTGGGCATCATGGATGCGTTGGTGGGACATATTCATGCTGCCCAACCAGCAGATTGTAGATGAATAGAGGTAACGTGTTCGATCAATGGTCTTCAGGGCATGTCTCTTCTGCATCCCACTGCAATGGCAAAAAGTGCCATGTTCAAAACACGTGGACACTGTCCCACTGTCCCGGAAAACAAACACATCTATAACATGTCAGTTTGACATGTTCAAACACGCGCGTTTGAAGCCAGTGGAGCTTAAAGCCCCCCCACACAAGGGTCGATAGCCATGATTGATTGCAACATGGTGACGTGAGTGATTGCGGAACCACTTTGCGCGATTGCTTCCCAGCCGATACTATGAATGGGGACCGTGGTCGCCATTCAAATGAATGGATTTTAAACAGAGAATTACGAACATGGTTACCTGTTCGATTGACATTTCTTTAAGTGTGATTGATTAAACAAGTGTTTCCGAATTCAATTTCCAAACTGTCGTTCCCCAATCAATCCTCACAAACATGCATGCCAATCGATCAGGAATTAAATGGAAATAGATCTGTGTGGGGGGGGCGGGTTAGGCCCTAATGGGATTACCTTTACAAGAATTTATATTTACACACTTTATATTTATACATGTATTTATTCTCAAGAAACAAACAAGCATTTTTAATAACTAGCCATTCCATGAAGTAGACAACCCAATCGGGGTAGAATCTAGAAGTCATCCTTGTTCGAGTAACTGATTAGTTGTCTAGGTCTTTTGAATCCAATAGTACAATTGGGCATGTTCACAGGCCTCTGGAAAGAAATCGATTATATCAAACTGTGCTGTGCTGGAAGGATCCATTGATATTAGACCGACAGTTGATATTTAAAAATTGCACAATCCAAGATCAATCAAGCAAAGGTTGATTTGTGTATGGCCACCTCAATGCTTTGTTTTGATGCTAGCATTAGGCTATGTCTCTACTGCATTGTGTGATCCGTCGGGACCCCCTGCGTTAAGGGCAGTGCTTGGCGGGGGTCCCGACAGAGCACATACACATTACCTGCCCGGCGGATCCTCTTTTCTCACTTCCTTCTTGCGAGCCGCCGGCCGGAAGTTGACGTACTGCATCAGCAGATGGGCTCAACGCCATGTGATTACCGGCAAGCACTGCACTGAACACAGGGGGGCCCGACGGATCACACAACGAAGTGGAGACATTAGGGGGGGAGACAGAAACTTTTTTTTTTATGTACTGGAAGCCAATGAACAGTTCTTTATAACCACAAAGAAGTAAACCTATAGGCTAGAACCAATTATCATTCAGCAGAATGGAGTACAAGGATGAAGGCAATAATATAGGCAAGAAAACTTTTTATTTAGTTACAGTGGCTTGCAAAAATATTTGGCCCCCTTGAACTTTTCCACATTTTGTCACATTACAGCCACAAACATGAATCAATTTTATTGGAATTCCACGTGAAAGACCAATACAAAGTGGTGTACACGTGAGAAGTGGAACGAAAATCATACATGATTCAAATTTTTTTTTTACAAATAAGTCACTGCAAAGTGGGTGGATAAAAATCAATGATATTTTTTTTATCTGATTTATTTGATTTCAATTGAATTTTTAAAATACAATGCTCTTTGAGGAAAATTTTTGTAAGATTTTATAATCAATAAAACTACACTCAGATGTATAGTGGCCAACATCCCAAAAACAACAGACAGAAGTTGATAATGGCATAAACACATCACCTAAAATTTCCCCTTGAATAGACAAGGGTGAGGGGATGGGCCACTCAATACAGTGGAGGAAATAATTATTTGACCCCTCACTGATTTTGTAAGTTTG
>CM070032.1:82356749-82393428 GCA_036250615.1 Ptychadena robeensis | reverse complement strand
TGGCTTGTGGCAAACTGCAAACAGGACTTCTTATGCTTTTCTGCTAACAATGGCTTTCTTTTTGCCACTTTTCCATAAAGGCCAACAGTGCACAACTAATAGTTTTCCTATGGACAGATTCCCCCACCTGAGCTGTAGATTTATGCGGCTCGTCCAGAGTCACCGTGGGCCTCATGACTGCGTTTCTGATCAGCACTCTCCTTGTTCGGCCTGTGAGTTTAGGTGGACAGCCTTGTCTTGGTAGGTTTACAGTTGTGCCATACTCCTTCCATTTCTGAATGATCGCTTGAACAGTGCTCCGTGGGATGTTCAAGGCTTTTGCATTCTTTTTGTAGCATAAGCCTGCTTTACATTTCTCAATAACTGTATCCCTGACCTGTCTGGTGTGTTCTTTGGACTTCATGGTGTTGTTACGCCCAATTTTCTCTTAGATAACCTCTGAGGCCATCACAAAGCAGCTGGATTTGTACTAACATTAGATTACACACATGTGCGCTCTATTTAGTCATTAGCACTCATCAGGCAATGCCTATGGGAAACTGACTGCACTCAGACCAAAAGGGGGCTCAATAATCACACACACCCCACTTTGCAGTTATTTATTTGTAAAAAATGTTTGGAATCATGTATGATTTTCGTTCCACTTCCCCCATGTACACCACTTTGTATTGGTCTTTTACGTGAAATTCCAATAAAATTGATTCATGTTTGTGTCTGTAATGTGACAAAATGTGGAAAAGTTTAAGAGGGCTGAATACTTTTGCAAGCCACTGTATTCCTATCTTTCAATGAAGGACATGGCATATGTAGGGTGTCCACAGGATAAACCTACAAAGAAGTGTGTCCATACAAAACCAAGCCTTGATCATTCTAGAAACATATACTACTGCCTGCAAAACATAGGTGACCAGCAGATATGGATAATGCAGCCAATCCAGAAATACAAGGAATGCCTTCCATTTCAAACTACTTATCACTTAGGGTCTAATTGGTGGATTGATGTAGATATGGTAGTAGTGATGCCAACCAACCCAAAAGCCTCCATTGCCTCTTTTCAGTGGACCTTTGGGATATTGTTATAAATATGCCCAGATCTGTCCTCCAGGCTTGGTAATGGATATTACCCACCAAATTTCAACACTGGGAATGCAGACTATGGAAAAAGTCTGAACATAATGTTAATACCCAGGTATTCCAGGCCAAAAAAATGAAGAACAAAAAGTGAATTTAAAGGTTCAATTATAGTTTCAATATGTAGAAGCAAGTTGTCCAGGTATCACAACACCAAAACAGGATTTCCACAAACTGGAATTGCAAATCAATTGGAACACATTATTAAAGGAATTTACCTTGGATATAAATAAATGCCAATAGACGGACCCCGGTCTGGATCCGGACCCAAATAGGGTCACACGTGGACCGGCGGCCGCCGCTTGCCCCTGATTCATTCCTCCCCTCCTGCCGATGCTTTAAAGCTAAGGAGAGGAGCTAGAATCTGTGATCTGTGCTTCCTGTAGCTACTCCCATAGATCAATCAAAACGCAGGACAGGACACACCCTCTCCCCCTCTAGCTGTGCTGTAGAAACTAGGCAAAATAAACCTGTATGACACTAACTGACTTTTCATAGCACGAAAACCATTAATAGTATAATCATGAAACTTTCAGGGTCAGTAATGCTCCCCTACTACTACTTACACCCCGAGTTTCACCCCTCTTGCTACAACACTTATAAGTTAAATTTCAGCTAAAAAACAGCCATCAAATATTGCTTCCCCATGAGTATAAAGCACCACTCTGCTGCATACATGCTTTCACTTATCCTAATTTGAACACATAGATCTTTGAAAACCCTGCATGGAAGAACCTTGACATTTTGGGGGTTACCAGTTAACCCCTGAGACGACATGCATGCACATTTTCAGGTCCCTGAGCACAATTCTTCCGACTAAAAAGCCCCCTATCAAATATTGCTTGGATGTAGTCTCATTTTTTAGATTACCAATTTTTTTCAGTTTTTATTGGTAAACGCATACAATTTGTCACTGAGATAACAGCAGGGAAACATTAATAGCTATGAGAGGTTGCAGATAGTGGTGTCACATTTTAAATTACTAATCCAAAAAAGGGTGTCGGAGCATCTGGGGGTTAAAAGTCAGGTAGTAGGCATATGTAAAGCCCTAGCTGCATGTTCACTAAAATCCCTGTGTTGATGGGGCAATGAGGGGGTGTTTCCACATCCATCGGGACCCCTCCGCTAAGCGTATTGCTGTTCTCACAGCACTGAGCCGTTCTGCCGATGAAGGGCTGAACATAGTGGAGTACGTTGAATCTCTGCATCAGCAGATAAAGTCTATGTACTCCACAGCCCATGAGAGCCCTGGTCCAGGAGCTGGTGAAGGCTTGACGGAAGCCAGCGGATCCAATAGCGGATGTGGAGTTAAACAGGCCTAAGATTAAATTTGACTACTGAGGTATGAGATCTGGGGGTTCAAACATTACTGGATGTTAAATTTGACCCAAAGCCAGCTGGCGACCTGTGGATGGAGACAGCTAATCGGAGGCTTAAATAGGAACATGGAGGTTCATCTGCATCAGAAACTACCATGCAGGAGGTTGACGCAGAGGACAGTAAGGGAGACCACCCTACATATGGCGTGAGTACCAAACACCATCTCTTGGTACTTATCTGAGGACCTCACTAAAAAGTTATGTGCACCCCTAGATAGGCATTCTCTGGATGCCTCAGGCTGGGGGGAAAGGGAGTGCTAGTGGTAGGGTGCCCCGAAAAATTACCTCGTATGGGGCCCCGAATTTTTTTATGGCAGCCCTGCACAGGAAGGTTAACAAAAGCTTGAATTTATATCAATATTTCCTAAAGGAAGCTTTGTGAGCACAGAAAATGGCCATCCCAGGGCTCCACAGGTACTCCTACCCCTTTTACCCTCCACTGACCCCTCAATATATACTTGTGAGGTGAAGCTTGTCTAGTAATTAAAAATACATATGTTTCAGACTGTGTCCTGTATAGACGATAGGGAGAATATTTATAAAAATTTACTCCACTATGTCAGGCTTCTGTCCGGCGGACTGGGTCAGCGCCGTGAAAACTGCCCATCCGCCGGCAGTGCATGGTAAAATTCAGGGCTGTGGAGTCGGAGACATTTTTGGGTCCCTGGAGTCGGAGTTGGCAAAAAATGGACCGACTCCGACTAAATTTAAATGGGAATAAAAAAAAAAAAATTTTAATTAAAAAAAAATTACTTCAAATGTCGCAATTAACAAACAGTCATAATGAACATAATGACTTCTCTGCTATGAGAATAAATGCATGCAGCGCATAACATTACAGCACCCACTGTGACCCTATCCTAAAGGCCCCCACACACGTACCGAGCAGTGGCCGACAGACCAGCTCAGATGAGCTCTAGAGTGCAGAGTGATGAGGTCATCACGCTGCTCTCCAGAGCTGACAGCAAGACGCCGGTCTTCATTGATACTAATAGCATCGGCCGGGGATTATCAGACATGTCCGTTCTCTGGCCAGCTGAGCTGTGGGGCGACAGAGATCTGTCACCCCATGTGGGCTCCCCCGATCGGCATACACACACGCCCATCGGTCGGCAGCAAAATCGGCTACTGCTCGGTGCGTGTATGGCAGCCTTAACTCTCGCTGATAATGAAGTCAATGTTTGTTGCCGGACTAGAGACGCTTGAATAAGTGAAGGGAATAGATCGCCAATAGTTCCAGACTGAACCGTAAAGCATTTGGAAAACCACTGTCATTCAGCTGAGGCGATTGTTAGCTTCAAACTTTACACATGACATGGGATTCCAGGGACATCATGAGTCATGTTTGAAGTGCCCCTTCACCCTGCCTCTTCTTGGAGCCTTCCACTGCCCTATCTTCAGAAGAAGATCAGAACACTAAAGCCGGGCACACGGGTAGATCTGTAACAAGATTTGAGTACAATCAATTAACTTGTGCGCTCATGGTGCTTGATTGTACTCTAATCTGTTTACAAACATACCTGTGTGTGCTTTCCTTCGGGCGGGATCAATAGAGCGGGTTTAAAGAAACTTGATTGAACGGGGTTCCAACATGTTGAAAAGACCCCGTTTAATCTCCAATACTTTGCATGGAGACATGAGTCTTCATGGAAAGTATTAAAACAGCTGCGGCTCTTGCCTCCTCCACAGCCGTCGGCTGTCAGTGTGAAGGGGACCGAGAGCCAGCACTCGTCACTTGGAAGCTGTACGAGACAGGCTGCTTCTGCCCAGCTTGTGGCGTGTTGTAAATCACACACTGCAAGCTGGGCATAACGGGTCCCCATTGAACAGGAATCGATGTGCCCATGTGGTGCACATTGATTTCCGTTCAATTGATCCCCGATCAATCACAGCGTGGTTCCTAGCTTAAGGAAAAAGCAGCAGCATCTTCTGCCTAACTCCCTTTCTCTGCTTTAATTGGCCATTACAGTCCAGTGTTTTCCTAGCCAGTAGTTCAGTGGTTAGGAAAAGTGGTATGCTTTCCTTTCCTTCAATGGATGGATACAATACATTAGCATATTACATAAAGAGGAGTCGGAAGAATCTGAAACTGAGGAGTCGGAGTCTGGGAATTTATCGACCGACTCCACAGCCCTGGTAAAATTCCAAACTCTGGACCTCAGACTGAATGGAAATTTGGTAAGTGGACCTTTCAAATTTATGTGTGAGTAGCCCTGCAATAGACCATAAATTAGGTAAAACTACTTATGATGTATGGAGCCCATGCAAAATTTTCAAACTTTGGGTCCTAAACAGACCTTATATGTTCATAAAACGTAAAAATCTAGTTCTTACCACTACCGTACAAATTTGTTCCTTACTTGTTGAAGCATGATATACCGTATCTTTCGGACCATAAGACGCCCTTTTCACCCCCAAAATTGATTAGCCAGGGACCTGGAGGAGCTGTCAGTTGAGAGATGAAGGCTGGTGGACGTCTCTCCCATCTGTACTGTATTTTTGCCTATGCCAGCAGAGCCCAGAGCCCTGCTGCCATTGGCAATGAAGAGAGAAAGATAGATGAACTGCCATCTATACCTCTCTCCTGTCTGTGGAAACTGCAATCACTCTGCAGCTTCCACAGACACAGTAACAGCCAGCCGGAGAGGAAAGCAGAGACTGAGAGGAGACACACTTGGCCCCCCTTAATGCTGATCAGTGTGAAGAATGACAATGTGCTGAGAGTGTACTGCTGTTAGTGACACCTACTGGCTGAATCTAATATTGCATTCCCTATGGTCCACAAACAGAATTTTATCTCTAACCCCACACTAGGGGTTAGAGATAAAATTCTGTTTGTTGCATTGCATTCATTGCATTAACCCAATTAATGTGAAAACGGATTAAATCTTTTTTTCTGGCTTTCCTGTTCTAAAAACTGGGTGCGTCTTCTAGTCTTTTTTTCGAGCTGGATTAATGTGCAGCCCATATCTCCATCTTGTGCAGGTTTGTCAGGACCATCTTCTTATTTGGAACAATACGGTCTGAAAGTTGTCCAGGTATACATTCACATAGCCTGCATCCAGAATACTTTGTTCAGTTCTAGAACAATCCTTGTGAAAATATGCCGAGGTCAATGGTTAACTAAACAGCAATGCTTAGTACTAAACATATTTCACTTGTTCCCTATGAGAAATCAAATGCAGACTACTTCTTGAACTATCACCAATGCATGTCTTGAACCAGACTGTCCTATGTATCATGTTGATCGGCCCAGTTACAGGAACCACCATTTTGACATCGGATCTCGGCTGAGCATATAAAATGCAAGCTTCTGTGATAAATGCAGCAATTATGTTTTTTTTCCCTGATGAGTATCTTGTCACGGTGACATTTTGTTTGTTCTTTATATATTGGTTCTTTTGATTTATTTATATCTTCAATAGGACAGGATTACCATTTGAAAACTTGTCTCCTCTTTGTCCAAATAAATCCTGTTTTGATCTGCATGAACCTACTCCTAGGCACCAAAATCTGGCCTTAATTGTAGCACACAGAACCGTGCATTTTCAAGTTAGTCTTACGAGCCATCCTAATTGATCTGGCCATTAAAGACACAGGTTCCGGTCATAGAACAGGAATCTTGAAATCACGTTTACTTCAGTCCAGGATTGTCTCCACACCATGCCATTTAGATCAGTAGCAAATATCAGGAACTTGATTAGAAGATCATCTTCATATGGTATAGAACCACAATCAAATAAATACCATGTTTCTCTCTGTACCAAATCTGTTAGACCCTGCAGCTCTGATCCATACACATATTTTGATCCTGTCCCATCTTGTGACCTTTGTGGTTGGATATTGGATGCCTGGTCAAGACATTAACGGACTTTGAAATGCCAAATGATCCGGACTTCTTCCTGTTGCACTGCAATGCCATATTACAGAAAACGCACAGGAAATCGAACTTGATCCACCTTATATGGGGGCAAGACGTTGCTTACCTATTTAGTGGAGAAGGATTATACCACCCTCTCGAAGACTGTAGTTGAGTTGGGTTAATGACAATATTTAGGTAATTGAAAACGTGACCTCTAGTATACAAAATAGCTATGATTGATTTAAGAGGATTTGATTCCATTTGAAGTAATAAAATTCTAAAGCCCCTCTTTCGCATATATGGCAAGCCATGTTACTGTGGGACCTTATACCCCTCCAAGTACTAATCCTCTTGTGCCCGGTCTTCTTCCAATTTCCTACTTAAAATTAATAGAGGGTGGTTGTTTTTTGACATTGCTAACTAGGTTTGGAAATAATTTATATTAGCAAGCTGGTTTACCGTTTCATTTTGTTGTTACTGATTCTTAAGACCAACAAAAAAGGCATGCTGTTAGTACAAGGGGTTTACTTTAAAAAAATATTTACCCTTTTTTCCTGTTCCATTATTTCTAATAACTGTCAGCATATGTTATAAAAACAGCACAACCACCAGTCATTTTCAAGCTAATCCACATAATCTGACAATCATGAGCGTAGGTTGATGCCACCGGTTACATTTCATTCATGATAGTTCATCAGTTGCGTCTAAATCAGACATTGGCAAACTACAGCCCATTTAGTTTTTTAATCCAGCCCATTATCACCTTGCCGGTCAGACCCTGCAATGAGCATACACAATGCCTAGAGGCTCCTGAATGTGGCTATGAGTATGACACAGTGGTGCGATATGTTGATGCTGTGGGTGCATCCGAAAACACATCCCAAATGCTGTGTACAGCTGCTAAGAACCACCCTAAAACAGATAGGGGAATGAAGTGTTCGCCAGGCAGTTTTTGAACAAAAAGGAAAGATGAACCTATTATTGTGGTCACTAGTTGTAGGTTTATCTAAAATGCTTAGATTTCCTATTCAACTAGCAGCCTAGACATGTATGGTCGCAGGTGGGAAAATGTTCTCACTGTCCGCACACAGTGTAGTGGAAGTAGCACTATTATGGTCGCCAGATCAAAACTTTTAGGAAAAACGAAATTGGTGCATACAATGGTAATCCAAGGGAAAAAACAAGGCTTTGTAGAGGAGCTTAGTGAATATAAAAGAAATGTCCTTTATTGCGTCAGTTAAAAATAAGGCATCAACGCATACCAGTAAAAGTAACATCAGCAACATTGGTTGGAATATAGGTCTTGTGTAGTCATGTAGAGTGGACATAAGACCAAGCGAATCCACACTAGCAGATGTGCATTATGCCCAAACACAATCTGCTAGTGTGGATTCCCTTGGTCTAATGTCCTTATGTCATGCGTTAAGCACCTCTACAAAGCCTTGTTTTTTTTCCTTGGATTACCATTGTACCTTCCAATACAAGTTTGTTGAACGCTCCTGACTCAGACAGAGGACATCTGACTATCAGACAGAGCACAAAAAGGTACTACAAAAATCTAAAATAAGGCTAAGCATTGCAGCACCATCCGATTGTGTTCTAGTATAATAGCGCCTTTTATTTTAGATGTTTGCAGTGGTGCTTTGACAATGCCTTCAATAATCAGCTGATGTATCTTATGTATAAAAGATTATTGTTCACCAAAAACCCACAAAAAATGCACAAGGTAAGTCACAAAATACTCACGAATTTGTGTGGAGATATTCGAAGGTCAATTGTGCTCGATTCAAACTGCTATAGTTTGTGAACGCCATGATGTCACTGCTACGAGGCTGAACATAAAAATGTACCTACAGCTTAACAATGAAGGACACCCTGTTTACGGTTTATCTTGGTGGCTAGAAGATTGCTAAGGTAACATGTCCCCCTTCAGAAGTGTATCAGCAGTCACCACCATCCAAGGACAATGTTTCTCCAGCCTTTTGAGGACGATCTCTTCAAAGATGGCTCATCAATATCTAGAGGTATAACACACAACAGTCATTTTATCACACAATGGTTCAACACACACTATCCAACCACCTACAAGAGGAAGCTACACAACCTACCCACTACTCTGGTATAGTAACCCTCCCAGAGATTTGAATGAAAAATAAATCCAGTCAGTTCATTTGGAGCTCCAGAACGGTAGTTGGTTGGCCGTGCCTCGCATACCTCCAACAAGCCACTCCTACGGGTTCAGGCACACGTACAGCCTGCAATTAAACCCCTCTGAGGGGAGAGCGCCGCCTGAGACACAGCAATACAACACAATGGAGTCGGGTTGTGTACCGTCCTAACAGCTATGACCTCTGTAACGCATCGGAATGTAATGCACCTATATCTCCTGCATTCCCAAATCACTCTATTACTCCCTCAATCTCGAACTCGTTTCCGGCGGGATTCTCCGCCCCTTCCGCAGTGCACCATGCTCTCCGGTAAACCCCCCCCCCTCCTTTCTAGCCCGCCCCTCATAAGGGTGACGCGCAAATGTGGAAGTGACGGGGGTGTTTGGAGTAGAGGCTGGGCGGCTGTATGCGGACGTGGCTAGGTGTATGCGTAGTTTAATTGAAACTTGAGCCCCTGTCGGGGCTGCTAACGGAGAAAGCGCCTCGGTTACGCCGCCAACTTGAGGTGGACTGCAAATGTGACGTGTATCGGCGGTGTTTTGCATGGCATGATGGATGGGGGGGTGTAGTGGAGACCATCTTGGCTGTGGGTGTGCGTACCAGAAAGATGTGCTTTAACCTCTAGCCGAGTGCTGTGTGTGATTCTCGCTTCACAGCTGCGGGTGAAAGGAAGGTATTCTCGTCATTCGGTGACAGACATTTGGTTGTATCATGTACCGGTTTACTATGGAGAAATAAACGGAGCGCTCCTAGGGGTGGCGCGCACTGCTTCTTGTATTACCTCAGGAGCGGGTACGCGCAGTGTGTCTGTGGCGTCGCTTTCTTTTAATCTCCGTAATGGCTGTCGGCTGGGCGGTGACTTGTGTTTGGGTGGTGTATCAGCTCAGCGAGCACTGACCGGTCCTGCCTAACAAAGAGTCGTAGCACTCCATATTTGTTGTGCGTGTGATAAGGCTGGGTGACCTATGTGCTGTGCAGTGTACACAGGATTGTATTGTCTGCACATGTATGTGACTGAGCTGGCTGCATGTGTAGTAGTAACAGTGATGGCTGCTTAGCCATAGACTCAGAATCGTCTTGATCATTTTTTATATCTATCGATTTGTTAAATTATTGACTGTCAATCTATACTATGGATTGATGGTACAACCTAGAAATCTATGGAAACACCAAAAAATCCTGTCGTATACCTTGACAATTTGAGAGAGTCTCTTTCAGATTGCTTTTATATGATAAGGTAATATCTGTTTCATTAATTTAGACACTGACCACGGTGCTGGAACAACCATTGGAAAAAAATTTTCTCTATTTTTCTATAACTCAGCCTGACTTACCTGAAGTTGGAATGTTCTTGCAGTTCAAAGTCAGAAGATGGTGTCATGCTTTTATGCCATAAGATGGTGAAATACACTTTCATTTAATAAGAAACCTGTTTCTAAAGGAAGCCATACATCAACTTTTGCTACATCGATCTTCGATTCAATCGGCTTGTCGACTGTCCGTTTCACATTGATTGCGCGTACTAGCAAGACAAGTGCGCTTTCTTTCCTGAAGCTCTGGGCGCATGCTGCATAGTATGATCGAATAAGAATAGATTGAAATTCCGTGAAAACCAGTCAAATACTTGTTACAATCGTCTGAAATTTGCCAAAATGTCTGACCACTGCGCAATTGATTTTTCATGTTCAATTTCCAGCACTTGGTTAATTGAAACAAGTAAAAAGGAATCGATTTTCAAACAATTGACTTAAATATTTTTTTTCCAATTTAACAGAGTAAACCATCCTTGTATGGCCACATTTATTCTGTGTTTAGGTCTGGCAGACCAGAAGGCGTTTCTCCATCTTTGTGATGAAGTAGAAAACTGAATTCACGGACTTTGCCTTTCTTTGGCATATGTTTTAGTTCAGTTCTATATGTTTCAGAGTGTTTTTTTGCAAACGCATAACTGCAGTCTGTCATGCAATCTATTCTCAAGGACTATGACTATGCTGGAATCTGGTGTGGACCAAAACGTTTGTCGAGGACCAAAGAAAGTGCTTCGGAAGATCCTCAGTTTATGGTTCCTTTCCTGGTTATGGATGTGATCAGCTTGCTGTTGTCAAATCGGCTATAAATTCCATGTCATATAAAGATTTTCCGAATCTGGTCTAACAAAACAATGATCCAAAGCATCCAATAATGAATACAAAAGATGGAATTAGGAGAATACAAAAAAAAATAGGAGACCTCAAACTCAAGGAAAGCACAATAACGTTTGTGAATTGGCATTTGTAGGCAGTTAAAAAGCCATTAAGGAGTCATCTGGATCAGGAGGGCCATTTCAGCTTCTAGACTGGAAGGCTCCACTTGGGCGGTTTGGGAAAGACTGCAGCGCCCGAATTGCTCCCATTACCCCAATGAGCCTGTCTTTCTGTGGTGCGGCCACAGAAAAAAAAAACAAGTTTTTCAAGCAGCACTTCATCCAAATCGCCTGTCCGCATCCTTTGAAATCAATGGATGCGGATCAGATGGGATTTCTTTTTTTGTCCATTGACCGCAATGGACAATAAATAAACAGCGAAAGCGCAAGTAAACCGCCACTAATCCGTACAGAAAACACATGCTTGCTGCATGTGACTTTCTGTCTGCATTAGTGGAGCCTTGGCCAAAGTGTACTTACTTTTTCCAAAGTAAATATTTTTAACAACCTATACAATCAAAAATAACTAAGGAAAGAAAGAATAGAAAACATTTCGAACAGCAAGACATTTAAATACAGAGCACTATATAAGTGAACCATAGTAGACAATTACATTCTGCTACTTCTGGCACTATAGTAGTTATAACACTACTATAGAGGAGGTCTAAAGCCCTGCCAGACAGGTAAAATGGCTTCCATGTATTTACTGGTTTGCCTTGCAACCATTTTAAAATTGGTGCGTGTGGATATTTCTTTTCAAAGGAGTACAAACATTTTCTCACAAAATGTAAGATTCATGCGATCTAGCAACAAAATCTGACATTCTCATCTTTGAGGGTAACATTTGAGTAATTTGTCAAGCAGAAGGATTACCATGAATTTAGTTTTTAATGATAGTTCCTTACCTCAGTTTAAAATGAGGAATTATAAGTAACTTTTAAGAGCAGGTTTGGAAAATTGAATTTTATAATCTAAATATAGTCCCTAATTGCAGATAAATGTACATTGCAAACCCCGATATTTTACCTTTTTAAAAATTGCTATTAATTTATCACTTGGTGTATTTTGCGGACCATAAGGTGCACCCAGTTTTTAAATGGTACAACAAGAAAAAGAAAAACTTGCCATCAGCATACAGAAACGTCACCGATTTCCTTCTCGCACATAGGGGAAGAGATGCGTGCATCTCTTCCTTCTACTGTTGCCAGCAAGACGCCGCAATTTAATGAAAATGTAAATATGTACTGCCCTGACTGTGTATCTTCTGCCATGAAGGGCTCCTTGTCTGCCTTTCAGGGCATGAGGTGGTATCACATAGTCTATGCTGGCCAATCAAGATTCTGACTGGACAAACCCAAATGAATGAGTCCCCAAAAGAATGTTTGTTTACCACACTTGACTATATGAAATCCCCCCCCCCCCCCCCCCCCCCCCCCCCTTTGCGGTAATTTGTGTAGAAAATACATAGATAAGAAAAAAGGTGATCCAACTACTGACTACCTTTTAGGAAAGTAAATAAAATTTTGTAATAAATATAAAAAGTTTTTTTTGTGGTGAATGAGTGACTGCTTTAAAATGTTATACCTCAATTGAGCTGTATAATGCTTGTGGCAGCATTTTAGTCGTTTTTTTTTTTACTTGATATGATTTCCGGGGCAAAGTGATAATTTACCTGACCAGTAATACATGTACTTGTGTAGGCTGAGCAATAGCTGTCTGTTGAATAGAACCATAGTCTACTATTAGGGCAACCTGTGGTAAGTTATTGAAAACAAATGTATCTATCAATAATTGTATTATTACACAATTTTATGCTGATAAAATGTTGATCATATTAAGTGAATAATGTGTTCCAATGCCAAATGTTAAAATGGTGGGATGTATTAAGCAACAACTTACAGTTTTGTAAAAGGATGTGTTCTAGATAGAAAATTAGGTTTTCTATGGCGGTAGGCAATACATCAAGGGGGTGGTTGTTCTGATATACACTGCTCAAAAAAAAGCAACACTAAAATTAGACATCCTAAATCTGAATGAATAAAATATTCTTATTAAATAATTTGCTCTTTACATAGTTGAATGTGCTGACAACAGTTATCAATGGAAATCAAATTTATCAACCCATGGAGCTCTTGTTTTGGAGTCACACTCAAAATTAAAGTGGGGGAAAAAAACACTACAGGCTGATCCAACGTTGATGTAATGTCCTTTAAAACAAGACAAAATGAGGCACAGTAGTGCGGTCTCTACGTGCCTGTATGACCTTCCTACAACATCTGGCTTGCTCCTGATGAGGTGGCAGATAGAAAAGCATGGAGAATCCAGAGGCTACAAGTTTATCTCAAGACTTCCTGTTTCTATTGTGCTCAACATTGTAAAGACGTTTATAGCCCATGGGATGTGGATGGGGAAAAAAACAAGATTAAGGGCTGTTACGGCAAAGAATCGTTTAAATTGTGGATAATACAACCTGGGTCAATGTTTAGACAAATTCTATTTAACTTGCAGGCACATGGTACAACAGCTTGCATATTTTACTATCTGAAAGAAGAGACTGGAAGGGGTACCCAGGTACTAAAAATAAAGAAAACTTTATAGAACAAGGTCCCTACAGTCAAAGATGCAGGTTGGTTGATGTTCTATGGTTTATTTTCTGCTTAAAGCACTGGTAGCGTTGACTCTGCACAATTCTTCAGATGATATATTACTATGCAATGTAGGGTTTAAAACTGAAAAAAGGAGAGCTAAAACTGGTGTTTTTCGGCCCTATAACATGTCAATGAATCAAAGAATTCTTCAGAAACCACCAAAAAATGGTTGAAGACACAGTAATGGGGAGCTCTGAAGTGCCCATCTCGCATCCAGTTGTAAATCTCATAGAGCACCTGTCAAGAGATCTTACTACAACAGTTGTAGGGCGAAGCTTTCCAATCTAAAGTTCCTCAAGCAGCTGACAAGGAAAGGTGCTCCAAAATACAGCCATATTCCAGCAAAGTGTGTAGGTCTGGTCCATGCAATATTCATTCTATATTCCTCTAGCCAAGACTAAAGGCAGTGCTTAGCAGCTTGCTTGTCCTTCCTGCACTGCAGCCAGACCTGACGGGATCACACACAGGCGCACACAGTTACCCATTGTACCACCCGAATGGGAGATTCAGGCAGGAGCAGGTATCAGTGGGTGGCTTATTTTAATGTTTTGGGCAAAAAATGGGGGGGGGTGGCTTATCATAGGGGAAACAGGGTATATGCAATTGAACACATCTCGGACATCATGTCTTGCTCCTTACACGTGCACCAGACACTCTCCAAGAGTGTTTTTGCCACTTTGCATGTAAACTGACTAATCCAGGCAGAAAGCACATGCTTACTGTATTTTTCTGTCCGAATTAGTGGAGTTGGGATAGTTTCCACCAGGGGGAGAAGGGAGAGAAAAGTTTATATTGCTATAATACTGAGAGGTGGAAACCCTAACTCCAGATGTCACTCCCTTCCAACACACGAGTTTAACCAAATCCATGGCTCCATGCAGTCAGGTCCATCACACTTGTTACATCATCACAATTAACCAAATCCATGGCTCCATGCAGTCAGGTCCATCACACTTGTTACATCATCACAATTCTCACTTTTTTGGCTCTATAATGGATTTGCAATTTTAAATGTGCAGACTGACAGCTTTAATTTGAGGGTATTTACATCCTAATCAGGTGAACGGTGTAGGAATTACAACAGTTTGCATATGTACATCCCACTTGTTAAGGGACCAAAAGTAATGGGACAATTGGCTTCTCAGTTGTTTCATGGCCAGGTGTGTTATTCCCTCATTATCCTAATTACAATGTGCAAATAAAAGGTCCAGCAGCCACAGCATAAAGGGCCTCACATAACATTTTCAAACGATATGTGCTTGTATAAGCATTTATAATGAAGAAATTACAGCAGGCATTGTGAGAAGACATTGTTTTTAATACAACTTGTTTTAAATTATACTTCAAGCATTAGGAAAGACTGTTGTATGGTATTGGTTATATACATATGATGGTCATATGTATGATAGTAATGGTCAAAGGTTATGTGCCTCATAGATATCGAAGCCTTTGATGATATATATGGGCCACATAACCTTTAATTCGGGTAATATGGGTCGCTGATTTGCTTTTATCGCCTTTTCCTACTCTCTAACAAGATCTCAAATAAGGACCTGTCAGCCAGGGATCGGCAGACAGGCAAAGTCCTATGAATTAGCAGTTGAGTTTCAGGGGCCGCAAGTGAAGGACTGAGGGGGGCTACCGAAGAATGCCCAAACGGCCGCAGATAGGAACACAGCGGTGGGCTCAGCTACTCTGGAAGACAATGGAAAACAACTGTGGTGGATAACCAAATTCTTTCCTTGGTGAAGAAAACACCCTTCACAACAGTTGCCAGATCAAGAACACTCTCCAGGAGTTAGGTGTATGTGTGTCAAAGTCAATCAAGAGAAGACTTCAATAGAGTGAATACAGAGGGTTCACCACAAGATGTAGACCATTGGTGAGCCTCAAAAACAGGAAGGCCAGATTAGAGTTTGCCAAACGACATCTAAAGCATTCACAGTTCTGGAACAACACCCTATGGACAGATGGGACCAAGATCAACTTGTACCAAGTGACGGAAAGAGAAGAGTATGGAGAAGGAAAGAAACTGCTCATGATCCTAAGCATACCACCTCATCAGTGAAGCGTGGTGGTAGTGTCATGGCGTGGGCATGTATGGCTGCCAATGCAACTGGTTCTCTTGTATTTATTGATGATGTGACTGCTGACAAAAGCAGCAGGATGAATTCTGAAGTGTTTCAGCAAATATTATCTGCTCATATTTAACCAAATGTTTCAGAACTCATTGGACAGCACTTCACAGTGCAGATGGACAATGACCCAAAGCATACTGCAAAAGCAACTAAAGAGGGTTTTTTTTTAAGGGAAATGCCCCAAGAACAAGCAGGAACTGAAGAGAGTTGCAGCAGAATCTTGTGATGTCTATGCGTTCCAGACATCCGGCTGTAATTGACTGTAAAGGGAGTTTGAATTATGATAATTTTTCCCATTCGTTTTGGTCCCTTAACAAGTGGGAGGCACATATGCAAACTGTTGTAATTCACCTGATTTGGATTTAAATACCCTCAAATTAATGCTGACAGTCTGCAGTTAAAGCACATTGTGTTTGTTTCATTCCAAATCCATTGTGGCAGTGTATTGAGCCAAAAAAGTTATCATGATAGGGATATGCATGAGAGCTGCAAAGCTAGGATCAAAGTTGTGTTCCAATCCTACATGTCTGCCGATGCGACGTACAATTGCTTATGTAGTAAACGTGTTACCTAATACGAGAGTGGAACATCCTTTTGGTTTTAAAACTGTCCACATTGGCAGAACTTGATGTATATAACCCCCATGGTAGCACATTCCACATGGCTTTTAGCTTTCAATACTCAACCATTGGGGGGTTCCAGACAAGGGACCTCTTTGATCCATTGACATTGAGTACAATGCCCACAATTCTAAGTACCCATGTTTTCCTTATCTCTTCAGGGTCAAAGCGGCTCCTGACCAGTCTATCCCTTATGGACCTATTTCTGCAGTAGGTGATTTAGGGAACTTCATGAATGGATTGGATCAAGTGTTGGCCTATAATGTTTTTTATCCTAAGTGATTGCTGGGATAATGTAGTGATGATCCGATGTCTTTGTACATTCCTTGGTTCTGCTCATTGGAAAAATGTATTCCTCATGCTTATGAACAAAAACTAACACTTGTATTCCTCATGCTTCCTACCCTTGTATTTCTAGTAAGCCCTCTTAAAGGACACTCCTAAAGTAGCCTCTTGAGAGGAGTAATTTTCTTAATTAGCTTGTACTTTCTGCATTGCAGGAGCAGTTGCGCCTCTCCCTCAAGTACTGACTCTAGGGTATACTCTCAACCAACCTTTGGGGGTGAAAGCTTCCTGTGTGCAGGATGGTGTTCCCTGCTGTCTCCATCCAATACAGACTGGTCCAAATCATGCCTGCATCGGTACCTCCACGTAAATCGCATACCTCTACGCTACATAAGGCCCACAAACCTGTTATCTGGGGGAAAAGTACACTCATTGGCCACTTTATTAGGCACACCTGTCCAACTGCTCGTTGACGTAAATTACCAATCAGCCAATCACATGGTGGCAACTCAATGCATTAAGGCATGTTGACATGGTCAAAACAAACTGCTGCAGTTCAAACTGGATGTGGCATGGTTGTTGGTGCCAGACAGGCTGGTCTGAGTATTTCAGAAATTGCTGATCTTCTGGGATTGTCATGCACCATCACCATTACAGAGAATGGTCCAAAAAATGAAAACACCCAGTGAGCTGCAGTTCTGTGGGCGCAAATGCCTTGTTGATGCCAGAGGTCAGAGGAGAATGTTGGTTCAAACTGATAGAAAGGCAACAGTAACTCAAATAACCACTTGTTACATCCAATGTATGCAAAAGAGCATCTCTGAACGCACAACACGTCAAACCTTGAGGCAGATGGGCTACAGCAGCAGAAGACCACAACGGGTGCCACTCCTTTTAGCTAAGAACAGGAAACTGAGGTTACAATTCGCACAGGCTCACCGAAATTGGACAATCGAGGATTGGAAAAATGTTGCCTGGTCTGATGAATCTCAATTTCTGCTGTGACATTTAGATGGTAGGGTCAGAACTTGGCATCAACAACATGAAAGCAAAGATCCATCCTGCCTTGTATCAACAGTGCAGGCTGCTGCTGGTGGTGTAATGGTGTAGGGGACATTTATTGGTACACTTTGGGCCCCTTAGTAGTAATTGATCATTGTTGCAACACCACAGCCTACCCTATTGTTGCTGACCATGTCCATCCCTTTATGACCACAGTGTACACCTCTTCTGATGGCTACTTCCAGCAGGATAATGCACCATGTTAAAAAGCTCAAATCTCCGACCAGTTTCTTGAACATGACAGTGAGTTCACTGTACTTAAATGGCCTCCACAGTAACCAGATCTCAATCCAATAGAGCACATTTGGGATGTGGTGGATTCACATCATGGACGGGCAGCCGACAAATCTGCAGCAACTGCGTGATGCTATGAAGTCTATATGGACCAAAGTCTCTGAGGAATGTTTCCAGTACCTTGTTTAATCTATGCCACGAAGGATGAAGGCAAAAGGGGGTCCAACACGGTACAAGCAAGGTGTGCCAGTGAGTGTATATTTCTTGCCTTGTACCATAAAAATACTAATCTACAAAAAAAAACACATTTGCAAGCTGAGTTACACTGCAACCCCCCCCCCCCCCCCCCCCCCCCCCCCCCTGTTATACTTCAGGAAGTCCTATTATTATAAAAGCAACAAAGTGTATTTATAGGTGCAGATCACAAATAATTTGTCTATGGGCACGCCACAAGCTCTGTGAAACACCTCAGACACTTTAATTTATGATACCTGTGTCATTGCAGAGATATAAAAACATTATAACAACAAACTACATTAGCCTCAGCATAACATTGGGGTAGGCTTACTACTTGCTCGCATATCAATGCTTACCTTACCCATCTCCCACAGTTAAAGCCCCAACAGTGATCTGGTCTTAATACCTCAATAACACTGTTATTAACAGTTAAATACCTTCTGATAAATTAAAGCTCCAGACCCTGATGGACCTCCCTACTTCTATTACAAATGATTCTTTTAGAGCTTCACTTGGAACACCCCTGATTTTCGAGAGAGTTCTCTGTTCCCACCTTCTCCATCTTACTCCCATATCTCCAGTTTTGCCAAACCTGGGAAAAGATACAAAATATTGCTCTAATTATAGGCATTTTTCCTACTTTAACTATGATCTTAAAATTCTAGCAGCATTAACACAAACAAACAAAAAGTAGACTGCCTGTCCAATTTCTTCCTCACTCAAAAAGACAGACAAATACATCTTATCAATATCATTAACAAACACCATTCCCAAACAATACTGTTGAGTCTAGATGTTTGATCACCACATCTGGCTGGTAGAGGATTTTATGCCTCACCTATCAGCAGTAGTTAAATGTTTTCATTCTATATCCAATACCTTCCAGAGTCTGAATGGTACACGACAGGGTTGCTTTATTGAACATAATATCTTATTAAACGTAATTTGAATATCAAAGACCTACACATTCAGGATAAACCATTTTTATTCTACCTGTTTACAGATGTAAACCTCTATATCCTTTCCCAACCTTTATTTTCACAATTGGATACTAATGGCATTTTATCAGGTTATTAAATCAATACCATCAAAACCCAAACAGTTTCCCTTCATATCTGAAATTACATACCTCTATCCAGCACGGTTTACCTTACCAGTTGCACAAACCATCCTATCATACTTTATATACTCAAAACTACTCTTCCTTCTTTGAAGTTATCACTAAAAACTACCCTCACAAAAAAAGTTTCTCAGTTGTATAAACGCTCAGTAAGGATTATTTCCACAATACAACAACCCTGCCTGTAACAGTCCCTGATTCTGCTGAACACAAAATACAATTACACTTAAAGCGCACCTAAACTCAAAAATAGAAAAACACCAAAAAACATTAAATTACATTTTTACTTGCCTCTAAACTGTCCCAATAGTTTAAAGTTGCTCAAAAACCTATAAAAATATATTTAGCTATCCTGCTGATGTCTGTGGGAGCCACCATTTTAGATTCAGTGTAAGCTTGCAGTCTTAAATGAGTTAAGGCTGCAATAACACCAGGGGCCGTCAGATACAATGTGTGTCAAGGGACAGAAAGTGAAAGTAGGAAAAAAAAAATAGTTAACCGCTGCAGTAGGATTGTCCAGATTGTCCAGGTTGAAGAGCTAGGGGAAAAGGTTTGTCTGGTGGGTTTAGGTGTGCTTTAATTAAACTTAATACCACTATATTTTACATTTCTTACTTATTGTATTACCTCTAAGAACCTGACTCCAGCTTCTGTCTTTTCTTTTATGTCATGAAAGTGAAAATAAGCTTAAGCTGTTAATTTTGACAGACTAAGGAAAGGTTTGAAATATTTCATATCATTACAAATTCTTGAATTAAATATGGTATAGAGAAAACTACATAAATATTTGTAATAAGATAAATATTGTCGGTATTATTTTTGTGTCAAAAGCCATCAGGTCTAGAGATGGTCGAATTTTTTGACTTGCAAACTTTGTGAGCTTATTGCAAAGCCCCTGAAAATGATGTCATCACCAAACTTGCTGGAGATGTAGAGAAGGGTTGGAGGAACATTTGAAAAATAAAAGTTTTACTCTAGCACATGTAGTTTTTGCATAAATTAAGTTTAAAGTTAAAGTCGAAATTCTGATTTTTGAATTTTTTACTTGACTTTGAACTTAATTTGTGAAAAAACTATTTGTGTTAGAGACATACTTTCTTTTTTGTAGTATACCCCCAACCCTTCTCTACATCTCCAGCAAGTTTGGTGATGATACCATGCTCAGGAGCTTTGCAATTAAGTCGAAACCGGCGCAATGGTCGAATTTTTGAACAAAAATTTGACCATCTCTAATCAGGTCCCAATCCCCTTCTCTGACCTATGCATCTGCCCTTCTTATGTGGTGACTGTGTCCCCCTACACAACAAGTGAACCGCTGAAGTCAACATATTGTATATTCCCATAGTCTCCCCACAACATTCAATTTTCTTTTTCCTCTGATCCAACGCAATGGTGGAGAAACAATCCTAAAAGCATAATTACTTGCTGTTCCCTCTAGCCTTTGAAGTTGCTATTACTAGTCCTCTCTAGCTGCATTGCAGGGTTAATAGATAGTGGTAGATAATGAGTTTATAATGGTCACAGACTTGTCCCTTTCAGAGTGACTTTTTGTCAGGCATGTGAAGCTGCCAGCTTGGCGAAAGCACCTTATTTGCAGAGGAGAAATGCAGGACAATTACAATTTACTTATAGATAACCCTTTGCGAATTATTTTGACAGAGTTTCTGTATAATAGATTCTGACTGAATATAAAGTTCATTTGGTGAGTAAAGGTGGGCTTCACCAACAAATGTCTTACACTTCATTCTTCATATAGCCCACCAGATGGCAGTGCATTCCAACGATTTCTTTCCTCAGTTATGAGCCAGACATTTAAAATAAGCACAATGAACTTATCCCCGTTCTGGATGCAGTTACCTATATCCCAAAGCTGTATGAACTTGTGCTTTCATTCCCAATGTACTCCATGAACCATATTCTCATACAAACTCAGGCGACAGCCCAATACAAGGCTTTGGGGATCAACCTAAATGGCAACAGACACTCAAAAATAATTTTCATTGCAGAATGTAAACATTTTAGCATTTAGTTATGAGTCTTGGGGCAAATTAACCAATGACTATAAGAGTGACTCCTTCCAACTTTCTTGATCTGCAATATCACTGGAAATAAATAATATCACTGGGTAAATCCAAAATTGTATGTTCCCTACAATGGCAATGCGTTTTCCTATGACAACTATCTTAAAAGTAATTTAGTAAAGATGCCCTCTCAGCTCCTGATACTACAGAGCATGAAGTCTAGATCATGTTTGTAAGTCCAATTTTAGGAACTTCCTGAAATCTCCTACAAATAAAATGGCCCAGGAGTATAGTAGCCACCTTCAAACCCCCCCCCCCCCCCCCCCCCCCCCTCCCTCCAAGACATCTCTTGTTTTTTAAGTCTTATAATCAAGGGGTTTACAAACTTTGTTCATAGAGAGAGGCAGACTTGGCCATTCAGCTGTTCCTTTGGAAGAAAAGAAACTTGCTACATGTGTCAGTGAGCAGAAAACAAAACTAGAAGGGGGGGGGGGCATCTTAAATAGCCTGTCTTTAGGCTTTCAACAATGCATGCTGGGTTGTTTACTGGCAACGATAAAAAATGCATTATGTCAACGCACTGCATTGCGTAGTAATGCATAACATGGTGCACGCAAGTGGAAATGTGTTAAGCCCCATAACCAGTGTAGATATGCCATTGATTCCCCAATATGCATGCTCTTTTGATTGATCTGGGGCTCTTTTGATAGTAAAGGTTGTCTACTCCTGCATTAGATTTAGGGCCCTTTTACACCACACAGGCTTCCTTGTATAAACACTATTGCACTAGTTGCACAGAACACATTGAAATGCAGGATTGGGTGACGTTTGGTTTTTGCTACCAAAGACCTCTTTAACAAGCAAGTTGGCCACTACTGCTTAAGAGGTATATGATCATGCAGCCATGTCTATCAGAACAAGGATCTGTGACATCACTGGACTCGCCTGAAGACTCAAAAATGAAAAACAACAGACATTGTTTTGTTTAAGGTATAAGTCATTTCCACCCAAAAGTGATATTTCAGGGTTTTCCTGTTTTTGTAAGATTCTGACTCCATTTATTTAGGTGTTTCTTATAGAACTCCATTGTAAATGTAACTGATAGGAGAATGTTCTCTTGATCTGTTCTGCACAATGTGGAGTAAACTTATACAGGTTCAAGAGGATGACAGTTGTATTACTGGGCACATATCCACCTAACCAAGTCATCAAGAGACATAGATTTAAGATTTAGCCTTTACATTCTTTACAAAATAATTGCTCACTTGTTTGTGGCATTTCTCTAAAATATTAAATATTAGATTACCCAGCAAGCAATCTAAACTATACAGAATAACTGAGTGACCCATGTTCACAAATGTCTTGTTTGTAGTAGACAAGGTCTACATGTAAAAAAGAATGAAGCTGCACCAGCTTAGGATCAGGATGATTTATTGAAATAAACTAAAGTATATCAGTAGCGTGCTTAAAACAGAAATAAAGAGCAAAATGGCCAGTGACCTTCCTTGGTCAGATTGTGGTGTATTGGCAGGGCCGGGACAAGGTCCACCAACAAAGGGTCTGAGCTGCCCACAAGTGCGCCCCCCCCCCCCCCGTCCTCATCCTCCATGTACCATGATGGGATGAATGGAACCTTCCCAGGACATGGAAGGGTCTCTGTTAGGTGCTTGTGGGGGGAAGTGTAGAGGCGGAGATTGTGGGGACGGGCGAGCAGAGGAGGGATCATAATAGTTATCTTATATTACACCCAGTACACCCCCCCCCCCGTCCCGTCCTCCAGTACTTACCAATTGGCATGACTGAATGAGAACCTTCCCAGACATGACAAGTGACATTGCGGTGGAGAACTGGCCAGCAGATGGAGGTAATAAGACATATTTAGTATTACACCCAGTTAACCAGTCATGTCTGTCTCATCCTCCATATACCATGATCTGGATGAATGAGAAATTCCCGAATTGGAGGGTCATCTGTGGGAGGTGTGTGTGGGGGAAGTGTAGAGGAGAATTGCTGGGACTGGCAGAGAGAGGATGATAAACATATTATCTTAATTACACCCGTAACCCCGCCCGTCTCCATATACATAATCTGGATGAATGAGCAACCTTCCCAGAATGAAGTGGAGCGGAGTGTGGCTGGGGAAGGAGGGGCTGGCCGCAGGGGAGGGTAATAAGACTTATATGTATATTACACCCGAGAACCGTCTGTTTGTCCTCATCCCATTACATGATCTGGATGATGAGAACCTTCCAGAATGGAAGTGTGCATGCTGGTGAGGGGTGGGTGGAGGGGAAGTGTGTAGGGGACATTGCGGGGGACTGGCGAGGAGGGATGAATAAAACTATATTATATTTTTTAAAGGATAATAGAGCCCCTCTCCAGCGTCAGAGCAGGGGGGGGGAGGAGAGTACGATCTACAGATCAGGGGAGGGCCGTCCTAGGGGGGCGGCCGGGCCGCAAAAAGCGTGCAAGCGCACCACGCAGCGTTCTCGTGACGTGGGTGGGAGGGGGGGGGGGAGGAGACGAGGAAGCAAGAGCCGTCCCTACTACCCAACCTGGGAGGGCGGAGGCCGCTCCACGAGGGAATGCAGGCTGGGACGGAGCAGTAGCAGGCCCATGACTGGACCAGCGCCGAGGCTCCAGGTACGGCCTCTGTGTGGCCGGCCCTGTGGGGTATTGGGTGGTGGGTGGCCGTGTTTGTTCTGTCCTTTGTTGGTGTGAGGTTGTTCGCCTCTTGATTTTTGGAGGGCGGGGAAAAGTGGAATGGCCCGTCGGCAAAAAATATGGGCCAGATGAATTGGGTCAAGCAGGAGCGACGTATTTTACTATGAAGATGGCAAAGGACTATCCTGAATAATTTTTTTAATGTACAATGGAGATGATTGATGGGAAAATGATATAGCTCCCATGGAAATAACCAATTGTTTGAGTGATTTTTTTTGTGGTTTTTTGACGATTTTGTGGGAATCGTAATTTGTCTCAATTTGGGTACTCAACCGATTCAAAATTTTCCGAATGTCGATATGTTTTGATCAATTTTTTTCACAATTACGACAAATTTTTTATTGATCGGACATGTGGACATGCACCAATTTCAGTCGACCGATCTAAAAATTTATCGTTTTTAATCTGTTCGGCCGCTAATATCGTGCATTGTATGGGGGGCGATAAGTCAGGCGGACTTGGTGAGCCCACATAGAGGGGCTGTGCGGGTTATTTTCTCACCAAGAAATCGCCACCCCAACCATTCTGACCCATGCCTAACCGGGTCAGCTGAGACGGCTGTTGCAGGCCCGCAGAACGTTTTCAATGAGTCTCCAGCTCTCACGTCTTGTCACATGTGTCATGTGTGGAACCTGCTTCATTTGTGAAGGGCACAGGGTTGCCAAAGTGTAATATTTTCCATTCTTGGGTTCTCTGGCAACATGTTCACACATAGATCAACATGCACATTTTAAGGTCCACCTGGGGACATCTGAAGGGATCTGGAAAGTACTCTCCGCTGTTCCTCCATATCACAATAAGCGGAAGGTGATGGTAACGGTCCTGCTGTTGCGGATGTTGGCCTACTCCACATCTCCCTGATGTACTGGCGTCTCCTTGGGTTAGCGCCTCTTGTACTTGCACCTATGATGGCAGGCAAACAGCAAACTTTGATTTTAAAGTCCAGGGGTGGGAAGAAGACCATCCGCCACCTCGTCAGGAGCCGGCTCCACGGCTTGTAGGAAAGGGCATACCGGCCAGGGAGCACCACACACACTACCTGAGCATCTTGTTGACTTGTTTTAACCCTTCTGGGTGTTTTTTACGACCCGAGTTAATTCGGGGGGCCTAAAATAAAGTTTGCTGGAAATGGTTAGCCGGAAGAACTCCGGGCTGGGATGCTGTTACCTTGCCCATTAGATGGCTTGCAGGCAGTCCCAGAAGCCTTGCTGCTCTCTCCCCGTGTCCCCCGAATGTCTGAACCTTCAGATCCAGGTGTCACGTGATCGCGGCAGGCGGTACACGTGCACGATTGACGTTACATCGGGAAGGGGAGGCGGCGGGAAGTTAAAAATGTGGAAAAAAAAATTATTTATTTTTTGTCTGTATGGTTCTACTTTCATTCTGACCCATGACATGATGGAGCCTTTCTTTTTAGCTCCCAATCAACTTCAAAATAAAAAAAAAACATGGATTTGCTTATTAGGGGGAGTTGGCTTCATTTGGATTGATTGGATTGAATTTTTCTGTATCCAATCAAGTTCAAAATAAAGGAAAAGGCATACAAGCGGTTAAATACTTTTGTAAGGCTCGCGTCCACTGCCGCTCTTTTCACTGCGGTGGACGTATGTCTTGCAGCGGGGGAAAAAAGACCGCAGAGAGTACACTTCCCATTTCAAAATGACTAGCCAGATTAGAACAACTGTGCCAATTTGAGTGGTTGGCCAATCCGCTGTGATAATATGAAGCTGCGGGATGCTGCCAATGTGCGGTCTTCATTGCAGCGCCACACATTGCTGCCAGAGACACCAAGACGCGGAAAAACAGCGCTCGTGCTGCATGTATGAATGCAGTACAGACGTAGTTTTTCTGCATTTTGGCTCAACAGGGTGAACTCCCCCCAACATAGCAGGAGCGAGCCCTAAGCCATGGGCAAGCTGTAGGTAATCCGCTGGCAAATGTGTTTTCTATAAAATTTGATAATTGAATGTGATTTTTAAAAAATACTTAAGCGTTTGAAACTTTATATATATATTCAATCTGTTTTTGGACAGATTTTGGTCAGTTACAGGCCTACAACATGTCTTTTTCAATGATAAACAGCGTAACGCTTTTGGTACAGAAATCTGGACCTCGGCGAAACGCTCAGGAGGTTAAGGACATTACATCAAAGTTGGATCAGCCTGTAGTGTTTTTTTCCACTTTAATTTTGAGTGTGGCTCTAAATCCAGACCTCTGTGGGGTGATAAATGTGATTTCCATTGATAATTTTTGTGTGATTTTGTTGTTGGCACATTAAACTATGTAAAGAACAAAGTGTTTAATAAGAATATTTCATTCATTTATTCAGATCTAGGATGTCTTATTTTTGTGTTCCCTTGGTTGAGTGTATAAGCACAAGCATAATTTTTTCAACTTTAAACTGACCATATATTTCAGAAAAGAATGCTGAGACTTGTGGTTCTCCAACACATGTTTGGGAGGATAGTAAAACATGTTTGAGGGAAGTAGAGAATGCTAAAACATGTAGTTTCTCAGCACAGATGGTGTCCTGAGGTCAGTGCCCACTGGCAGATATGACTACAAGCCTCTATATCTGCCCCACACCACTTCATGTGCTGACATATATATACACATATAACACACAGAAAGACAAACAGACAGGCACATGTATACAAAACATCCAGAAAGACACAGACCGGCATATACATACATATATTCACCATTTCCACTCTGCATTCGGCTATGGACGATCCTTGTCCTTAGCCTTCTGATGGTGTATGGATGCTAAAAAAAGGTTGTTTGCATGCATTGTGGAGTAGGCGGCTACTGAGCCTATAGACAGAGAGTACTCAGCTTGGGCTGGCTCTCTGTGGCCTTATTCTCTGCATTTTTGGGGGAAAATATATAAATATATATAAAAATAAATATGTTATAAAAAATGCAAAAAAAAAAAATACGGCAAGAAAATCTACAGTGGCCAACTACTCACTTGCAAAGAGCTGGAGTCGATGATGTTGCTTGTTATGGTGGTGACACTTCAGCTCCTCTTTAGTGATGAGCGGCATATGCAACATTCGTATTCGCGGAATGCCGGGAATTTTTTGGAAAACATTCGGAAAATATTCACATTCGGCAATATTCTTCTTATTGCGAATATCGGCAGTTTTTTTGCGAATGAATTTTGCGAATATATGTTTAACTTGCATTGAGGGGCGTGTTGAAAAAATATTGTGAATTTGGGACGCCATCTTAGTGATTTTCATGAATATTCAAAAGTGCAGATTTTTTCGCAATATTCTATCACCCCAATATTGGATTTAAAAACTGTTGAGGGAGTGTTGCTAAGCTCTTGTTGCAGCCTTCCCATTCGTCCACTTGCATTGAGAGGCATGTGTAATGGAAAAAAAATACAGAATATCTGGAATTGCAAATATTCTGCAATATATTCACCATCTTCGCGAATTGCCGATATTCGTGATTAATAGTCGGAATCCGAATATTCGCGATCATCACTATTCTTCCACAATATAATTTTTGGCTCCAATACTGGCCAACTCCAGGGACTTTTTCATGCTTTTTATGTGTTTGGCACATGTGAGTGCAATACTTTCATTTGATTAAATAAATAAGTTGTTGATAATTCAGTCACTCATTGTAAAGCTACCTAGTTAGCCCACAAGCACTACTTAAGTGATCTTTACCACGCTAAAGCCTCTTCCAAAATCTTTCCTGCTGACCAGTGCATCCCTCATCCATGTTCTTTATTCATTAAAGGGAATTTATTAAGCAGTTAAATGCTGATGTACAAATGTTTTAAATGGGGGGCCATGTAGTATCGATCACTGGAGCCCCACAGTTTAGCTCAATATGTCAAGATAGGAAGAAGATGATCTTCGAAGCAGACGCACCGAAATTCATAAACCTCTTCAGCTCCAAAAAATACACAATGAAAGAAATGCACAAGAGGAGGTTACATTCATCTTGTGTCTGTCCTGTTTCGCTGCATTACAGGCTTCAATTATACTTTGATTTACACATTGTGACACAAACAATAATTAAGATAAAGAAAACAGAAATCATGAGTGTATAAAGGTTTGTCACCCCAAAGGCAATTCCTAGTACAACCTTTTGCTGCACAGCTCTTGAGGTATGTCTCTAGAGACTCATTACAGGGTAGTGACGTCACCACGCTGTGAGGAGTTGGCTACAGAACTGATGGGAATCCTGTGTGCTCCACTAACACAGGCGATTCCCGTCAGATTGTAGCCAATTAACTTGGAGGGGGAAGAGTCTCCCCATCCACAGAACTGTCTACAACAGGATTGGCCACAAAAAGAACCAGCAGGATGGATCTGCGTGCGATCCAACCTGCCGTTTTTTTTGGTCGGATCGTCAAGGTGGGCGCCCCTGTAGTTGCGGGTGACCGACCATTATGTGTTTGGCGGGAGCGCGCACGGCAGCCGATCACCCGCAACTATGGCCGGGAATCGGCTTAAAACCAGACCTTTAACACATTTTGCCAAATGCTACAAAATCGTGGTGGCCTTGCATTGTAATTTTTAGAATGTGGTTTTATTGAATAAATGAATCAACATATTGATGGGGGGATTCGCTGTGTTTTGATACGTTTCTGAAATGTCACAAGATTTATTTCCATCCAGCATTGCATTCATTTTTCACCAAGATCTTGCATTGATGATGGTAGAGTCACCACTGTGCATAGTCTTCTCCAGCATATCCCAAAGATCCTCAATGGGGTTAAGGTCTGGACTCTGTGGTGGCCAATCCATGTGTGAACATGATGTCTCATGCCCCCTGAACCACTCTTTCAAAATGTGAGTCTGATGAATCCTGACATTGTCATCTTGGAATATGTCCGTGCCATCAGGGAAGAGAGAATCCATTGATGGAATAACCTGGTCATTCAGTATTTTGGGATTGTCAGCTGATCTCATTCAGGGACCTCATTGAAAGATAATCACCCATGAAGTAATTATCCTATAGGAGTCTTGTACCTATTTGCTTAGTTAAATCTAGGTGGCGACTTAGTTTTTGGCCAGGCAGTGTATTAGCAGACTAAACCTTAGATTTAAACCTGTGTAACTTTCACACCACCATGCTGTGTGTTGTGCCATACAGCACCACATGCATTTTGGACATGCTGGCATGTCGGCAGGTGGCTGTCACTCACATTTCAACCTTCCCCATGTTGTCCCTAAAGACAAACTCCTGACAAATTCTAATGTGAATTCAACCTTTAACAACATTTTGTATATCACGGTGCCTGTACGATGCTATGATATGTTCACAAATGGCTCATACAGAACATGGAAGGAAGAGAAGATTCTACTGAATATCACAGGTTTTCATATCATACATTAGGTATCCTAGAGCCCAGTGGGTGCCCATGGCACCAACTACAAAAGTTATGTCCTATAAACTCAGAAATATAAGAAGTGAGACATGTTTGTCAGTTGGAGGCTGGTAATACAGATCCATGTCGGTATAGACCAGTGTTTCCCAAACTTTGCCTTCAGTGCCCTCCTTTTCTAGAAAGAAACATTACAGAGACCCCCGCCTCTACAAACTTCAAATTGAGGGCCATTTCACTTAAGCGACGTTTACGTTGCAGTACCGCAAACTAGCTCCGATTGAGTAACACAAGGTACTTAAGTTCCTTTCTTGTACCGACAAAACAGGATGATACTGCCCTGCAGGATCCCTTTTTTGGGAGCACAGTGCAATGTGGAAACGCAGGGTTTAATTACCAGTAAACGGTAAAAAACGCAGTGTCGCTAGTGTGAAAAGGCCCTCAAACTTTATTTGAAATACAACTTTTTTCACACACACCAATCATACATTAACATTAACATATCATACATGTACTCTGCACGAACCCCCCCCCCCCCCAGGTACTACCTTTTTACTAAACTCTCTCAATGTGATGGACCTGATGACATCACACCGGAGGTGGGGGCGCTAAATTCAAAAGAGACTTGTACTGAATACAGTGATACAGCTGTATCCAATGCAGTTCAAGGTAAAAACAAACTGTCCAACTGAATTAAACTTTCTTATAAATAAAATACAAATATAAATACACTGTGACTGTTGAAAACACACATATTTTGGGAAGTTACAGGCCTTCAACATAAAAAATTCCTTTTAAGTCTATGGTGCACTTTTGGTACAGAAATCTGTACCTCAGCAGTGTTGCGGCTGCATAGAGAATCTCTGGCGGTATGCTGGGTTGATGCGATTCATCCAGAGATTGTTTTTCAAACAAACTCTGGACGAACTGGGCTCATACCAGGGGGCAAGGGCGTAGCTTGCTCACTGGGCCCCATAGCAAATTAATGAAGTACAAAAAAAAAAAAAGAAAGACAGCCAGAAGCTGCAGGCCCCATGGTCATGGGCCCCATAGCACTGCTATGGCAGCTATGATGATTCCTACGCCACTGCCAGGAGGGTTAAGCAGCAGAGACACGAATCATTCACACAGAGATAAACACACACAGTGTGACGTCACTTCAGGTATGCGGATCGTGGATCTTCTGTGTTCTACATACCGGAAGTGACGTCACTTCCGTCGTCCGCCGGCCTTTTGGCTGATCTAGCAAGGAGAGGGCATAAAACTAGCCACACATGGTTCGATTTTAGCATTCAATCTACATTTTTCAATTAAAAAAACGCTCGATTGTAAAAAAAATCAATGTGTTGCCCACATAGTACAATCTACGATCATAGATCGATTTTTGTCAAATCGTCAATTGAAAAGTGATCGAACAGGTTGGAAATTTTTTCTGGATTGGTCGATTTTTTTTGGGCTCGATTTTTTTGGCTACTTCCCTTTAACTTTCAATTGAAACTAAATCGTAAGAGGAATTCAATCGACGATTTTGGATTACTTTGATTAACTTTTCAGTCGAAATTGAACAATAATCGTACTCCCCATGTGGTGTACATCGATTAAATTAAAATCGAGTTTCGATTTTTTTGATCGAACTACAAAATCTAATCGAACCTCGATTGAGACCATTGAATTGAACCATGTGTGGCTAGCTTTACTTTCCCTGCTAATGTCCCACCCGCTTGTGCTGATAATGGGCGAGTGGGAGAGTTACGCCCCCTCCCTGCTAGATCAGCTCGATTTCTGAAACCTGGGGAAAAATCCTGGATTTCTTGACATCGGGATTCGGCCGGGAAAGCCACATAAAAACGTGACTTTCCCGGCCAAAACGGGAGGCTTGACAGGTCTACATGACATACATTCTACTTTTCGATTTGTGGTCCACATTGGCTTCTTAGATTTGATAAAGGGGCCGGACCAAGAGCCTGTCATGGCCGACCCGCCATATTGGTGCCAATTACATGCATCGTCGGCACCATTAATTATGTGTGACGTTGTTAAATTTCCTGCACTTACATTCATTACAATGAGCAGAGATAATTCCTTGAGACTTCCTGTTGTCACCATGAGGATTCGCTCACCACTGCATGGTCCCCAAGGCAATGGTTGAACACCTCTAGGCATCATGTGCACTCAGAGAACTCATTTTTTCAACAGAGTGTAAAAGGGCCGGAAAAGAAGGCCCTGTTCTACTGTCTGCATCCCCATGGTCGGCTTCCTGCTTGTTGCTCCCTCAGGCATTGGCTGGCAGTAGTGAGGGAGGGTGGGTGGACTGTGTGCAATCCACAGAGGGAGAAGAAAACTGACAGTGGGAAGAACTCTGCAGTTCTCACACAGTGCCATCCTGGCTTCCCCCTAAGGTGCGACCCCCCGGAATACCTCCGCGCCCCCAGTTTGGGAACCACTGGTATAGACTCTGCACATAGAGCTGGGGTTGCTGCCTTGCCTATATCCCCATCCTACTGAGTACAGCACAGTGATGATTGGTGAGACGGTTGGTGCGACACAGAACAGTGGGAAAAGTTCCTCTTGCCCATTGCAGCATTTTTTAAAACATTCATTAAGTTAAATAACTGTCATTTTTCACCCAGAGGGGACGTTATCCTGGCAGTGCCACATGTTCAGAAACCAACCTAAACACAGCAATAGAAGTCATGAGTAGCTCTTGTGTGGACAAGGTTTATGAGGAGACAGCTATGAATGGCACAATTCTGCTTCCCACATGACGTCACCCTTCTTCACAGGAGACATTGACTCATTCTTCAAGCCGTTGGAAGTGACAGTTTCTGTTTGAAAGACATCTATTTACCTGAATGCACTTCACCTTTCTACACACTACACTACAACTCCCGGCCTGCCCTGCGAAAGGGGCGGGCCTCTAGATTCGATCTGTCCATTCCAGAGGCAAGCGGGCGGGGCATACAGCACAGCCGTTTATGCTGATTGGCTAATGTTTCAATGGGCGGGAAAAGGGTGTAGACTGGGATGGCGAAGCAGTGATTTGAAGTTGCAGTGTGCCGGAGGGAACAGATGTAGTTGGAGATCGGTGTTTATGCAGACTTGTGTGTCTACTGATCTGATAATACAACATAGACATGTCTGAGGAGCGCTTCTCCGCCATGGACGAGGGATCACTACGTAAGCTGGTAGGTACATGCTGTGTACTCCTCTACTGCATATGGTGCTACATGGGCAGCTTGTGATCTGGGGGCAGCTGCTCATTGTCTGCGGTGTGGCGGCTGGGCTCCTATGCCATCCCAGATTATCTCACATGTACTAATCCGTGTGCACAGTGATCCGCTCTGATGGTGAGATCTCCCCTTCACACGTGTAGGTATAAAGAGATCATACAGACATGGATCGCAGCTGAGATCCAATACATGCAGCTGCTTCCCTCAGGTTGTCTGAGTGTAATAGCCTGGGGTGCTGTGTTCCTGGGGTGACAGGTCAGCAGGAAGTGAGTAAACTCCTGAGATGTCTCCTCCAGGGTGACACACTGACACACATAGCTCTGTGTCTGGGAGTGAGGAATAGTTAACCTGGCTAGTCATTGGGATCACTGTGTTGTGTCTTTATATGGGGTCAGCTGATCCTTGTACTTTGTATACTTACATGTTATGTTACTGTTACTATCAATCTATTTAGTTTTATATAATAAAAAGTATAGTATATGCTCTATTATACTTGTTTCTTTTCTCAGAGCTTCTTCGTAAAGTATTCGTATACATCATAAAGTCTTCTAAAAGAAAAAACCTGATTTTGGAACTGCCATGTGATATTGAGCAAGCGCTTGTTATACACACGTAGAAACCAGGACTTTAACTGTACTCAAGAATTAACTGACCATATAATGATTATTTCCAAAAAATATTTTATTTTAAATGGCACATTTTTATTATTGCAGACTTCTAAAAAAGCAGGACAGAGAACAATAAAGTACTTATTAAAGTTTCATCCAGTACATTAGGCTGTTTCCACCGTGTTAGGGATGCATTAACATAGGGGATCCATTTGGCTGCGTCAGGGATGCATTTCTGTGGCAGCTCTTTGATGGCGGGGGGGGGGGGGGATCCACTGCAATTCTTCACCCACTGTTCCTCTCCTCCTTTGCATGTCCCAGTGATGCCGGGGATTGCTGGAAAAAAACCACCTCCCTGACATGGAGGGCAAACGCGCCACCGGCTCTCGTCGGTCATCACAGGGAATAGGTACTATCCCTGAGTGTAGCTTGGGGCAAGCAAACTTACCATGAGCTCCTCTGTGGCCAAACATTGCGCACATGGCCGTGCGTGATGACTTCAGCATGCATCATTTGTGGCAGATTGATCACTGTGAGCGTTCACCGTGCGCTCCGATCTGCGACAAAATCATACGCAAATCGAACAGTCTATGGCCACCTTTAGAGCAGCACACCACACAATGCCTTCTCTAGAAGTCTGCAGGTCTGGGTCAACACGTTTCACCATTATAGCTTCCTCAGGACCGAGATATATGCACATGGTATATAACCAATATACCGTACCACCGAACAGTATGAACTGGTGTACTTGAGCATTAATCCTATTTATATTTTGTTTCCTCCTTTTTTCTTAATTTTTCTTATGTGTTTTGTGAAATTATTGGCCAGTAAGAGGTGTATTGCTCTCTGCCCTGCTTTTTAGAGGTTTTAAAAAAAATCCAAATATTGTAATTTGGTTCTTGGCTACTGTAAATTCCTGCTTTTTATGTGTGCATACATAGCTTTTGCTCTATATACAGGGGTTCACGTAAGTGGTACTCTGGTACCCAAAAACTAGCTATGCGTACCTGCATTATTGTTACAAAGCTCATATGCGTACTAACAACTTAGAGGCACTCTAAGTCAGAGTAGCCGCAGCTAAATGTTAAATGTATACAATTTATGTCACTTGGATAACTGCAGGGTAATATGAATAACTATAAAAGGTTGCGGTTAGGGGTGTGAAATTGGGAATGTAAATTATCCAAAAAAAATAGATTAGGGTGTTGGAGATCTCGGGGTGAAAGTCAGTGTAGGCCTATGTAAGTGTAAAATCTGACAAGAGAAAAACACTGTGTGACAGCTGAAATGTAACTATGAAAGGTTGACATTTGTACTGCAGGTAGTCTCAGTAGTTGGTTACTAAGTAAGAAAATGTCAGGGTTGTACTACTGAGGTATGAGATCTGGGGATTTAAACTGTGATGTATTGTGAGAGTTACATGTGACTCAAAGCCAGCTGTTGACCTGTGGATGAAGACAACTAATCGGAGGCTCAATAAGGAACAGGGAGGTCACTCTGCAGCAGAATCTATATGGGGTGAGTACCAAACACCATTTCCTGGTACTCCTCTGAGGAGCTCACTAAAAAAGTTATGTGCACCCCTGTCTATATCACATATCCAATAGGTTTTTCTGTATAGTGTTTAAGGATCCATTCTTTAGTGGAGTTCACCCACACCTGTCCTTGAGTTATTGTTTGATGACAGCGGCCCCCCTTAAGATAAGTATAGGGACTAGAGAACTGCTGGTGACTCTTCCCATGTTCTTTTGGGGGGACACAATGAGGCATAAGAAGTGTGCTACTCATTGATTTGCATTGCCTGAGAACAGTGTGCGTCCATGCATGTCATTTGTAGTGCAAAGGCCAAGAAAAATCATGTTTTCTGGTTCCCTTTTGTTATAAGCTTCATAAGGATGCTGATATTTTGCAGCTACTGAAATTCATTCTGATATTGAGTGTCATTATAAGATTGTTGGTGAGGTGTAACATGGCCATTTACCAGGGGTCGCCTGGCTCACTGAAAGCATTAGTAAGATGGAAAGTTAGGAGAAGAGTAACACCACCTCCCTCCTAACTTAGGAGGGAGAATAACGTCTCGTCCCTCCAATTGTCTCACCCCAGGTGGAGTGGAGGACATAACACTTATCTGATCGTGCCGGAAGTGACATCACAGAGTATCACGTCCTGAATTTAGAACACAGAACTGACGCCCCACAGCGGCATTTCCATGTTCCAAATAACGGAAGTAACACTTTGTGACGTAACTTCCTGTAAAGGGTCGCAGCATAAGAAAAGTTAAGAACCGCTGGTCTATAAAGCTACATTTAGTCCTCTTTCCACTTAAGTAGTCTCCTGATGACCAACACCCTAGCAAGTTATTCTCAATGTCCCTTTGCCTTTTCCCTTTTGTGGGAGTCCACAGGAGTAAGCTCCAATATTTTATGGTGCCACAGCTTACCTGGGTGATTGAACACCGTTTCCCCATGTAACAATGTTTCTTCCTGGCATTTGGACAGTCTTGAGCACACCAAAAGCCCCAACTTACTAAGAAACCTTGTTTGTAGTAAATGAATCCCCAGCAGTATTGTTCCATCACCCTGTGTTTTTACATACATTTACGTAATGAATATCCTGTATACTTGCATTACACCAAAATGCCTATACTTTTCTGCTTAGGAAGTACATTTTGTGAATGTAGTGTACCATGGCAGTCTTGCATACCAGGTGATTTGAACTTTTGGTGTGGTCACCTGGTCTGTACTGTGCCACTGGGGCACACAAGTGAAAATGTATTTGTACGGCTGCACTGCTGTATCCAAGTTAAACCTTTTATACAGCTAAGGAACTAGGCTTATACTCGAGTATATTTGGTACTGTCTCTTTATTCCTGCTGACAGCTATGCTGATCAGACTGCCTCTTATTTTATTCAATCCTACTCCTTTCTTGAGGTGCCAGTCCACTTTCTTCTCAGTATTGGTCCTGATATCTAGAATATCCTCATTTGGTTAACTGGAGCTCCAAATATGGCTCTCAATCCACAAGGGAGATGTTTTTGGCTATACGTGATGAAATCTGTCAAACATCACAGGAAGAATGCTTTCAAGCTAAGCAGATGTCTGTAAAATGTGCTTCTCGACCATTTTCCTTTATTGCAAACATTCACTCTCTATTTGAGCTCTAATTTTGCTGCTATTAAACAAATTGCTGAGTCTTCATGTTTGTAGGTGAGCGTTTCACAGACGGCTGTAATTGTTTTGGTGTACTAGGTGTGAGTGGCTGATTAAGAGGTGTTCATCACTGTCTGCTTGTATAGCTTGTTTTCCAGTAAGCTTTTATATGAGATCATAATGACTCATTATCTTCTTAATACATCAAACTACTTTGTGTGCACATTCTCTGGGTAGTCTATAGATTATTATATTAGTTCCTTATTACTTTTCTAAGAGGACTATTGTGAAATGAGAGCTTATTCAAACCAAGTATGGGAACGTTTATTGAGAGATGGCATCTTGCAGATATGTGCACTTTTTAAAGTGAGCTTTGCTAGTAAATTTATGGAAACCTGTCTGACCTAGAAGAACCAAAGGTTGTCTGACTGTCTAGAGGACTCTAGAGCCTATATACAGGGTGTTGTTTACACTTTATGGTAAAAATAAAGGTATATGTGCACGCTCAGGCTATGTTACTAGCACCC
>CM070032.1:82339334-82356739 GCA_036250615.1 Ptychadena robeensis | reverse complement strand
GGGGGGGGGGGGGGGGGGGGGGGGGGGGGGGGAGAAGGGCATCTTGCCCCTCCCCGCCTGATCGCACCCATAGACAGTGAATGGGCATGGTTGAAGTGACATGCAATTTTATTTTTTTTTTAAATACGCCCATCCAGGTCTATGGCCGCGGCCCGCGATCAGAAACACGGTGACTTGCATTTCAGATCGAAACCCATTCAACTAAATGATCGCCTATGTGGGAGCATGGCCTAACAGTTTTGACAACAAGTTTACCTGACAATTTAAAGCAGACAGGTTACTAATTAACTGTAACTGACAATGTATTGGAGATATTACACTCACCGGCCACTTTATTAGGCACACCTTGCTAGTACCGGGTTTTTCCTTCAGAACTTCCTTCATGGCATATATTCAACAAGGTACTGAAAACATTCCTTAGAGACATCGGTCCATATTGACATGAGAGTATCACACAGTTTTTGGACCATTCTCTGTAAGGGCTTGTCCCCACAGTCGACCACTTCCATTGTTTTTAGGGGGGTGGTCCCCACCTGCGATCTTTGTCAGCCGTGAGCGCAACAAGCCCTTAACCCTAGAGATGGTTGTGGGTGACAATCCCATAAGATCAGCAGTTTGTAAAATACTCAGACCGGCCTGTCTGGCACCAGCAACCATGCCACGTTCAAAGTCACTTAAATCACCTTTCTTACCCATTCTGAAGCTTGGTTTGAACTGCAGCGGCATTGAGATGCAACCATGTGATCAGTAATTTGCGTCAACGAGCAGTTGGACAGGTGTGCCTAATAAAGTGACCGGTAAGTGTAATTGTGCTGGCCTTCCATCAAACCTTAAACTTTCTAGGATTTTTTTTAAATATTCATTCTGGGCTTTTATAAGTATGAGATGCAGGTCCTTGCATGTATTGGGCCATGTTCACATCTATGTGGTAACATGCACTGTGGTAAGGCAGAATGTTGATGTCATTCACTTGACTTTTGTACTGTCTCTAGGCGGAGGTGACCATCTTGGTAGAGGCATGAGTTTACCTCCTCATTTTAGTGTCTCCAGCAAGAAGACCAGTAAGCAGCGTAATTGTGACGTCATAATCACCCAAGTCTTACATTTCGAAGGGCAATGCTCTATATATTGCACTTGTAGATACTCATCAGGCTGTAGGACTCTGAAACATTATAATGTCCTTCTGTTCCTTTTTAGAAGGCATTTTAAACAGAAGGCATATCTTTTAAGAATCCTGCCTAAACACCTTTAAGATTTCCAATTTCCATGCTAACTTTGGCAGATATAGAGTCACTTTAATATGTATATGTTTTTAGTCCCTGAAATAAATAGTTTTGTTCTGTGGCAGCAGGCCTAGACTTGTGTATAACTTCTCAGTTACTATGTTTGATTTACAGTGATTTCAGATGTTCAGTGTTACTGTGTCTCTTTAAGAATGTAGTCACAACAACTGAGATTTACGTGGACAATTTTGACACGCACCATATACATTGTGAATCCTGTCAGCATGTTGTACTATGTGTGGCTGTGCAGTGAAATGTGTTTAAAATGACTAATTCTAGAAACATGCAATAAAAAGAACCAGAGGATGCCGTTTTATGTTTCTGTTAAGAACTTACCAGTACATTATACGCCATTTTTCTATATAGAAAGTATTCCAATTCTGTAATATATTGTTGACCATTACCAAATAACATACCTCATTATAGAAGTGTAACGATACAGGAAACAACCAAGGCGGCTGAGGTTGGTTTAAACTTTTATTTAACACAACAAGACCCACAGGGTCTCAAACTTCAGCAAAACACATGGCAACAGGCAAGAGTCCAATTTAAGGCAACTGATAGTCCAACAAGAAATAAAAGTTCATCAAACCCATGCCTTGTAATGGTTCCTCAGGTCAGCGGAGACCACAGTGACTTGACCGACCACCAGGGCGGGTAGAGCATGATAGATAGTCCTGCAGCAGGGCACGTTCCACTGAGGCAGCGGCCGGTGGTCTGCCAGTGAGCGAGCGAGCGCAGGACACAGAGGGTACCACCCCACTCTGAGCAGAGCACTCCTCGTAGGCAGAAGGGTCAGCGGCGGGCAGTCAGCCGGCCCACGTACTATTCCGCTCCCCCGCTGTACGTACGCCGGTGCTGAAACCTGGAAGGTAGGTCTGGCAGAGGAGAGGGGCACAGGGCAGTCCTGTCTTACATCCTCAATCCTCGGAAGGAGCCCGGCCTCTTCCGGGTGGCTCTCTTTTATTTCCTCGGAGGGCCCAGAGGCATGCTGGGGCACGTTCTCAAATGGACCTTCACCCTGCACCCCGCTAAAGAAGTTTATGGTTATTTTCTGTAGAATTTAGATTGGGGTCCTGTATATGAAGAACTATTGATCATTTTACATCAGAGTGAGGCCTAACTGGCAACACACAACTCGCACATTCGTGTTTGCTGCTCTACACATGGATGTTGTATGAATGGACTGCCAAAGATTTACAATAAACGCAGTCGGGCAGTTTTCAATGACACTTCAGTGCCAACGCAGCAGGGTGGTTATCAGGCGGGTATGACAAAAGTGATCCTTTTATTCACATTACGTACTATTCATAGAGCCCTCTGTGTTATCCACCCCTTAGAAGAAGTGAGCGGGCAAATGTTTTAATCTTATTCAGAGCTCTTTTATCATCTATAATGACTGGGCTGTGATCACATGGACCAGATTATATAGGCTATTCAGTTATACAGCTAATTGTATTGTGGCAATGAAAGCCTATTTAGTATGTAAGGCAGTCTTTGGGTAGCCTAGGCATCATGGTGCCAGTGTAGTACTTGAAGAGTTAATGGCCACAAAGGGAGCTTTGATTTCCTGTAGGTTTAGGAATGCCAAGTATTTACGTGCACCCTGGCACTGGGCTCCTGCAAATTGTCTTTGTGAGGTTGGAGAGGGAGAGTTCAATGCTTCTGTCTTGGAAAGCAGCTCCTGTAGATCCACAGCTCCTCTATTCTAACTTCCCTTGTCTTGTTGTTTTCACACGGCTGTCACCTCAGGGAGTTGTCCAGGTAAAACATTACCAGATGTTTTGCATAGACATTTGCCTTTGAGGTAGTTAAACGTCTACCCATCAAGTGTTTTACAGGCTGACAACATTACTGCACTTCTATTGTACTATGAAACTGTTTAAAGCTAGGCATACAAGGTTCGATTTTAGCACATCGATTTTCGATGACATTTTCGGTCTTGATCTTTTTATCTGACAGGAATCGTAATCGATTCCATAGTACTGCCACATGGAAGGTTCAATCGTAATACAACCAAAATTGTTGATTTTAATTTTGATTTAAAAAAACACGGGAAAGAGACTAAGGCTTTGTTTCCATTGCGTTAGGTCCCAACGTAACGTAACGTACCTGCTCGGCGGAGACTCTGTCTTCATTGCGGCGAGCCGCTCCACCGATGTAAGGCTGAACATAGTCGAGTACGTTCAGCCTCTGCACCGGCGGATGTGTAAACAGACCATCCGCCGGCAGGCAATGTCTGTGGGATATGTCGGGACCCCTGCTAAGCGTATACGCTTAGCGTAGGGGTCCCGACGTATAATGGAAACAAGCCCTTAAGGTAGCCATACACAGGTTGATTTTTTTCACTCGATTTTTGATCCATTGATCACGGTGCACCGACTAAAAGTCGGATCGGACATTGAACCGACATGTTGGTTTTTTTTTGGTCGTTCGTTTGGCAATCGAAGTACGTTGGTGGACCCATAGCTCCCTATGCAGCAGCCTTTCCAATTGATGGATTTTGTGGAATTGGCCCATCTGCAAATCAACCGCAAATCGCATTCCCAAGGTGGTGTGCCATTGATATCTGATCAATTGCTGATTCCTCAATTGCCTGAAATTATTGGATCGGGAACTGATTGGTAACAAATTGGCCCGTGTATGGCTACCTATATATAAATGTGTTTATGGAATACAATAGAGACGACCAACAAACAAAATGCTACTATTTAGTTAGATCGTTGTACAATCAACAAATAATTTCCAACATGTCCGTTCAATGTTTTGATATGTATTGAACAATTTCGCCGATCTAACCATTTGTGCAGTATACGATGTTAAGCCAGCCTGACACTGTTCAATATTTCCATTCCATCAACTTAAAACAATTGATTTGGGGGAGATGGATTCCTGCACACCTGCACAATCGATCAAAAGTGATCCAGATTGATCAAAAAGTGATCAGACTTGTTGGTTCATTTTACTCGATTGTACAAACATCTGGCTGTTTTTCTAGGTACTTAGATCAATTTGTTTACAATCGTATTTATGATCATAATAATGATTATATGTTTGATCAAGATTACAATCGTACTTTGCATGTGCTCCATAGTTTAATAGTAAATCGAACATGTGTAACTGGATCACAATTTGTGGTGGTATGATCGGTCGATGTTAGACTGGCGCATGACCGTAAATTCTAATCTAAGATCAGTCGTGCAAAAGGCAACCCTTGTATGGCTAGTTTTATTACCTGCAATTTCCAAGTTCTCTATTGTGGTAAAAAAAATATAAGTCTACACAGCAACTAGCAGAGTGGTTTAAATCTCAGCAATGGGGTGACAGAAATGCAAATCCATAGCCAAGTCAAACCTAGTACAATATTTGTACTAAGCCGGGGGGCAGCCAGGCAAACGGCATAATCCGAAGGAGAACAGCAGCAGCAGCGTACCTGATGAACATGTTCATGAACAGATCAACTTCCATTTGTCCATACCGGTGTCTTGACTGGCTCCTAGTGCCTACCCACCCTTCAAATCTGAGTTCCGCTGCACAGGGAATGATGGAAGGTTGACACACAGTCAAAATCGGCTATATGTCCTAATTGTTTTTACTGACAAAACAAAGTGTCATGAATTCATAACTGATGTTTTTACAAACCTAAGAGCACACTTGTAAGATGAAATTAGCAGAATGAGTCTTCTTGAGAGCAGGTGGTTTTTTATATACAAGAATGTTGGTATGACCGTTTCTGCTGGAAACCACAAAATTTCATTCCTCATGATTAAAAAGTTTATTAAAGTTTATACTGGACAGCATCTTGCCAGCCTAGCATCTTTTTTTCCTGAGTTGAATCTGTCCTCAAATCTACAAAAAGCAACTATAAAAGACTGATTACACCTCAGAATTTGTGGGTGCTTTAGGGTGACAACCAGCAGAGGTATAAATGCCATGGTCTTCTCTGTGCTTATGACTGTTCAGAGTATGGCTATGTCCCCACTTGGGCAACTACCTGCGATTCTAATTGCGGCACGGTGTTTACTGGCAGATTTTCTTGCTAGTGATTGGGCTCCTTTTTGGATGCGTTTTTCTGGACGCAATTTGGGCAGACAGGAAGTGTGGGGGGGGGGACAGGTAATCTTGAATGTTTTAAAACTTTTCTATTTATTAAAAGTTTTGTAGTCCTAGAGCTGAACAAGGCACTGCAGCTATTTTATCGTCTACCATTTAGTGCACAAGTAGCATAGGCACAGATGCATCTCTTGGGCTAAGAAGTGGCTTGCTGGAATGGGAATACACATCGCATATTCTCTATCCGTTATATCAGTGATGGTGAACCTATGGCACGCGTGCTGATGGTGGCACAGAGGAAAGAACTGCAGCCTTTTGGCTCTTAATGGTGTCAGTCCTCTTCCCCCTCTCTTCTGATTGCACACAGTGCCCCATACCCTCTCCTATTCTATCTTATAAGAAAGTAGAGTTTGTGTCTACATGTTTTGTGTGTGTGTATGTGTCATTCGGATTATATTGCCATGCCGGCACTTTGAGATAAATACATTGGGTTTAAGTTTGGGCACTGGGTCTGTAAAAGGTTCTCCATCGCTGGGTTATACTGTTGGGGCGAAGTCATTGTGTTGAGTTTATAGTGAAGAGTGTAAGGCTAAGTTTTTAGACTGTCGGTTCTCGAGCTGCTTTCAGCTCGAACCAAATGCGCGCTCCCGCAGCTGCAGGAGAAACCACTCCCTGTGATTGTCTCCAAACAGTGCAGGCGATTTCAGGGCGTCTAATTAAGGATCATATAGAGGTCCTATGGGACAGCAGCCCGAAAAACGACCAGCAGCCCCCTAATGTGGCGTCTGCTGGTCAGCCACATTAAAGGGTCGTTTACCGGGCAGTAAAAAAAACGCCAGTGTAAATGTACCCTAACTGTATATGCTGCATGCTGCATACCTGTGTATAAGCTTGTAGTTGGAAACGCACATGCAAAGGTGACAACTCCATGTTAAAGTTAAGGTAAAGTTAGTGCTGTCACCTTTGAACAGAAAGTTCTAATGAGGGCTCATATTGGCTTGGATTGACAGTTTAGTAGTGGATGTATGCAAGCTTGCACACATAATACAAATAATATAAAAAATCTTACTGCAGCTATTGTCAAGTTTGTAGGCTGCTTTTTTGCTAAATTGAATTTACATACATATTCTAGGAGCAGCTGAGGATATGGAAATCCAAATGTACAGGTTTTTACCATTGACCTTGGAGACCGTCTGAAGCATTTGGTGGCCTCATTCCCATTTATCCTCCAAGATCTCTTCTATTACTTTTGGGTGGTCTGACCCTTTTTTGTTCAAGCAGGTTGAATGCTTGAGAGTATGTGATAATGGACAGGATGACCTGCCAAAATAACATATTATCGTCTATACTGCAGAGAGTGTTGTGCAGGAGGTTTATGAGCATTCCCTGAAAACTTCTCCTATCCATGATTAGCACAATGGAGGTAATGACAAACCTTCCAGACTTCTAGTTCGGTACAACGATGTACGCCTTTTCCCTGTAGTGTGAAACCTAGTAGAATATATTTTCCTTTCATTGTAACATTACGCTGAAACTGACCAGAATTTTCCAAATCTTTGGAAGGATGACCTCATTTCCACCACCTTGTCTTGGCTTGACGAAGGTAATAGAAGAATCACATGAGTAGACAACTCTTTATGGTATAACAAAAAAAAAAACAAAGTTAGGTAATGGAACCTCATATACCACTGTAATATTAAGGTGTTTAATTTCGTCCTAACGTGTAATGCTATATATTGATGTCGTCTCACTTTTATTGCAAGGTAAAATTTTACAGCCTATTTTAGGAATTGGAAGTTTTCATGGAAAATGTATTATACTAGAATATTTTAAGCTTTTATGAAACAATGATAGAATCTGCATGTTCTTACTACATAAAAGACTCTGTGGGTTCCAAGTAGCTTATTTTTCTCATATAAGCTCAGTGTATGCATGCTTTCGAGGGAAGATAACCAGATTATATCTGGTATTTGAAAGGTAAGGGTGGCTATACACGGTTTGATTGATTTTAAAGGGATACTCAAAATAAAATAATATTTTATATATATATATATATATATATTTATTTTTATTTTTTTTATATATGGTGCACTTCTATACACAGCTGTATACAGAGTTACATGCTTTTTTGGTCAGCCGTGGGTGGCCAGCTTGGACTACTACAGAAGGAAGTGATTGCCGAGTACCCTGCAGGGAAATATTGGCTGCTTCGCAATCATGTCCCTCAATTCTAGCAATATGAGCGAACAAGCAGGAGTTCTAGGAGGCGGGGAAGCAGAGGTAGGCAGATTCTCCCTATGATGGCTTCTACGCCTCATGGAACTTTGTCCGTGGCTGGTACCCCCTTGCTTGGCCCATATGTCCTACTTTGGTAAAACTCGTTTTCAGTCACCCAAAGCTATGAAGGCTTGTGATGTAAGTTGCGATGCCCCCCATGCACACTTGGGTAATATGTGTCATGTGTGCATGATGAAACTTGTGTGGAATCTGCTAATCTTTGTTTAACTTGTGCCTGACGTTGATTTACATCTTTCTCCATATATGCTAGTTATCAGTTTTTAGAAGACTATAATTTAAATATTGTACAGATTCTTCTAGGAAATTTAAAATAGCTGCATTTTGGGTGGTTTTAATAGTCTGGTGAGTGGAGACGAATGCTGAAATATCAAAGACAAGGTAAACAGAACCGTGCATGATGATCCTGCTACAGTTTACATCTTCTCTTTTGTCAAGGAGAATCATCAACACTTCTTACCGTGGTCTGTGAAGTTGACATATGTTCTCCTTTAGCACATCGAGGCCCTAACTGTCAGTCTGGAATCCTGTAATATAGTATTAAAATGTCAAAGGCACGTGATCCGCTGAGAAGATTACAGGATAATGTGGATCTGCATACCAGTGTATTTTTCTGACTTGCTGGAACTGCACTGGCTACATTTGACTCTGTTTGCAGATCATTCATCAAAAGATTGCATCAACTTAGATTGTGAAATCCTTTCATGCCGTTTGTAGAAAATATAGCCCCCTTTGGAGATGGAACTGGCAAAGATACAGTACAAGGGTAGTTAGCGAGAACGTCATCAAACACTTTAGCTGCCGACACAACTTTTCAAGAATGGAAAAAGATATAGATTTATGTGCCTGTGTCTTAATAAAATGTCAAGTTCATTCGGCCAAATCGTATTCTTTGGGAATTTGAACATTTGAGAACTAAGAACCTAAAGGGATAGAGTAACTTTGAAATAATAATAATTCTGGTACTTTGATTTCAGGGTTGAGTTTCTGAGCTGGAACAGAATGCATTTACTGAATTTAACACATATATATGTCTGGACCTGTCGAAACATTGCCTTGGGTACAATGCAGTGGCATGTTCATGACACTTTGGGCGCATCCTCATGGTGACAACAGGCAGTCTCTAGAAATGATCTCTGCTCATTGCAATGAACATTTTTTTTAAAAAAAAGTAAATTTTAAAAGACTGTCGCAAGTGCCTATTACACATTAGTGGTGCATGGAATTGGCACCCCTATGGTGGCTTGGCCAATAAAAGCACTTGGTCCTGCCCCTTTATCAAATCATAAGCCAATGTGGCCTATGAGTCAAAAGGTTTGCCCACCCCTGCTCTACACTCCTGTAGTTCACTCTAAAATGACCTGTTTTCTATAGTCTTATTTTTTCGTCCCATTGTATGCCCCCTGTGTCCCTTCCCTTTCCCATCTTATTGTGCAAGGCAATATAAATATAGTAGTAACAGACAAAACAGGACTCCTCTCCTCTTAGTATTAAGCTAGCCATACACGTGTCGGATTCCATGGCCAATTGATCCAATTGATTCCGGCGATCTCAGCGGGAATGGGAGCTGCAATCAATCAGCCACTTAAGACGATCCGATCGCTGCATACCACCTTGTCCGAGTGATCGCGTCCAATTGATCGGGGGCTCAGAATTGGATCCGACAGAGAACCAACATGCCAGATGTAATTTGTCAATGCAGTCTTCCAAATAACTTTACTATGTGCAGATATTTTAGTTAAAGCCCTTTTTGTGTTTAGAGAAATTGCTTGATGATCCTAAACGCCACTTGGTCTCCATTTCGAATGTCTGATTTTTGTCTGTGCAAGTGTGGATGCCACCAGTCTGAGATCTTCCACATAGGTCTTGTATGATTTTTTTTCTTGCTTACATAGCCCATTTGACTGAAAATACAGAAAATTAGATAGAGCAGTGCCATTACCGATCATTTGCCCTACCTTTTGTTAGGTCCTCTTATGGACCAGGTCCTAAAAGCTCCAGAACTATATGTTGCATGTCTGTAATAAAACTGCTTTAAGATATTCTAATCTGAGTTGGGGTTCTTTCACACAATACATGCTGAGCTGTGTACCACCAACTTAGTGTTAGAATTGCACAGTACTACTCATTGGTGTGTCAAAAATGATTGCAGCAATGCGTTATTCATTATCACATAATGCAACATGGCAATTCATAACACAGAGATCAATAGTGATAATGGCAGTACAGCTTTTCTATGGAACTCATAGCACACTGGTAGTGTGAAAGGGCCTCAAGGGATTTACTATTTTGTGTACTGGTTCTCAGTCAGTATGACTAAAATGTCTGTAAAACCCACCTGCCTACCTTTTTTAAGTTGGGCTTTTTATAATTTATTAAAGAACTACACCGGAGTAGATGCAATATGGGGACATATATTGTGGCTACACCATGATCCTCACTCGTACAATAAGACAAACGTTCTAAAATCTATTATTGTGGTGTTCTTGTTCAGTAAAACTGTGTAAGTAAGAGTTCCCATGTGGATTTGAAGTGTTTCCATATTGGCTCTTAACCGCATATATTATCAGCAAAACACCAAATTCCTGCTCTTTATCTCTGTCAAGCTAATTGTCAGGAAACTGTGTTTTATGGCTTATACCCATAGCTGATCAAGGCTACAATTTTGACAAGTGTGATGCTTGTTAACATGAATTCATAGCGTTTTATTCCTTTTTGTTTTACATATTGCAAGCATCATTTCTGCTTTTAAGGTTAACTTGTATTTAAGAAGTGTTCTCAGCAAATTTTTGTATATTATATAGTCCCAATCCTAGTGCAATTTCTGAAAATTCTTTTTTTTATAAAAAGAGACTTTCTCTCTAACAATAAGATGCATACAGATAATTAGAAAGACTAGTGTGTGCGTCCACCCGTCTGTCTTGGCATGTAGTAGCTATACAGGTTTGAACGAGGAAAGCTTTGTTCTTATGATGCATTTTTGAGCTTCCTTACCTCTGTAAAATGTGTGGTTAGTTTGTTTCATGACCTTCAGGGAGGACTATAAATGGAGAAAGCTTTGGCTTGTCAAGTCCTGTGGAATATAGAACTACGCTGTCCTGCCATACTTGAGGTGGCCCTATTTTGCTCAATCAATAGTATCATTACACAGTGTGATAAATGCAAAACTGCTTGATTTCTTTTTTGAAGGCATACCCTTGGAGTGCCCCATTTTAGTTGGGAAAATCTTAATTTAAACCCCTCTTCCACCTTTGTCCCCATTTTCCCAGAAATCTCCTGTGAACTGTCAGTAGCGGCTATTAGAGAGTTCACTGAATTTTCTCCTGTAGCCTGGTGCTCTTGACTGCCCCATCTCATGCTGATGTCATCAAAGCGCCAGGTCCAGGGTTTGAGAGGCTGGAGGTGTCCAAACTGGGCTCTCCACCTACGCAGCCTGCCCAGGGCACCCCCCTCTCCTCATCACATGTGTGGTGTCTCTTCGGCTATGTTCCCACATAGGAGATTAATCGCGCCTCAACTGATGGCCGTGATCGCGCGGTCGCCATTGGACCGGCGATCAGAATTGCAGCTCCTGCGATTAAGCATGCGATTAAAATTGTGAGTGTGTACATAGTCTTCTGGGTATTGGAACACAGAAATTCTGGTCCAGGGCATTACGTCACTTCCGGAAAAAATTCCCTCACGGCCTGTCTTGTCAGCCATGGTTACAAGGAATGAAATGAGTATCCCCCCATTGTGTATCCTGATCAATAAACTTATCAAGGAGAAGTATTCAACAAAATGTTTATATACATATATCCCCACTATATTGGTACTGTAACTCTCTATACTTACATCAACTTGTGGGTCTCCATTGGCTCATAAAATTTGCTCATACAGGTTCTCAAGAACATATCGGCACATGAAGATCTTAGGGCCACATTAAGCTACTTATGAACTGTATTTTTATTCCATCCTGCCACGTATGAGCCTGGTCCTCCCTCCCACTGTCAAAGATGTTAGTCTCAACAATATCCAAGAATTGTTTGGCCCGAAGTCCACCGAATACAATCTTCTGACAATGATTTGTAATGCACATAGTGTCTTTTACAGTTTATTTGCTTAACAACGCCAATATATACAAACACACAAAAAAGCATATATATTTATTTCAGCCTTTGTCATTCGAATGATGGAACTGCTTGTGTGTGTGTATATAAGATTTTTGGACCCTCTCAATTTATTTTTGTGCTATTTGTATATATTTCTTTGCTGCTGACCTACAACATGATCTTTCTATAAATGGCTGGGAAAATACATTTCTTTACTGGACTTGCCATCGTCTTTCCCTGTGACACCTCTTAGATCAGATACAATTGCCTGTGTAACATATGTTTGAGTATCCATGCCAAAACAGAATATAGATTCAAAGTTTAGTTTACATTTCCTTATAAATACAAGACACATGAGTCATTCTGTTAGCTGCTGCGTGTCCTATACTTTATATAAATACGTTTTTCGAATGAGTGTCATACTTCCTTTCCATCTTTCCTGATCTCACTGTTCTTTGCTCCTTGGTCACATTTCCCAACAGGAAGCACTAAAGAGTCAGGATAAGGTGACATAATCCTTTTTATATAAAGATGAATTAATCACAATATTGGTATTCCCTCTATAGCACGTCTATGTGCCAACATCCCAGCAATCATAATAGTCAAATGGTCATTTGCTTTTAATTTTAAATCACCATTTTTACTCTTAAAGATTGGCCTAAAAAGTCCCCCTACCCCTGGGTTCTCCAGGGGGAACTTACTTGGTGAGAATCTTTACTCTCACTAAACGTTTCCATATTCTCTTATTTTGGGATGTGGCCCCTTTCTTGAAAATGCTCTAATTATAGACTAAATTGTACTATGTTCTAGTACATCAAATGTTAAGCTTTGGAAACACCATAAAGCAAAGTTAAATTGACCTGTACTGCATCATTGCTGCCACATAGATCAATAGATATCTGTGCATAAGTATGCATTGGAGGTAAAACCAAGCCTAGATAAACTGTCAACCTCAAGATTTTGAGAAAAGCAAAACCTGATTTTGAAAAATTACTGCTGGAAACCATTTTTCTTTTAGGTTTCTATATTGTGAGTAGACATACAGGCCCATTTGGTCTTTTACATTTCCTGATGGTTTGCTGGTTAGGTTGGGCTACTTCTACTGAATTCTGTAGTGAATTTCTACTCATTGGTACTGTTGTCCAATATGACAAGCATGACCTTTTAACTAGATAGGGTGTCCATATATCACCAGGTTAGGTGAAAAAGCTTGTCTGTCTAGAGTTGTGAAGCCGTAAATCTGTAGAAGATCTGTAACACACATTCAGAATAATGTGTGCTGAAACTTCTCAGATGTAAAATCCTTTATTTCCTGGTTTAAAAGAGAAGGAATGCTGACTAGGCAGCACATTAAATTTTCTAGCGATGTGTCTGATCTTTTTGAAGTTAAGAAAGTCTACTAGTCCGTTTTTGAGAGAGTATCTGTCTCCAGGGTAAGAGCCGGTAAAGAGAGCAGTCCTGTTTTTCTTCTTACCTGGAATGGTGAGATCCTGGTTCTATCCTTGCCAACTTCATGGCGTCTTGCTCATTCCGCCTTATTTTCTGTATTGTAAAATAAATGAAACGTCCGACATTGAGGTAAAGACCCAATCCTAACATTTAAGGCATGCGATGAAAGATCTTTACCAGAGTACCGTTCTCTGATTTTCTTAAAAACCCAGAAACCAATGTCTAATGGAACCTGTAGCATTGATCCAGAATTGCAATGTCCAGCTTTAACGGGAACAACCAAAGAGTGGTTTGCTTTGAGGAAAAAAGATGGCGTAAAGTCTCTGCGGATTTGAGCTGGTGGATCCCTCCTTTCCTTTTGAAATAGATGAGAGTTCATCATGTCAATGGCTATCTGAAGCTACTTTCCTGTTGAGTGGACTGTACGGCTTCCTGAAATCATTACAGCTCCTTTTCAATTGCAGAGCATATTTCTTTTGTCACAAACGCCTATTTTTGCTGCTATTACAAGTCTGTTTCTGTGCGTGTGTCCTTTTTATCACTGTCACGTTTTTGTATCTTGCTGTAAAATACAGCACAGTGTGCTCCGCTGATAGCATGGTGTTGAAAGGTGTTTATCTTCTGGGTATTTCCAGCCATGCATTCTGTCATAAATGGTACCATTCCCTTTTTAGGGAAGATATAAACTGTTTAACAGACTTTAAATGTCTAAAAGAAATGAGACAGCATGAACTTTTATTTGGCAGTTGGTAATCCCGATGACAAATGAACGTATTTTGGCTACAAACAGCCGTGTGTGACCTTATAGTGATCTTGGACTAAGAAACGATGCTCATTAATATGTTCTACTATACCGGCAACATGCTGAAATGTGAAATTTATAGGCACTAGCTTTGTTAGCTATGCTTTTAAATGGGTCCCAAGGAGAATTTTCCTTATGAAAGCTGTGTAAGGCTCCAGTTCGCTAAAATCCCTGTGTTGAAGGCCTTTGAAGACTATAACAATCCAATGGTCTGAACCTCCGTCACATTAAGGTCAACATTGAGCTCCGTGACAACATGAACGCAACGCATACTGACATATTACTAAAGTGCTCACGCACGTCAGCCCATTAATTTAAAGGGGCCGTGTTATCGGCTGTGCTAACAGAGTGAATAGGGGAGGGTGCTTGTGCTCTCTGGATGCTCTGACATTAGCACATCCAAGCTCATAATGTATGAATGTAAATTTATACCCTGGCCTTTCTTTCCACATTTTGTAGAGTCTCCCCACTTTATCTTTCACATATGGAACAATAGAAATGGCAACGGCTGCCTTAAACTCCTTTCTGATGGACACACCATATCGCCTTATGGTACAGAGTCATTTATTCCAAACTGCATACAGCTATTTCAGGCTCATTGGCTATCATCAGTGCAGTGCATGGAATAAATGGCACTGTACCATAAGGCTGTATTTACACTGTACACCAGTGGATCTGGATGTGCATTTGGCTGATGGGGTGTAAAGGAATAATTTTCATGGCTTCACCTACTGTCCGGAAGTGAGGATTTTTCCTTAACCTTTGGGATTTGTGCATGGATTGGAGCATGTAAATACTGTCTGTTTTAAGAAGGCTTTACTGTGCTACGCACTGCTTGAGTTGAGGGCTTTTACATTCCTTTAATCCCTTTTCACCATAACCTTCATGGTTATATACCATACCATAGACCAAGATAAAGACCTTTAGCAGTACCATATATTAAGTGACAAATATATAAATGTATTATATTAGAGAAACGTTGCCTGTTAACCTCAATGTCTCTAGCTGTAATCCGTACCTCCATCACGGGAGGTCTTTCATCTGTGTGTACAATGACAGAACAGAAGCAAGCTTATCTTCTATGGGGCAGTGACTGATGATAACTCTTCCCTCACCACCCAGACTCTCACCCTCCTCTCTTCTACCCAGGAAGGTGGTGGTGGTTATGATCTCATATGTGCTTGGGGAAGGGAGAAGATAATGTGAAAAACCCTTCATCTTAGAGTTCTAGTTAAAAGGTATATTGCCTTTATACAAATTAAGAAAACACAGCTTTCTTTTGAAGTCTGTGGTATTTTATTGGTTGACCATTGTATTAAAATCAAAATCTTCTTTGTTTCACTATTACAATTTTGTCTGGAGATTTTATTCACAATAACCACAGTTGTATCATGCATTCTAATAATGAAATACATCAAATACGTGTAGTAAACCAATACAATTTAAATATGATCTGAGATCCCAGAGGGGAGGAGCGTGTCACGATTCAGATCTGAATTGGTGGAGGAAGCGAGACAGGAAGAGTCTCACTCCTCCATCTTGCATGCTGGAGGACAGGACATTCCAGGCATGGTGCCGCACGAGCGAGCAGACTGGAAATTTTTTTTTTTTTTATTAGGGAGGCTATCCCTGGATGAATGCTGCATGAAGGCAAGTTATGTATGTATGTATATATGTGTGTGTGTGTGTGTATATGTGTATATATATATATATATATATATATATATATATAATATAATATTGTTTTAATTTTTAGAGTTTACTTCAGCTTTAAGACTTAAACACACAGCTTGTAGCAAAAATTTAGTTTTTATGCTGCAGAGTTATAGATAAGTGGCTCTGTATTTTGCATAAGCATTTCAAAAACCCTTCTGTCTCTTCAGGGGACAGATCTTTAATTGTACTTTTGTTTTGAAAAATTTTGAGAAACCCTTAAAGTGGACCTACCACCTCAGTATCTGCTTCCTATTATTGGCACCAGAGGTAAAAAAAAAAACGTACCTGGTGGGATCTGTCAAAATGTGCTGGCGCCCCACCTGTCCTGTGACATGCTGCCATCTCCGGCTGCAAGTGGATGTAGGGAAAGAAGATGTCCCCTCTGACATCTGCCTCCCATAATCACCGTTTTCTCTGCAGCCAGCCAAATCTGAATCCAGTGACGCTGGATGGGCGGAGCATCACCTGATTCAGATCTGGATTGGTGGAGAGACTGGAATCCTCACTTCTCCATCTTACTTCCTGGAAGATTGGACACTCTAGGCCTGTCTGTGCTGGAACGAGGATGAGGGGAAGGTAAGTATGGGATTTTACGGCATTCTAAATACAATTGACATGTCTGGTTACTACCCGTGTTTTTTTTTTTTTTTTATGTTGTACAAAACATCAAAGGTGGACCAACTGGATCACCAAGATAATTATTGGAAAAGGCTCTCAAGAACGTAAATTTTTTTTTTCCTCTTAACACTTCTACAAAACATCACAGAATTGTGGTTACTACAGGTTTACACAATTTTGTAGATAAATCCCTGATTAACACATCATTCTGGTATATCTATACAGGTCTGGAAGTTTAGATACAGATGAAAGGTATATGCGTATTCATTAGGGATGTGGAAGTAAGCACAGAATTATTGCTAGTACTCACTATTCCTATAAAGTTCTAGGAAGACAATTGCACAACTAGGATTCTGTCCACCAGAGCAGAATAATGAAATATTTAGCCGATGGCCAAGCCATAAAATAATAGGGCTTGAAAGAGCTGGCAAGAGATTTGCAGTGGGGTATGGCTGTCATAGTTGTGAACATATGTCCTGGCTTCCTTCATTGTGCTTTCTTTTCTCTGTGTGTGGATTTAATTTTTCTCTTTTTCTAGCGTGGAAAAAAACATCTGGGAGGCAAAAAAACATCTGCTTTGATTGCAACCAGTGGGGAAATCTGACCAATCATCAGAATTGATGGCATTTGTTGTTCCACATAAAGACAGCTGTCACCGATAAACGTTTTCAATTCATACCAATTTATTTTTGTTTCCATTATTTAAATATTACCTATATGTTTTATGTTCATGTTTTGTTGGAAGGCTTTGCAATTTCTTACATTCAGAAAATGAGGGAAACAGATCTTTTAAAGAAACACTAGTCCTGGAACCCCTGTCTGTCCTTATTAATATTTGTGTTTTAAACATCTTAATTGAAGTAATGGGCAATACAATGTTAAAGTGTACATGTTAAAATCTAGAAATAAATCATAGTAAAACTGCTTTGAAAAAAGTACAATGCAAGTCAATCCTTTGCAGGGGGGATGTCTTATTTTTCCATGAAGAAGAATACGGCACTGGGGTATCAGGGTGGTGGTGGGGGAAGGGGGTCACTTAAAATGACACAGAGGATCAGAGGGTGGGAATCAAAATGGCACAGGAGCCTCGGGGGGGGG
>CM070032.1:82291937-82336928 GCA_036250615.1 Ptychadena robeensis | reverse complement strand
GGGGGGGGGGGCTCGATAATGTTCCTATGAAGAAAAGGGGAGCCCAGCAAGGAAAGTTTGGGAACCACTGTGCTCCAGGAGGTGGCACTTTGCAACATCACTTCAGAGTCCCAGATTGAAAAAGGTTAAGAACTACTGTTCTAAATAAAACTTGCACATGTCTATATATTTAAAATGCATGTTGCTTCTCATCCCCATTGTTCTCCTAGATAACTTGGACTCCATTTAGGCCAATCTTTTTATATCCTTTAAATAATATTTAGACCTGTCCAGACAGGAATATTGACTCGCACAAAGATTCATTATAACTGATTGGGTGGTCTGTAATCCACTAATTGTGTCTAGCAGAGGACTTGGCTGGAAACCTGTAAGACCCAAGTTTATTACAAAAAAACTGAATAAAAATATCATATCTTTACACTGTCTGAAACCTGGATTGCATTTTGACAGCGTACTGCCAATCTGATTTAATGTTTACGTTTAATGTTAAAAAAAAATGATAAAGCGGGCCTTTTTTTAAAATCTATATCTTTTTAAATGATACATGTATTCCTTGCTTCTTACTTTGACCTGAATAACTTATGCAGTACTGCACGCCAATACCTAGGTATTTAGGTCATGTAGTATATCCCAGAAAGCTTAAGGCTACGACCCAATGCTATGTGTTGTTGTTATATGCTGATGAAAATGCATGTATAGTATGTTGTGGCCAAAATGATTCCCTGGCTAGAGCTGGATTTGCAGAATTGTGAATATATTGTAAAAGTTATGTGCGCATGTGTTGGAGGCATGTACTTTTTAAAAAGGAAGGGTGAAAGGCATTACGTAGCTGGCAAATGCTATTAAGCCCTCAATACACGGGTTGATACACTTTCCCGTGACCCGCGATCGATTGTGCAAAGTGGTTCACATATATTCTGCAATGATTCCTCTTCGATTGGGGACCCTGGTCCTGTGTACACCCGGTATTGTGAGATTCTTTCATTCTTTTCAAATATCTCAAAACACTAGCTGGGAGCTGCTGACGGGCAGAGCTGAGAGTAAGACACAAGATGGCTGCAAGGAGGGGGTTCGTCCCCCCTTCCTCTGTCTCAGCTCTGAGCTGTCTGTCAGGCAGCACTGGCTATGATGGGGCTGTGTTGTCCCCATTCACATGGGATTTATGGACATGTCTGTTCCCGGTCCGACCGACAAAGGTCAAGCGGCTATCTAAACAGTTATGGGTACCTTAAGTTGGATATAATTTACTGCGCCGTCATTGTAAACCACCACAGCCTTACTAGGTGCAGTCAAGCTGAAAGCTCTCATGCGTGTTTCTGATGTGTTTTTTAATACAGTACTGTCCTATTGCAAAGTAAATACAAAAGTGTCACTGCATCCACTGCGTAAAGGACACTTTAAATGGCTTCATAATGGATACGTTTGGAGGTGCTAACACTGGGTCACACTGCAAGTCGATGCTGAAGCTCCAATGTGTACTCCAGTACTGACTATGGACTGTTGAATATATATTTATTTTTTATTTAACTAGTTTGTGTTTGTGAGCCCAAAGCCCGTGAGCATGGTATCATCACCAAAATTGCTGGAGATGTTGAAAAGGCTTGAGGGTGTGCTAAAATATGTTCGCCTTCCTACTTGAGCTTAATTTATGCAAAAACAACATATGCTAGAGCATTGAGTTTTTTCTTTATCAAATGTTCCCACAACCCTTTGCTACATCTCCAGCAATTTTTGTGACGAGTGCATGTTCAAAGGCTTTGCAACAAAAGGTCCCCATACACCTTTAGATTTCTCTGTCAGATTTCATTAAGATCTCCTTTTTGTTGTACCAAAACCATGTAATATGAGGAAAAACAAAACCCTAAGGTGAAACTAAATTCACCGTTGTCCCAATGGATAGGGACATCTAAATTGGCAATTGCAGGTACGGGGTGGTTGGTATTGAGGGACTTTTTAAACCATAAAGTCTACCTGTGTTCAATCGCAGAGGACCCGGCTCTACATAATTGTTGGTAGATCTAAAGGATACCTGGCGCAGAGATCTAAAGGTGTATGGCCAGTGAGTGCTGACATTGAAGCTCCAGTATGAAGCCAATGTTCTTGGTCAGCATCCCCAGCTGCTGGAGTCCTATACAAAATGTTTTGTAGCAACATAGACATTTGGCGGAACATAAGGTAACATATTCACTTCAGTTAATAGTGAAGGTTATGTAAGCTAATTTTTGAAAGGCCCCATAAAATATTTACATGTATAAACATTTCTCCAAAAAAACATTGAGCTTGTGTGAAGGAGATAGTCATCACTATGTGACAAACATGATGAAAGCATTCTAGCACTAGAGTCTGTGCTTACAACGTGTATTCATCTGTGAGAAAGTTGTGTGTTTTCATGCACTGAGGCCAGGAATCACTTGTCCTGCTTCATTCGCGCTGTCTGATAATATAAACTGTTCAATTAGTACTTATTTATATTGTTGCGGGTTTACCGCCAGGAGCATGATCGTTGAAGAGCCAATACGAGGTATAAGCAGCAAAGAAAAGACCTCTTCTTCCATCAATGTTATAATAATGTATGTATGTATGCATTTCTTCCCCTGCATCGGTATTACAGTGTCACAAGTCTGCTGCGTCTTCAGGGTAGTCAGGAAAAAGGTCATAATTCAACAAAGATCTAATTTTTCTCCCCATTTAGATTTAGATTCTTTATGATTATTAATATACAGTTTCCAGTAGCAGTTTTTATTTTAAGAGACACACTGTAAGCTATCTATGCTGGGCAGTGTAGTTCTTTAACAACTGGTAGAAGGGAATCACTGCATTAGTTTCTTAGCACAGAAAGTTGGGACTTTGCCATTTATGTCAGCAGAATGCCATGGGACACTAACAGAAGACTATATGCATGCTGAAATCTTTAGGCTGCGTCTATACTAATGAAAACTGCACGGTTTCACCGCGCGTAGACCCTATGGGGAATGACATGCCAGTCTATACTGGCAAGTCATGCCATGGTTGAGGGCGACGTGGGAGCAAATTACAACACCCATTCGGGCCTTGGTGATCTGGGGATGTCCCGCAGATGGACTGAAGACACGTACAGCGCCCATTGGTAAACAATGGTTGTGGTGTGTGATGCACACAAACCGTGTCCGCTGTGTTCCCATGCGCGGTTTACTACAATAAATTTCATGTGGTATTGTGGATACCACGAATACTGCATCCTAAACAGCGCCCAAACAGAGGCCGGGCGCTATAGACACACACATGCCCACACTATTATATGTGACAATATAAAGATAAGTTATGGACAGTACTGCACTAAAACGGAATAAAGTGAATTCTATAATGTAGTCAAATGTAATGTTATCACTAGCCATTCCTTAACCTGAAGTGTGTTTTGTGTGTAATATTCTGGATCAGGAAATCTCTATCCTAGTCGTACAGTTGTAGTTTCTCAGCAGATTGTCTATTTTTTTTTCTTGATTTTCCGAACATATCAACAGAAAACATCACCACAAACAGCATCCAGATGTGAGCCACATGAGCTGCCAAGATAGCTGTCTGACCTCCGAGAAAGTGAGGCAGGACACGCACATTCTCCACCAAATATTTTCTTTCTTTGACTGGCAGATATAAATATAATCCCCACCTTCTGTTCTCTTCTCACACTACGCACGTACCCCTTTAAATGTGGCCTCCCACTGCAAACGTATGGTTTATGCTGCTTCTATTTTTTTATGGAATGGGAAGGAAAAACCAGACATTTACTTGGAAAATGTCTATACAGCTGGTATGACCTGCAACTCTGTGCGTCCAGCATTGTGTAACCTATTTATTAACTATAGTATTCCTGTGTCTGCAATGCTAAACATTAGATATCTGCAGAAATGGTCTATGGACATTGTATACTCCTATGTAAAGACTGCTGTATTCGGGGAGGATCTATGCATTTCGATTATGAGAAAGACTTGGGTCTAGCCAGTTTCTCACACAGTGATGGCTGCTTAGTGATTTGCATCCATAAGCGTATTATCTTCCACAGCTTAAGACTTCATGAAGTCTGAGCCCTTCTCTAAGGTCAGCACCGTGGAGGGGGCCCAGGTGTTTAGTGTGGCTTTTCTCTATACACACAGAACTGAAAAGGTTTAGTGAATCGACCTCCATAACTACCTTCGTATTTGTGGCAGTGATGACCTTTGGAAAAGACTGAGGGCTCATTCACACTAGCTGTACTGCACTAGAACACCGCAGAACAGCTAGGGTCAATGCAGGTACACAGGTTTCCATAGGATGGGACACGCAAGTGCAACTCTGTGCATAATGTGTTTTTCATCCCGCTAACGGATGCGGTACTGCTACTGTATCCGTTATCGACAAAAAACACAGCTGAAAGCAAACTGCGGGTAGCGTGAAAGGGCCCCGAGTGATCTTTCACACTGTACATGCTGCCTTATTCTAAACATACTGCTGTGTTCATTTATGACACACACAGTGACACATGGAAATGGAAAGGTGTGTGTGTGAGCTTATATGTGTACTATACACATGGCTGGGTTATCAAATGTGCCAACACACTGCAGCACACATTTTTCTGCCGCGACAGAAGTGTCTCTTATGCACATTGTCAACCTGTGTTTTTGTTTTTTAACTTGCAATGGACATTAATGCAAACAAGTCTGTGTAAATACTATGTTTCAACCACAGTATAGGGTCATCGCCTCTGTGGGTGCCTCCCGTGTACACAGTTATGATTTGTATTTAAAATATTCTGGTTCTAGTTTATGAAAATGGTGTAGGCTTTTCCTGCTGACCTTATTGCCATGTTATTCCAAAAGTGTGGGTACTCTGTGACATGCTGGCCTGCAACATGCATGATGATCATACGTTCTTACTTTTTCTCTTACTTTTGAAAGTTGTATGTTTTATTCATGGTCATTGAGATTCTAGTCTTAATAGAAGGTAAGCTATTTGAGATAAATATCTGTTTGTATTGTCAGGGTTAATCCTCCCTTTTAGACCTGTTCATAAGATCTTATTTTTCTCTGAGCCATGATCTACTTTGGATTCTGTCTTTTCTTCTCACAGTAGGCCTCTCCTCACTTGGCAAAGGGTGGGGGTGGATTTGTAGAAATGGTATGACTTTGTTCTGACTTTGCATGCAGTACACCTATAGTTGTTACATACATTTACTCTTAAGGCCCCCCATACACCTTACAATCTTTGCATACAATTTCTGTACAATCAAATTTTGTTCTACCAAAACCATGTAATATGAGGACCTTTCCAATCCTTCCAATAACTATGTATTCTATCAGGGAGGCCACTATACTACATAGTTGTTGGTAGATCTAATGGAAATTGTATGGATTGATCTTAAGTTGTATGGGGGCCTTTAGAGTTTGATGTTTGCCTCTAATATCAGCATTGTGTTGTATGTGTTTTCATCATATTTGTATTTCCTCATGTACCTTGCAATGACCCTCCCAAAGTATATGGACATAAAAACCCTTACCCCTAATCAGAATACCCTGGGGTTTTTTTTGTTTGGCTTGGAGAGGGTGGACTCCTGCTCCCTTCACAAGCCTCTGGAGATATGTTTTCAAGCACTGTCTAGTAACCATTTATTCTACTGCAATTCGTTATCCCCGAGAAGACTAGCGGTTAAAAAATTCCAGTTTTAACATGGCTACTGTTACGGCTAGAATTTTAAATTAATATTATTATTATTATTATTACCACCGTATAAAAGTTATTATTATTGGTAATTTTTACAAATCTATAAATATATAGTGTTTAAGTGTATGTGTTTTTTTTTTTATTGCTCTGTGAAAATGTTGGGTTTTTTTTTTACCGTTTTTTCATTTATGGTACTTCTAATTGCGATTATTTTTGTAAAATTTAAGGATACAAAATTCTTACTTAACCAGCATAATAAAAATCTTAATTTGAGGGAAAAAATAGCGGAATTATGTGCTGTGCAGTATTTCTAGTGAATCTTGTGTTGGAACTACTTAACAATTTGTGGGCTGTAAGACATGTAAATTTAAACTCCATAGTTGGGAATATATTTAGGTTGTCTGCACCTGGAAGCTTATTTTCCTACCCAGTATCGTCCTGGGATTTCGTTGACATTCCCAAACAAAAAATAAAAGCCCCATGAGGCCTCTGTACCAGACACTATCCAATCTGGGAATGATATTTCTGTAAGTCTCGAAGTAAATGGTTTTCCTTCCAGCAGAAAGACTGGGTAGATGATGATTAACCCGGTAAGGTTGAAATTAACTTTAAGTCCAAGATTTAACTGTATTTTTATTTTACCTAAGCTATTTGGAGCACAGAGCAGCTCTGCTATGTGGCAGATACTATTCATTTCTTTGTGATAAGTACACCAAACTGTCACAAATTTAATGCTCGGTTTTTACTTAACGAGAGCAGAACATATACATGGTAATGGCATCATGAATACTTACTTTTTGGGTTTACTTACATTTACCTAGTATCTCACGCGGCTGTTTCAAGTAATTTAATGTCTGGCGGTTACTTTATTTTATCAACTCAGGCTGGGCATGCTCAGATCTCGATTGCATGTTTTGAGGGTGTTTTTTCTCTTACAGAGACTTGTTTTCTGGTATAACTTTAATATTCAAGTAGAAGAATTCTTTGAATAACAACGTTTTATATTAGTTTTTTTTATCACCGTTTTAGGTTCAATCATTCATATTTGGACAACTTTTCTCCCTCCTCACACTTAATACACCTTACAATCTTACCATACAATTTCTGTGCAATCAACTTTTCTTCTGCCAAAACCATGTAATATTAGGACTTTTTTAAACCTACCAATCACTATGTATCCTATGAGGGGGGACCCTTTTTTCTTGTGCAGATCTATTCCACTCCAAACAATCAGAAAAATATTGTTTCTATTCACTGAACTTATTGGCACGTGGGGTTGGTTCTATATTCATAGTTTTGTAGAACAATATGATTAAAGTTTTTTTTCTTAACTCTGTTATACATTTTTTTTCTGTGAAGAAGAGTCATGTGATCTCTACTGAGTCCAATTCAGTTTTGAGAACTGCAAATGTAAACCAAGCATCTGTGATACTATCTTGTAGGCAGAGAAACTGCCCAATAATCTTACAAAAACCTCTGGAAGAGCATGCCATTGTGAATGGATGAATGGAATTTATTTACCAAAAAATCAACATATACAGCCTTATTCTACAAAAAAAAACTAATCTTAATGATGGAATAACCTTTTGGATGGTAAAAAAAAAATGTAATTAAATTTACATTTTTTTTTCAAAAAAATCATTGATTTTTATCCACCCTGTACAGAGATCAGTTGATGATCAATACTGTAACCCTGAATAAAGCAGTGACATCAGGGATTGCTTGACCTGTTGATGCTTCCTAAGCAGACCATGCACATGCAGTTACAGAAAAAATATAAATATTTTTACAACACAGAAAAAAGTGATTAAAGGTAAGGATTGTGTAAGACTTCTCATGAGGGAGGTAGATTTTTCTGCAATTACCTCTCCGAAGCCTTCAAACATTAACCCCATTCCTCCATTAATGAAGAAACCCCCTCAACAAGATAATTTACATTACGGGGAGAAGCTATGTATCTGGTGGGTGTCAGAGGGTTGGTCATGGTACCCGTACAGTGGCTTTACAGTATATTCAGGAGCCATGATTTACTAGTTGTTAGCCAAGTTCTAACATGACCTTTTCAGTACAAAATATCATTTTACCAGTTACCTGGAAATGTATTGGTACTATTTACATCTATTGCTCAAGTTTTTATTTCCAGCTCAGTGTTTATACTTATCCAAGATCTACCGACCTTTGTAGGAGTATAGCTGGAAGTTTCACTCATCATCTTGTATCTAGAACAGACCAAGATGTAATGTCTTTCAAGCTCTGCAATATTTGTGACATTATTCCATCAACCCATTTCAACTTTTGTAGGTCACTATCTGACATTTGTCTCTTCTCCCTGGAGAAAGCTCTATACAGGAGGCTTCAGCATTCCTTCAATACAAAGGCATTTTGTGTTGTAATACATATGCCCCCTGCACCGAGAGTACACTATGGGGCACATTCTCCTACAGTGAGCAATCCTGTTCCAAAACAACCTCCTCTCACTGCTGGAATGCCAAAAAAAGCTGAAGTCTGCAGATGATCCAGCTTGGAAGTACATTGTAAAGGCCAGAACTAAAGCCATCTTAGGTTATTGAGTGTTGCCAATAATACAGACTGTGCATCAAAAGATATATAAAAATCATGTTTGTTTGAATATTTGTTAATAGTAAATGGCTTATATTGGCCTGTTTGAAAAACTGAACAAAATTAAAGAAAGAGATCGTCTGCCAGGATCTACAGGTAATACAACCATTATAGGTGGAATTCAGAAAACAAAATCTGAATTGTCAAAGCTGAAAATGGTCTGCAAAAAAATATATTCGCTTTATGTACCCCCACCCACCCCCAAAAAATTTACAAATAGATATAATTCATAGAGTATTCATGTATATAGATATAAGGTTTAGCCAATGTTCAGTTAATCTCTCATGGTCTCTAATTACCTAAGAGTACTTAAATGGTAACTGTTCTGGCTATATATCATATGTCTATTTATTCTAACATCCTTGAGATTTTGGACCAGTCAAGTTGTTTTAAAAAAAAATTCTGGGAATGTTTTCTGTGTTATTGTTGGGTTAAGTTGTGAAAATTTGATATTGCAGGTGGAAAAAATACAAATATCCACAATTTTGTTTTCATCTTCATTGTTGCTCAGGTAAACCGACACAAATACGTTTATTAAATGGCTTTGATCTTTTCCTAGCGAAAGACTGATAATTTTTACCACGAGCACCATTGATCATGACCTAAGTTGGCTTTGTAGGCTAAGGTTGGCCATGATATTGTTGAGGATAGTGTAAAACCAATTCACTGTATGAATATTCAAACATGTGACCGGAATGCTAATACTTCATAGAAAGTGCGCGGCCAGTAACCCATGACGGATTAACTGCAGGCCATTGGAGATTTAAGCTGGTGTGGACATACCCACCTTTTTTCTTAGTCCCGAAAGCTCTGCCATGTACATCATCTGGATAAAATTAGTGATCTTCTGCTTCTCATTAGTCTGATCAATTTCCAGCATTTCTTAATGGAGCTTAATTAAAGCAATGAAACATTGGTTATAGAGTTGTGTCTTTCTGTGCTTTGGTCTTCTCTTTATTAAATGTAATCCTGATTTATAATTCCAAAAGTGTGCTTGCACAGGGAATGCCATAAAACATCCATGCTTTTATTAAATTCTTCTAAAACTGCAACATTTCTGGCATCGTGAGGAATTCTCTGCTGTGAGATGTTTCAAAGTGTAACGGTCTTCCTGGCTTGAAGAACAATGGTTGTAGGTTCATAACATTGCTACGTAACTCCAATAGATTGTAGCTGCACTTCGGCCAAGATCTTATCTGCCGGATCTACTAAAAGTGTACATGTTTAATGAAGTCCCTTGTGCAGTAGCATATTTTGTCAGAGCCATCAAATTCAGTTTCTCTGCGTGCCCAAAGAATTGCCTGTGTAGTACAGGAACTCTTTGTTGTGGTGTGACCGCATTAAGAGATTATTGGATGCCCAGGGGAGAGGCAGTACACCCATAGTAGTCTTAGTCCTCTGTTATGACTGCCTTATTTTATTTTTTGTTTTCCATTTGGTGTTCCAGGGACTCGCAACATGCTCAACCCCCATGAACTTGCATCCTTTTCCATTCATTTTAAAGGAGGCATGTTTGTGAAATAGGCCATAGTCATATTGTTGTATGAGGCTGGATATTTTTTTGGCCAATGAGTTTACAAATTGTTGATGGAGAGGAGGTGTAACCAATGCCTTTTTGTGTGTGTTTTTTCCCCTTTTAGATCCAGGTAATCACAAAGCGTGTCCTTGCATGATGCCACTTGCTATGACAACCCCATCCTGTTCTGTATCTAGGCTTCTCACCCAGGTCTTAACGTTCCCATTTTATCTGAATTTTTATATTAGATATGTGCAGTGTATTATATAGTATATACAGTCAGGTCCATAAATATTGGGACATCGACACAATTCCACAGTGGAGTTGGAATGAAACAAGCACAATGCGCTTTAATTGCAAACTCTCAGCTTAAATTTGAGGGTATTTACATCCAAATCAGGTAAACCGTTTAGGAATTACAACAGTTTGCATACGTGCCTCCAACTTGTTAAGGGACCAAAAGTAATGGGACTGAATAATAATCATAAATCAAACTTGCCTTTTTAATACCTGGTTGCAAATCCTGTGCAGTCAATTGCAGCCTGAAGTCTGAAACACAAAGGCATAACCAGATGCTCTGCCAGGCCTCTACTGCAACAGTTCCTGCTTGTTCTTGGGGCATTTTCCCTTCAGTTTTGTCTTCAGCAAGTGAAATGCATGCTCAATCAGACTCAGGTCAGGTAATTGACTTGGCTATTGCATAACATGCCACTTCTTTCCCTTACAAACCTCTTTGGTTACATTTGAAGTATGCTTTAGGATATTGTCCATCTGGACTGTGAAGCGCCGTCCAATGAGTTCTGAAGCATTTTGCTGACTATGAGCAGATAATATTGCCTAAAACACTTTAGAATTAATCCTGCTGTTTTTGTCAGCAGTCACATCCTCAATAAATACAAGAGAACCAGTTGCATTTGCAGCCATACATGCCCACGCCATTACACTACCACCATCATGCTTCACTGATGAGGTGGTATGCTTAGGATCATGAGCAGTTACTTTCATTTTTCATACTCTGCATGGGAGATTTTGTGTGCCCAATTATACACTCTTTTATTTATCCAACAATGTTTTAATAGTTATTCATAACAGTTGCGGGGAAAGATTCAAAATTCTAAGATAAGATCTTGAGTTTGGGATATTGATATTCCCCGTGCAGTCTCTGAGATGTCTCCCTGTGGGATTTATGGTAAAATTGATTTGTTGAAAACCATGCTTATTTTGGTAGATCTTCATACGTTTTTTTTTTTTTATAAATATTACATAATGAGTGGTAATGTGGACATATCAGTTAGTGGGAATCAACCATAACAATCATTGATCTTGCCAAGTTTTTTTTTCCCGAGCCGATCTATAAGTAGACCTAAAAACAAACTGTTAGCCAGTTGAAGTCTCGTCCAGGCTTATTTTTTCAGTTTTCTATTTTTGTCTACATTCCACATCCTGCCATATGCAGCACACCACTTCCCCAGCAAGAAATCAAACCGAAGATGTTCGGGAGATGCAAGATCCTTAGAAATTTGCTTTAACTTGTTGTAATTACATGTCAGAACAAATTGCTTTGAGGTCTTTTTGTGCAGATCATCAGCTAGAGCTTTTCTTAGCTTGTGATTAGTGCTAAGTACATCATGTTTAACAGAATTAAAGGTCAACACTCAATTTTACTAAATAGTAGTGTACAGTACAGTTTTCTTTTCATGATTTGAATTTATATTGGTCTATTTAGTGCAGAATATATATATATATATATATATATGTTTTTCTCTGTGCTGTGTCTAGATCTGCTGCTACCCCCACGCCATTAACAGGGCGGTGGATTTAGACTAAAAATCTACTCCTGTCTGGGAAATTGCTGGAGGGTAAGGATGGAAGTGCTGCACCACCCTTGCAAATTTCCATTAAGTTTCCATTTTATATATTGGACAGTTTCACCCAGAGGACGTGGTGGTGGGAACATGCAAATTCACATTCATTTAAACACATATTATTAGCATCATAAAGTAGAAGGTGTGGCTATTTATGATGATCAATCTCTAAACTCTTTAAAGCTGCCTGGAGTTCCATTTTTAAACAGGTCCCATGTGCTTGTGAAGGTGAACTTACTAGTGTGAATGTCTAGGCAAAATATAATGTATTTATATGTACTGTATGTAGTTGTGTATAAGCAGAGCCCCCCTTATATTAGAGTTAGGGTCCACTCACCTGTCTCAGGTGTTCACCTCCTCTTGGGATCACAAAGCCCACAGCTCAATTCTTATTATGTCGGCTTGGGAAATGTAAACAGAGCCCTCCTTCACTTATATTCGAGTCAGGGTCCACTCGCCTGTTTTGGGTGTTCACCACTTCATGGGATCACAAAGCCGACAGCTGAATTCTTCTGATGTCGGCTTGTGAAATGTAAACAAACAGCACCACACCGCCATCTATTGGCCACACCATCAATAAAGTTAAGAGAACACAGGTTTGTTGTTATTACAGGATGCTTTTCAAGGCACTTCTTATGATTTAAACATAATCAGGTTTGAATCATAAGTGGTGCCTTGAAACCCCATCCTGTAATAACAACAAACCTATGTTCTCTTTTTACTCTCTTGAGGGTGTAACACTAAAGCCCCCCATTCACGGGTCGGATTCCATGGCCGATTGATCACTGATCCGATCGATTCCGGCGATCTCAGCGGGAATCGGAGCTCCGATCAATCGGCCAATTAAGAGTATCCGATCGCTGCATACCACCTTGTCCCACGGATTCCTGGACGATTCCGTGTCCGATCACTTCCGAAATGGCAACTCCCCCTGATGTGTGCAGAATCGGATCAGAAAGACCAACATGTTGGTTCTCTGTCGCATCCGATTCTGAGCCCCCGATCAATCGGACGCGAACGATCGGACAAGGTGGGCTGCACACGATTCCGGCACGATCGTTTCGCGTGCACGCGCCCGGAATCGATCGTCCCGGAATCCGGTCGGAATCCGACCCGTGTATGGGGGACTTAAGATTCACCTGTTTGATTCATTTCTAGGGGCAATGGTGCTTTCTCTATATTTTCTGATTTAGAAAGCTCCACTATCAGACTTTGCATTTCCCACCCTCTGCTTATACTTGAGTCAATGAGTTTTCCCCCTTTTTTGTAGCTAAAATTAGGTACCTTGTCTTATATTCAGGTCGGCTTATTCTCTAGTATATATGGTTATTAAATCAATATTAATTTCTCTCTGCATATATGCATGTTTGGCCAAATCTTACTCCATAGGCCTTGTTACTTTGAGTTCAACCCTACCTGCTGAACTGCCCAACCCTTCCTCCCCTTCTAAATGTCTCTAATAAATGCATTATAATTACAAAAGACACATTTTATTTCTGGGGGAATTCATCAACAAACATGCGCTTATAATGTGTGTAGGGCAAGGGCATTGGGATGTGTATTGTAGGGATCTGCCAATGGCCCAAAAAAACAAGTCCAGTGTTATTGCAAAATGGCAATGGGTATGTATTTTTGTTATGCATTTTCAATTGACGCTTTGGGATAAGCTAATGGGGGGAAGTGCATTAGGCTGCATTAAAAGTAAAGCAACACTGAAGCTTCGGTGTCTCCTGTTCCATTGTTAAGCAATGACAACTTTTTTTGGTGCAATAAAACACCTGCGTTTGACGCATATCAAAGTCATATTGTCTGGTCATGACATCTGAAGGAGTATTAAAACTTTTGTTTTTGTTATTATTGTATTGCCAAATCTATGTACTTTCTATGTGTTGCTTTTGTACAGCAGGTGTCATTGACTGAAAAGTGCTCTTATTATTATAGTATGCTTGTGCCAGTGCCGAAATCTGTGGGTCATGTACGGCAATTTCTAGGCCGATCACTTTAATCTTCATACAAGTTTAGTTAATTCCTATTAGATGGAGGCCATATTTTGTTAAATTGCCTTCATGTATGATGAAGCCATGGAAGGTAAAATTCTCTACCTAGAATAGAGCACGGTGAACCTTCTAGTTACAGTTTCTAGTACTTTTTCTTTTAAATCATATGATCCTCCGGCATGTGAGTCCATGCCCCGTCTGACAGCTGTTTTGGCACAGGAAGTGTATTAATGTGTTATCTCATTTATTGCTTTGCTCTGCAGGTGGCCCCGGCTCATTTTTCAGCAGCCGGGTATACAATATGCTTTTTTTTTTTTTCTTCCACTCGGTCATGAGATGAAAATCCAGTTTTCCGTAAACTAATTTTTGTTGAAATTAAAGGACTTGTTTGTTTTGACTGTGGAAAATCTGAGTAGTCCTTTATCCAATCCCCCAGCATCAGCCTTTCGTTATAGTTTACTTTGTATAAATCCTTCCAAACCCAATGCACACTTAAAAAAAAATTTGCATAGATTTATGTGTATTTATATATGTTTCTCTCTTGCAGCTGGAGGCGACCCTGGATCTGGCTGAGAGGCGGGAGATCCGCACTGCGATTCGAGAATTACGCAGGAAGGAGCTAGAGAGATGTGAAGAAGCCCTGGCATCGAAACGCTTCAGATCAGAGAGAGGACAGGAGGACAAAGAGAATCAGCCTGGGTTAGTAAAAGTCTTGTAGCTGTACCTCATTGAAGTGCACCTAAACCCACCAGATAAAATCTTGTCCCTAGCTGACCAACCCACTATTATTGGGGCAATCTGTAAAGAATAGCTAAAAAATCCTTACCTGTATGGAGGTATTTGTCTATTTCCCACGTCAATACTCCTCTCTGGCCCCCTCTGAAGAATGCCGCGGCAAGATGTGTCAGATGGCACATTCTTAAATGTTTGTGTCCATTGAAAGACATTGTATCTGGAGGCCTCCGGTGGCCATTTGTGTTGCTGCAGCCTTAACCCATTAAAGACTGGAAGCTGCACAGAAGTAAGTATGGTGACTTCCACAGACAACAGGAAAGGTAAGTATTTATTTTTTTTAGGTTTTTGAGCAACTTGGGACAGTTTAGGGGTAAGTAGAATTTATGGTCATGACCTTTTTGTTATATATTAAGATTTATATTGCTTAGTTTGTTCAGTAAATGGTATTTCTCCTAAATGCTTTTTTTTTACTTTTACCTCTTCCCTGTAACATCTTGAGATCCATCATGTGCTTTCTTGAGGCATTGAGGATGCAAAAAAAGTATATAAAAACTATAAGCTGTACATTGTACTGTACAACCTCTAAATACTGTCAGTATTCAGTTTCAGAAGAGAAGTCTTGTTTGGAGTCATGTGTTTTTCAGTTTCCTTGTGTATGTATGCATCTTTATATTGTCTCTGAGGTCTCTCTTCATCATACAGTGCCCTCTAGTGGTGGCACGGGGCATGTTGGTCATAGCTGTGCGAGTCTGGTCTTTATTTTGCTGGAAATCTGGTACACAGTGTCATTTTAACAGAAGCTTCTGAGGAAACTCCGAAAATATTTATATACAACCCTGCCAAATTATGTTTCATCCTCAATATATCATCTCCACTATCGGAGCAAGGTGACTTGTGGCTCCTAACACAAAAAAACCCACCAAATTGTGTCAAACAGTCTTTCCCAGGTTTCATCATATTTCATCAACATTCATATGTGTATTTTCCTATCATGTTGAACAGAGCTTTTGTGCTTTCCTGTTTATGCATTACTACCCTTAATCAGGGAATACACTGGGCCTTTTCAGCCAACAAGGGTGTCCTTCTTTTTTTTTAGCTTGTTTGGCTACCATTGATTGTTAAATGGCTACATTCCAACCAAAAAAACAGTCAATAAAAATAAGAGTTTTGAACATTGACTGCTAGTGAGCAGCTTCTCTACTACAAAAACTGCAGGTAGTTTGCTACTGACCATTAGCAACACATTAGTCTAATTAGCAGGTCCGGCTCTTCCTATGCCCACTTCTAAAGAAACACACTAAAAGACACCGGTACAGTCTACCTCTTTGCCTGGCTTTGTCTATAACAAAAATGATAAATAAAAAAAAATCTTAAATTGACATTTATGTGTTCTTAAGTGGAGATATTATTGTGAATTGCAAATTAAAAAGGTAGTGACTCTCGCCCAAGGGAAGCCATACACAGGTTGATTTTTCCTTTCAATCTACCACAAAATCAAAATTTTGACGTTGATCGATTGGGAATAGTTTCCTACCCACCTGGTTCGGTCGATTGAGCAGTGATCGGACCTGTCAGTCAATATTTTACATGTACATGTGTGGTTTCTGGGAGCCCTCTTGTGGCAGAAAGCGGTAATGGCGGTAATGATTTAATTCCTTTTTTTAGTGTGGAATATGATCACATTGCAAAATAATCGGCCAGTCTTTGGCTACTTTTTAGAGTTGCATTGGTTAACTTTAGCTAGACTTGACATAACCATAACACTAGTAGTAAGCACTTTCTACCTATAAAGGAGAGTTCAAGCTAGGGATGTAGCTTTACAATACTAAGTCGACTTTTGCTTTTGATCACAAGTGTATTTTATTTTCTCATCAACTTATGTGTATAGTAGGTTTCTTTTACTAATAAAATCTAATCCAAAATCCAACTTTTTGGTGCATTTGTTTGCCACTCAAACTGTAGACCTATCTTATTTGCTTCCTTTGCACTTTTTAAAGTGTTTGATCTGTAGATCAGAAAAAAGAAAGAAAAGAAAAATGCCTGTTGAGCCAATACGTTCCTGTGCTTCTGTTGACTATTATCTGTTCATTTTGTTCCCAGTTCTCTCTAGATTACAGAACTATCTGAACCCTATTGCTAAGTAATAAAGAATGCTAGGACAGCGTAAGCTGTGTCTTCATTTACCATGGGCATGTTTTTATGTTTTACTTACTTTGCCTTTAACTAATCGTGTGGTTCACCTTGTGTGTGACCTCTGTTACTCTGCAGACATTTTATTAATCTATGGACCATATTTCTTTTAGGGAAGAGAAGCAGCAGCGGGCTCTGCATGCTTTGGAAGGAAGGCTACAAGAAATCAATGATGTGGAGGAGCTGACAGCACTGGTACATAACTTATTATATTCCTGATAGGAAAGGAGCGTAAATGGTCTATCCACTCAATGCTTGTCTCTACATACCACTTTATCTTTCTGTTTCACCATTACTGCTTGCAAATATGTATGCAGTGAAATCTTAAAAATAAATAATGTATTGGAATGTATTTCCATTTTTAAAGTTCTACATCTTATCAAAATGTTATACCTATGCCTGACACAAATGTATAATACCTTATATGTTAAAACAGAGCATGGTATGCGGTGGATTAAGACATCCCATACCTGTAGAGCCCAAAAAATTTGAGCTGGTGTTTGAACAAAGACGTTTTAATAAAATGGCCAACCCAAAAATACCCATAAATAAGAAAACATTCCCCTTTTGCCTCATTCATTCAAAAAAAAAAACTACCTTGGATTGAGGCCCTTGGATGCTCCTCACCTCACCACTGCCTCTTGAGAAAGCGAATCCCACCGGCATGCATTGGTATGGGCTGCTATGCATTTTAATGGGAATTGATGTAGCATATATTTTTCTTCAATGTCACACTATTTTAAAAACTATTTACTGGTTTTCATTTACTTATTGTTGCACATTTTTGTCTAAATAGGAAAAAATGTAAATATAAAAAGCATACAGACATTTGTGTACCAAGCATTATTTCTGCTACATAAGTATAAGTATAATCTGTACGAGTGCCATGTAGAACACAGATTTTATCTCTTCTGTGTCCCAGCTTCGTGGAGCCAGCGAGTATGAAGAGAGAAAGCTCATCCGTGGCGCTATCCGGAAAATCCGAAATGATGAGATTGAAGGTAAATGAAATGATCTGAATAAACCTTTATTTCCATTGTCCTGAGCCTTTCATGCTGGTATATTATAGGTACATTCAGAATTAAACCTTAGTATGCATTTAGTTTTTTTGGCCCAAGAAATTGCCCTTAATGTTTTGAATGTGAGTGAGAGAAGTTAGAACTACACTCAGTCACACTTTTAATCTTTTTAAATCCTTGCTGCAGTGACTTAAGGCCGCCACATTCACCGAGTGGTGTCCTATTTTGCCTGTCGGCGGCAAAATCAGCCACTGATTGGGGGTGCCCACATGAGGCGACAAATCACTGTCACCCCAAAGCTTGGGCAGCGTCTCCATTGAAACTAACGGCTGGCACACAAAGGGTGGCCACCGAAGCTGTCAGCGATGGAGAGCAATGTGATGATGTCATCATGCGGCACTCCACAGGGGATCTGTCGGCCCCCACTTGGTACGTGTGTGGGGGCCTTAACAGATAATTGGGATTGTTTTTGATCTTGGTTGTCATGTTGTTGAGTAGAATTAGTACCTCACAGATTGGTTGAACCTATTCAAGCAGGAAACACATGGCTCGATATTGGAGCCATTCGATGTTCCCTGCAGCAGCGTGATGTCATCGCACTGCTGTCAGATATCGGAGGGGCTGGAGACACAGCACTGCTGTGTGATCCAGCTCAGCGGATGCTTTGTATGAAGACCCCGCGGTCTCCATGCAAAGCAACAGACATCGACCGTGGTTTACACTCATGGCAGATATACCTGCTTTTGAGCGGGTTTGATTGGTCCCGCTCAAAAACGGGGATGGCGCATATGATATGGGCCAGATAGATGGCCGTTAGCATGCACACAAAGCGGCCATCGATCTGGCCAATATCTACATGTGTGTTCCCAGCTTTACTAAAATTGGGCCTTGCTTACACTAAGTGGAAGACTCTGCTCATTCAATGGTCTATGATAAGGGTCGGTAAATTAGGGCCTGGGAGCCTGATCCGGCCCGTTTCGTTTTTTATTTTGGCTCTTTGTCACCTTGTTGAAAATACTCTGAAACGTGGTCTCCCCTATATAGATTTTAACCTTGTTGGCAGTATGAATAGTTTTTCGATTGAGGGTAGAGGAAATTTGAAAAGATTACTATACCCCTGCCGGTGATGTGTGGAAGAGGCACGAGGCCATTAGAGTTGGCATTTGATTTCAGCATTCAGATAGCAAAGACTTGAAGTTGAATTATTCAAACTCAACAGCTGCATCATTTGATTGGGTCCAAGCCGTTGAATTTCTGTTTTTTTATTTTTTTATTTCATTGATAATTTTTAGGCATCTAAGCCTCATTTACTTCTGGACAGATAAGGTTGTTGTTGAGAAGGATTTAGTGTTCAGGTTTTTACATAAAATAAAAATGTGGCTATTCCAGTACATCATTTTACCACATATATAACCCATTTATTGTTTTGTGTGTTTTCAGCAGCCACATTGGCCGGAATGCTGGTCAGCCGGACCACTGACAGAGGCAATGGCTCCACTCAGTCCAAAGGTCTAGAGAATATTGTTGATATCAGCTCTTTGGTACGTGAAAATGACTGACTAAAAATCAATAGTGATATACATGAATAAGTACAATTCTTTTCCTGTACCATTCACCTTACTGAAGAAGATTATCTGTTAAGGATTCATTTTGTGGGAAAGTGGCACATGTTTTGCATTAATTAGTGTTACAACAGTAAGTAGATTAGAGTTGGTGAATGTGTCATGTCACAGTTAATTAAGATTAACAAACCCATCAATCTAGCTACACAGGAATTCTTGGACAGCAAGTTGGATAACAGTGCTTCTAATTGGTAATAAATCAGAATGTCCTGGTATGCTAGGGAATATCTCTAACAACCACCATCACTTGGATAAATGAGAACCTTTACAGAAATTTTGATATACATTTTGTTTAAAGCATAGGGGTAAAATATGACATTTAAAGGTGTTATTTAACCTCCTGTTATGGACTGCCGCTGCCCGGGCAATCCTACGCCATGATTCCCGGCTCTCTACACACAATGGTGTGGCTTTGCAATTAACTGCAAAGTCAAACTAGTCTAATTTTCCAAAGACAATTCCACTATCTCTATTTATATTTGCCTAAATCTACTCCTTTTTTATTAAGCTTTTGGAATCCACATTGGCATTCTACATAAACCATTCCTATGCAGTTTTTGAAGTGGGTTGTTGGCTTTGTATACACAGTCATATATAATGGAATAGGCTTGAATATACAGGGGCATTTAGGTTTTATATATTTTGCTTAAAAATGTTACAAATAAAATATTTTTTTAAAGTATTTATTAAGTATTTTTGCCATGTGAACCTAGGCTCAGGAGAAAAAAGACTTAGAAGAAAGGAAGATTATAAAGGCTCAAATCCATGAACTTCGAAGCAGTCAGAATGGAAGCAGCCATGCTGTAGTGGATGGTACGTAGTCTCAGTTGATGGTTATGTTTGAAAATTATGTTTTTTGGGCCATTGTTATAATAAGTGTATCACATATTTTTATAAATGCATTTTTTTAACGTCTGTTCTTTATACATTTCCTTACATGAGGAATAAACGTTCAAAGTGTATTATTTAATTTATCCTATGACCTGTTAGCGTGAGTTAATTTACACCTAGAACCTTGTAATCACTCTTTTTTTAAATTGTGTCAATGTCAGTCTTAGTACTTAAGATTATTCATGTTATGTATTGACTAGTGTTCTTTCTTTTGCATTTACCTTATTACTGAACATCGAAATGCGGAATTAGGATGTTTCTACTTTCCTTATGCTTTAAATAAGAAACAAGAGGACTCCTTTACATTTGAATTTAGTTTTTTTGCCAATACTGATCCGACAGATTCTAAATCTGGTCCAAGTCTGGAAAAAAAAAAGCAAACTGCACCCACCATCACTTCCCACTACCCACCTTTAGACATTTCGTAGGAGTTGGAGTTCCACACATTGTCTTACCTGTTCCATTTGCCAGAATTTTTGGGTTCTGGGAAAGTCAGTTTCATCCCTGCAGTGTCCCTTTATCCCATTAAGTCCTCCTTTTTTATTGAAGTCTTGGTTTCTAAATGAACCCTGCCACTGGGTAATGTTTACTGGTGTGGGCATAGATGTGGAAAATTAAATTAGAATCTGTAATAAATTGGCTCAGAATATGAATTGGAAGAAAAAGGAAAAAAAAACTTTCCATGAATGGAATCCTGCATGGCCATAGTTTTATGTGAGTAATGTTATGTTCCAGCAATTGGTAAGTAATCTGCTTTAAAAATATAACCTTTATATTCTGAGTTTGTAATTTGAGTATTTTATAGCACTTTGTCAGTTTTACATGACAATTAAATTTTATTTGTAATTTTTTTTTTTTTTTTTTTTTTTTGGAGGGGGTGTCTTCTTTTTTTTCTGTTTTATTTAAAATTTCACATACAAAAAAAGAAATCTGAACATCACATCATTGAATATTGACGGCTTTAAATTGCACGTATCACAATCATGTCACATATAACAGTGAGCATATATAGATCTGCAGTTATAAAATCACATAAGGAAAGGGGGTGTGTGGCAAACATTATACTAGCAACCAACTGGTGGAACTGGGAAGGGGGCATAGTAGTTCCAAGAAGGTGCAGGTCACAGAATGGTAATGGAAGTATATATATAGAGAAGAAATGTGGTGTGTCTCCACAGCACAAAATAAACTCCATAGGATGAGGTCAGCGTTCATGCCTTAGGCAAGAATGAGCCTGCATGAAATAAATTGGCGTTCACACTGCAAAGGCCCCAATGTCCCTGCAATTTGCTTTTTGAGATACCATGTGGTATCCTTGAAGGCTTTCATGATATAAGGTAAATGTGCCTGCGGTACAGCCTTAACTAAGTAGGGTATACATGTGCAGAAGAACTTTATGGTGGCTAGTTCCTTGCGGTGTAAGGTATCCATTTTGTCTATGGTCATTAATTTAAATGTATCTCTATATCCAAAGCATGTAATTAACAATGTATTCTGATGGTGCTTCCACTGTTCTCTTAACTCTTCTCTAACTCTGTAAACATGCAGTGAAAAACAAAATAGTTTATCATGGAGTTAATGCACTCAATGAATTGTTTGTTCTAGAACGACCACATAACATAAATAAGTGAATGAAGAAAAGATACAGCCTGTACTGTTTAATTAGCGTACAATCGAAGATATCCGCTTACTTTAGCCTTTAGAAACATAGAAAAGATGTCTCTATTTTTATAGTATGATGTAGCTAAGAGGGTTGCTACATTAACAATATTTAATGTATGGTAGGGAAGTTATTTTTAAGCAAAACCCCAATATAAGTTATAAAAAATGTTTTATTCTGAAATAAGATTATGTTCAATCATGCTAAAATATGCCAGCCCAATCTGCACATGAATGTCCCAATCTGCACATGAATGTCCAAATCTGCACATGAATGTCCCAATCTGCACATGAATGTCGCGGGGCAGGGGCCGCGGGACATTCATGTGCAAATTTGGATAGTCATATGCAAATTGGGATATCTTCAAAGAGCACACCTAAAATATCACCCCATTGTCATTCCAGATGTGATCTTTGAAGTTAACCCTTTCAGAGAATGCCATTGTATTGGTTACAGTGATAACTGTATCCAATACAATTCAAAACAAAAACAAAATAAAAAAGTTATTATAAACAAACCTAAATACTGTTTTGAAATCAATAAATACTGTTTTGAAATCTTTCATACCAAATAAGTATTCAAGAGATTTAAGCATTCAAATGATACATTTCATAATTTTTTTAAATGTATTTTTTTTATAATAATTGTGTGTTTCAAACATTATTATATTCCTGATGTCTATAAGACCCGTGTACAGACAGATTTTTGGAAGTTACAAGCCTACAACACAAAAAAAAATTCCATTAGAGTCTATGGTGCGCTTCTGGTACAGAAATCTGGATATCATCTAAATATCAGTGTAAATGCTAGTTCCTGTATCAATGTTTTTTTTTATATTTGCCATTTGTTTCATGTCAAGCTAAATAAAATCAGCATACTCCTCCAGAGTCCTTCATCATGTCTGTCTCTTGTTGGACATGTATACCCCCCCCCCTTTGGGCTCTTCTAGCCTGGGAAATCATTTGCACACAGCCGGCATGGAGCTTCTCTTTTACTTGAAGGAGTACTCGTTGAGTTGATGTTTCTCATGTTGCTTTTGGCATCGTGTCTTTATGAGTTTAAGAAATGTTAATATGAATAGCTGTCATAGCTGATGACAGCTTGAAGGGCGGAGAACATGTCTACAACTGTAACCTGTTATGACAAGATCATCTAAGAACTCTTCAGATATCCTAAAATGCTTTTCTAAGATGGGATACATATGTTTTGGGGGGTTTGTGCTAACTTTTAATAAAACCTCATTGTCATGAGCCATTTCACCAGTTAATAGTCTACTGATTTGTACCAAAATAAACGTAACCAATTCAACATTGAAAATACTTCTTTAAATTGCCTACTTTTTCTGGCCGATTGTATGCCTTCTTATGATGGTCAATATGTAATCATACTAGGTATATGACTTAATTTGCTGCATTTTCTCTAAACTCAAATCATTTTTGTGTGAATATATAATATCTTTAATTTGGTTATGAAGTATACTTTTTTTTATTATTAGGAAAGGGTTAGGACTATTGTCAGGTTGTTAAATCATCCTGTGCCCCCCTTGGGGGTTTCACTCTCTTCTTCATCCTGGGGTCTGTTGACAAAGCATCCAGAAGCAAAAAAGTTATAATTTTACATTAAACTACAAAGCTGGAGATGTGGGGAAATTTTAAAGAGAGACACACTTTTATAATAGCGAAGAGCACATCCTCCACATTGTAGACATCTCCATCCGCTGCCTATGTCTTCAGGACAGGAACTAAAAGAAAGTCATAACCATCTAGATTTACTTTTGGGTTGTATTACTAGTATAGTGTAGTAATGCTGTTTTATTTTTTTTTATAGACTCTTCATCTGATATGGTTCTGCTTTTAAGTGCACCTTCAAGAGAAGAGTTGTCTTCACGTTCATCCTCCTCCTCTTCATCAGAACCTGGGCATGTATCGCAGTCTTGTACAACAGAGCACTCCACCCTCAGCACGGACTCTGAAGAAGACTCTCCACAAAATACAGAGGTTTTTATGGAGTCTGCTGTACAGATTACGGAGGACAGGCCTCCAGATAATGGTATCAAACCTCCAAATAATGGTATCAAACCTCCAAATAGTATCACTCTTCAGAAACAGATTTCTCAAGAAGAACAAAGGCCTGTCCCCAGAGAAACAAGCAAAGCTGTAACCCTGACAAATAAGGTAGTTATTTCTTTAATGAGCCTATTTCATTTTTCACTTGTGTTTGCGAACAATTAAAACTTATTACTACATCAGGCCAACTCTTGGTCTGTATTGTATTCTAAACAGAGAAATCCAATACAAGATTATAAAACTACTAAAAAGTTTATATGTAGGTTTTTTTTTTATCACCAATTATTTCAGCTTCGATCATCTGTCCCCAATTGTTAGATTTATCCCTCTCTGTAGTCACGTTCACTGTAATGGTTAGGATTTGCCCTCCTTGGTGGCAGCTGTTACCAGGACAAATGGGAAGTTGAACACCTCTCTTCCCAGAAGTTAGGAATGATCACTGAAATGTGATTGGTACATGGACCAGACAGTGGGAGTGTGTGAATTAATGACAGTACACACAGGTCATACAGACAAAATCATGTGCCAGGTAACCGATCATTTTCAAATCATAGCCTGATGATGCAGCAGCAGTTTCTGGACGAAGAAGTTAATTTGTTTAAGTTAAACTGTACAGCTTAGTTGACACATTGGCGGTGGCACATGCACCTTGATGGCTGACCAAACTTGCAAATCTCTTTTGGAGGGGTTCTAACGTATGTGTATATTTGCTGTATAATTATTTGCAGTAATTTAAAAATTCAGTTTGCATATATGTTTTATGTATAAACATAATGTTCCACTGTCATAAATAGAGTAACTTGGACAAGTAATTTCCCTCTTATGCAGTTACCTAAAATAAATGCCAATCTCAGTGAGCCAATCTCTTAGGTAGAAGCATACAATGCTGAGAAGATCCAAGTTTGTCAGTTGCAATACTAAAGACTGTAAAGCTAGCCACACATGGTATAATTTTAGCCTTCAATCGATGTTACATTAGATTTTGTAGCTCGATTAAAAAATCGAAAATCGATTGTAATTTAATCGATGTACACCACATGGAGAGCACGATTATTGTTCAATTTCGACTGAAAAGTTAATTGAAGTAATCCAAAATAGTCGATTGAATTCCTCTTACGATTTTAGTTTCAATCAGAAATGATGTGTTAAGGGAAGTAGCCACAAGGATTGTAGTTCGATGATTGTACAATCAACCGAAATTTTCCAACCTGTGCGATCACGATTCAATGGACTATTTGACAAAAATTGATCAATAATCGTCCATTGTACTATGTGGGCAGAAAAACTATTTAGTTTTCAATCGATCGAATTTTTCATCGCAAACCATCGGTTGAACGGTAAAATTGAACCATGTGTGGCTAGCTTAAGACAATAGACTTTAAACAGCAAACTGTAGTTTACACTGTACATTGTAATTACTTTACTTTGACTGTTGGTTGTTTTATTTGACCATAAGGAAAACCCTTGTAACAGTGGTTTTAACCTGTAACAGCTTTACAAAAAGAAGTGTATAAAATTATAATTAATATGTTGTATGTCAGATTTTGTAAGAATATTTTTAATCTTGTACGGTATTGTAAAAGCTGCACACTACTAGCACCAACCACTTCTATCCAGCAGGTGGCAGTCGAGTAGCACTGTGCTGTGATCTTCTGGAGATATTCTTCCATATCCTGCTGTACAGCAGGGGTGTCGCACTCAAACACATGGTGGGACAAAACTATAAAAGCTTGGGCCAACCTTGTTACTTATTGTTAAATAGCAGATATGTTAAAGAACTTTTATGTGGGAACACTTTTTTTTTAGTTTTGCTTAAATATTGAATGTGTATGGGCATGTTTCCACTTCGTTTTGTGATCCGTCGAGACCCCTACATTCAGCGCAGTGCTTGGTGGGGGTCCAGATGGATCACATACACTTTACCTGCTGGGCGGATGCCCTGTTCAGACATCCGCCAATGCAGGGGTTAACGTACTGCACAACATTAACATCTGCATCAGTGGAATGGCTTAGCGTTGTGAGAACAGAGCATACACCAGGCAGGTAAAGTGTACGCGATACATCGTGACCCCCGCCAAGCACTGCGCTTAACGTAGGGGATCCCGAGGGATCACACAGCTCTGTGGAGACATAGCCTAACAAGCAAAGCATAATTCTATGTGATGCATGAGACGGCAAATGTCAATTTGAGATATTTTTTTTGCATTCATTTCTTAAAATGTAGAGAATAATCTCACTGACCATATATAATTATACAATAGGCCAGGTTTGGTATCTGAGCCAGAGTTTGACACCCCTAATGTACAGAAGGGATTTTGATGGGTAGAAGCACTTCAAATATCACTCGCTCTGATAGATATTGATATTCTGATAGATTGGGTAAAGTGAAGTTAAACAAAATTACCGCAAGGTTACATTATATTTGAACTTATGCAAAAACGACATGAGCAAGAACAATATATATATATTTTTTCTATGTTCAACCTCCCTAGCGAACTGCCTGTGTGAAAATTGCCGATCCCGATGCCGGCTTCCCCTGCGGTTGAGGCGACCCTGAACGCCTAACGAACAGGGTTCAACTCAACCGCTAGGGAGGTTAAATAAGCCTTCTCATATCATTCTCAGTGGCTTTGCAATTAACCTACAAATCAGCTAGTTGAAATAATGACATCTACATTTGCTGTGTGTTTTCTGTGTCTTTGTTGCTGCATTTCTCACCCCAGACTTGGGGTCGATCAGCTTTTCCAGGGTTTTATTCTGGGTCTCCACTTATACTAGAGCACATGTGGTAGTTTTAAAAGGCACCAAAGGCCACAGTTAGTAGTGATGATTAAACCACTTAAACTGACTTTACATTAGTTAAGAGATATTGCTGTTAATGAAGGGAAACCTAGTAGTAGTTCAACAGCTGAATTGTTTAGAAATGTTGCTTCCTCTTACTAGAAATGGGTGGTTAGCTGAGGACAATGTAGTAGACCTAACCTAACATTGTTGTTTGCCTTAGCAGAGTGCTGATAATAAAGGCTCGGCGGTAGAGGAGAAGCCATCAAGGACATGCACTGAACCAGGTAGGGCTGACTATTGAGTTTGTTAATGGAAATCTACTGAACATGTATGCTTGTAGTCTACACACCTGGTATTGTATGTGAGTTGGAGAGCCTTATTCTTTATAGCAGATGGATATGGAGCTTCCATGATCAACTTATTAACAAATCATTCTTTATGTGGAATGAATCATTGTAGGTACTAAGAAAAGGACTGGTACCGGTAATCTAACAATTCTCAGCTTTAACTACATTTATGTGTTTTGGAGGAGGAGATCCGTCATGAAGGGTTTTGTGTATCAACATGTTAACTAGTTATATTTTAGGAGCCCCCAGTCACATGACAAGGCTGCTGCTGAGTTTTATGGCTGAGCAGCAAAAGGCATTTTAATGTGCAGTTCAGGGCTGACCTCATTCAAACATGTCGAGTCCCTATGCTCGCTATTCCCTTTAGCTGATAAATGAAAAGATACAAGGTAATTGCTGAATAATAGACTATAGACAACAGTATGCAGAATAGTGCACTGCTTGGTTTTCTTTTGGCTTCCATACTTTACCCATTAATCCTGCCAGTGAAGTTTTCCTAATCCTAAAAATACAGTACTTCTATGCGGCTGCTATTTCACATTCTGCCACTAGATGCCAATGTGACAACCCATTTCGTTCACAATATTCGCATGTACATGTGCCAATTTTTGTATTAAGATCTTTTAAGATTTACTTCGAATAATTGTAGGATAATAAGCACAATGTCGCAAATTTAAATATTGCCTGTTCTGCTCATCACTAATGAATTGCAAACCATTTTGTGCTGCTCCCGAGTTCACAGGAGACATGCCACTTGCTGATACCTGCCGTTTGTGTTTTTTAAGTGTGTAGCTTGCCAGTCAGTTCTTGCATATATCTTGTTCCGTCTGCTGCTTTCTTGTATGATATTATTACCCCTTTTGGTGAAATCTCTACCCACAACAAAAATTTCAGGCTAGAAGGAATGAAGAATGGAGGAGGTTAAGTTAGGGGAGGTGAAGTTATTGCATCTCTTACAGTGTTCTCCCCAGAATTTTTTTTCAGCCGGGCACCAGGTCCGGCGGCCTCTCTGATAGCTTGCCGGCCAGAGGCAGCACACAAGTCCTCTGCGGCGAGCAACCGGACAGGCGGCGTCTCCCCATTCTTCAGGAGCGCGCCGCAGCCACTGAAGTAGTGTGCCGCGGGCCGGAGTCTTTCAGTGGCTGTGGCGCGCTCCTGAAGAATGGGAGGCGCCGCCTGTCAGGCTGCTCGCCGCGGAGGACTTGTGTGCTGCCGCTGGCCGGCAGCCTATCAGAGGTGAGCCGCGCCGAGGATGAAGAAGAGCCACATGCGGCTCTGGAGCCGGGGGTTGCCGACCCCTGGTATAGCGGGACGGAACTGCCGGGCGGGGACTAAAATCTCCCGGGCGGGCCGCCCGGCCAATCTGCTCTGGGGAGAACACTGTCTTAGTAAATGTAAGATTTATATGCCCTGCAACTTGGACAACAATAAAATATTTAATTGTGGTGCTGACATGCATAGCTTTCCCTTTATAATTGGTCTTGGGTTGAATGGCTGCCGGAGTAAATATAGATTGAAGTGGTTCTAAATCCTGTAATTGCCTCATTTAATTGCTCTGAACGTATAATAATGTAATGTATCCGTGAATACACACACATTGCTGGTTATCCAGGACCAATGGGGATTGATAGATACATTTTAGTTTGTGGTTGGTTGAGCGTCCCTATTAACTTTTATTGGAGCTTGTGAGATCAACAATTTATGTATTAAAACACACTCTTTTAATTACCATACATTTCGAACTATAAGATGCACCGCAGCATAAGACACACTCCATAGTTTTGGAGAGAAAATTTGAAGAAGACAAAGAGTCTGACACAACAATTCACATATTAATTAAATATAAGCATTTTGCACCGACTTACTGTGAGCTTTGTCTCTCTGCCTTTCTTGATCTGTTTCTTAATAAAAATATATTTAACCAAACAAATGAATATACTGTATACAGCAGGTTTCCAGCAGGCAGTAGGCAAGTCTGGTCCTTACAGTATATACTCTATACTCCTCCAGCCAAACTTAAAGGCCAGCAACAGGAGACAAGACTTTGTTCTGCGCACTCCAGCCCAAGCCAAAAGGCCAGTGCCAAGAGAAAGTTCCAGCAGGGTGTGCAGGGCTGAAACTTTAACATGTGTCTATATTCTAGCAGTACCCATTCTCTGAACACACTGACCAACTAATAGAGATTCACATTTTACAATCTGGCATTAACCCATGATCATCTATTTACACATGGGAGGAAATATGCGTCATGTCATTTGTTCAGAGAATGGGTACTGCTAGCGCCAATACAGCAAAGATCTCCCTCTTAGCAGTGGCATTTTGGCTTGGTGGAGTGAGTGGAACAAATTCCAGCCTCCTGGAATGCAGAGATATTGCTCCCAGGATGTTAGAAATGTAAAAAAATAATAATTAATACATGCATTATTTTTTCTTTAATATTTGGACCATAAGATGCACAGTAATTTTCCCATTGATTTTAGTGCGTCTAAAGCCCCCCATACACCTTACAATCTTAGCATACAATTTCTGTACAATCAACTTTTCTTCTACCAAAACCATGTGATCTAAGGACCTTTTTTAAAACTAATCCTTCCAATCACTATGTATTCTATCAGGGAGGACCCGAAACTACATAGTTGTTGGTAGATCTAAAATAAATTGTATAAAGTGATCAAAAGGTGAATGGGGGGCTTAGTCTGAAATATGTTAAATCAATCTGAATAGCAACACAATGGCAACGCAGTACAGTATATGCATGGCTTGTTAGGCTCCATGTTTTTCTATTGATTTTTTTGTGTCTGAAGAACAGGCAATCCAATGAATTCTTGTTGGCAATAGTGATTTCTTACCTGTCTCTTGATTTTATAGTGTTTTGTATCTAAAAAGGCGGCTGTTTTTAAAAATGTTCTTGTTTTTTAAAAAGATGCTTTGGTTACGCTGAATTTACTACACTGCTCAAAAAAATTTAAGGATCACTTTGATATCCTGCATGTTCTTCTTTAAAAAGAAATTCCTTTTATCTATTAATTATTGTTTGTAATAGCAAGAATATAGATTTCTTATGTTTTTATTTGACGTTAAACTTAATTTAATGGTGGGATGTTTGACGATGGACAATTGAATCTTCCATTTTCGCTAACATAACCCCTGACACGGTGTATCAGGCATAAGTTTTGCGCAATGGTAGATGGAGAAGCTGGTCTTGTAATTCCTGTAACTTGGGTCATTTATTGGGTTCTGTGTGTCTCAATGATGGAACAGCTGCTGCTATTCAGGAAATTGTATCCTGTCGTCTTTTCACAATCCAATAAAAAGTTTTACTTACTTGCTGTTCCCTCTAGGGAATTTCGTTTGTTGTGTTAATAAATTTGCCAACCTTTCCATGTCAGTCTTGCTGCAGTATCATGAATGGCCAGTAGATGGTGCTAAATCATTACAATAGTTTATTCTTTAAGCGCACCGAAAATAGAAAGCAGAAATACATTTAGTTTTTACCTCTGAGCTGACATAATGGTGAAGGGCTTCAGATTTTAAAAAAAAAATACTTTCCTCATGTACTTTCGTCTGCAGCAGTCACCGTATTAAATCCTCTGTAGATTCCGGCAATACAGCAACTAGAGCAGATGTGGGCAAACTATGGCCCGTGGGCCATATCCATCCCGTTTTGTCATTTAATCTGGCCCTTTGTCACCTTAGTGCCAGGCTCCCCTCTGCTTTTTTCCTGCAATGAGTGTAGATAATGCCTAGAGGATGATTGTTATGGCCTCCTTCTAAAGGTCATTGTCCATATCTGCAATAGAATGTTTAAGCTCCCTGTCCAACGCCTCTTTTCTTCCCCCTTACAATATTATTATTCCTTTTTTTAAGCAGGATGGAAAATAGATCAATTCTAATCTGTAATATGGGAGAACCTGGGGCCAGGTTCAGATTTTAAAACTCATTGTGGCCCCACGAGTCAAAAAGTTTTCCCATCCCTAAACAAGAAGCTGCCAGAGAATTGTTTTTAATTCATGATTTTTTGGGAGGCAGCAAGGGACATAAGAAACTGTAGTTGAGTTTAGGTGTGCAGTAACTGTTTTTATATAGTGCTGAGATACCATCTTCAAGTAAGAGGGGCGGGAGGGGTCGTGGCAGCAAGGATGAATCGGGCAGGTGCTCCACCGATCAATCAACTCCTTGACTGCCCACCTCCTCTCCCCTATGAGAGGTCAGTGAGTGAGGCAGCCGGTCTCTGGTGCTGCTCTCTTCTGGAATGTAAAGAAGTGTGATGTGTTTTGGCTGTGGGGGGTAGTTGTTTCGTGTGTGTGTGTGTGTGTGAATTTAATTATTTTTCTTTTATTCTGAAAACTATAGTTTGGCCTACCAAGATTGGTACAAAGCAAGTGAACTGAATGTATATGTTTATATGATTTGTGGGTGTATATAAAAAAATTATCTGTGCTCCTGTGTGTTTGGGGAACTTTGTTGGGGTTTCAGGGATTACTTGTCTCCTCCCTATGTTGGCTATAACTGTTTCAGTACACAGTGACATTTTCTTGGATCAGTCTTCCTGAATGGATGGAATATTTTTTTTACAAGAAGTAATCATACATTTAAAAAGACACAATTATCTTTAGACAAGTATAAATAAAACAATATTTTATGTTTCTTGTGATCCTCACATCCATCATTTATGAATGTTTAAAAATGTCCTTTCATGTTGACTGAGTTACCATCCCTCAAATGTATAATGTTACATGAGTTTATATTAATATAATCTTTCTTCTACAACTTTCTGTAAATCTTTCCAATAGTGCAGCAGTCTGCCTTGTCTGATCTCTTATGTTCTGTCTTTTCCCAGTACTTTGATTACATATTTCCAGGCGTCCCAAGTGGGCCTTGAGTGGTTATAAACTTGTTTATCATTTTTATTCTTGATTCTATTTCCTTTTTAAGACTATTGTAAATTGCATACTGTACAAGAGATATTTAAAAAGTACTTGTACTGAAAAATGGTAATTAATAATTGTAAAGCTTTTTAACTTTAATTGTTCAGGTGTTCGGTCTGAATACATTGCAATGTTCATGTGCTCTACCGAGTCAATGGGAGACAATCAGGCACCCCCGGAAGAGGGGAGGGTGCCTGGTCCATTGGAAAAGGTCAGAAAGTGACAAACACTATCCAAATGGACCAGGAACAGCATGATGACTATGTCTGGATGCTTCTTGGACTCCCAAGTCGCTGCTGGGAACCAGTTTATCCGAGCTGTACATGCCCAAACCCCCCAAACAAATACATTTTACAGGAAAAATTATGCTCTAAAACATGATATGGGAGTGCCTGCAGATGAGCAGACATTGTAAACCATTAGATGGGAGTGCATGCTGTTCAGCGGAACCTATATAAAAAATGTTTTGTTGCGGGCCTGAAGTTGAGCTAACCAGCATTCTTAGAACTTTTTCCACCTTTAATGTGACCAATAACTGTACCACAAACAGAAATATTTTAGGTAGAGGCAAGAAAAAATAATGAACTAGAATAATATGGTTGCATAAATGTGCACATCCTTTAACTAATACTTTGTTGAAGCACCTTTTGATTTTATTACAACACTCAGTCTTTTTGGCTATGAGTCAGCATGGCACATTGTGACTTGGCAAGATTCGCCCACTCTGTCAAATCTGTCAGATTGCAAGGGCACCTCCTGTGCACAACCCTCTTCAGATCACTCCACAGATTTTCAACTATATGTCACAAAAAACACCAGAATATAGACCGTATATTTGCCCCATATGAATGTAATGTGAAATACAGACACTGTTTTGGGACACTATATGTCACAACCCCCCACCCCCAAATATGGACAGTATATTGTGCCCACATGAATATAGTTTAAAATACAGACTGTCAAACTCTTAAAAGGACTTTTCGGTCTTTGATGAATGAGATCTGTGTAATCTGTGCACACTAATCTCTCACTGACTTTGGCTGGCCAGAACACGTCATTGGGTGCTATACAGCACTTGTTACCGCATGTTCGGCTCAGACAATCCCTGTAATGCCAGCACCTGACATGGCTACTGGCATTACAGTAACGGCAGTACTTACCTGCCCCTTGATTGACTGTCTCCAACCCAGGAAATGTGTGGGGTGGAGGCACATTCGTTACTCGTTCGAGTAGTGCCATGCTCCGAGTAAAGCGAGCATGTGTTTGGCTCGAGCATGCTCACTCATCACTAATTGTTACCTATATCCAGTGCTGGTAAATTGGAAAATAAACACATTTGGTTGGGAAATTAGCTAGTCGCATAAGTGTGCTATAACTGTATATACCCAAAAATAAGCAAACTAATTTTTGGAGCAGATTTCAGGTGCTGAATAAGACTTATTCTTGAGTCAAGAAATGAAATTTGTGGCTGGATTTGGTGATTGAATTGCAAAGCCCCTGAACATGATATCACCAAATCTGCTGGAGACATAGAGAAGCGTTGTGGGAATGTTTGCTCTAGCACATGTCGTTTTTTTTTATTAAATTAAGTTTACAATATATTAAGTTGACTGATTTTAAGCATAAACTCCAGGTGTCTATCAGCATGATACACCTTTACTTTCAAGATGTGTCCGCTGTTTTTTTCATAATCTTGCATTGGGGGGAATCGCTGGTGCACATCCCCAGTCAGCAGATTTTCTATGTGGATTTAGGTCTGAGCCTTGGCTATGACATTGAAGACTGTAAAACTTTTATACTACTTTTAACGATTGTAGCTTAAGAAAAGTAATGCCACCACCATGCTGTTCATTTGGTCATACAAAGTGTTGAGGACAAACTGTTCAACTTTGTCTCCTCCGACCATAACAAGGCCTTTAGAAACTTATTTTTTAACTAGTTCTGAATGTTTTTCTTTCTAAGAAGTGGTTTCCACAACTGTTCCCGATAGTCCAAATATTTGGAGAATACATAATATGGTTGTCACATGTAGTACACAAACAGTACTTAGAATTGCTGCAGCTGTAGCTTTCTTGGCAGTCTCCCCAAACAGTTTTTGTCTTTTTAGCAATTTTTAAGAGATGTCCACATCTTTGTAATATCATGGTTGTACCATAGGATCTCCACTTTTTGATGACTGTCTTCATGACAAAGATAAGAATGCTGTAGTTATATCAAAATCAAAGGTGCTTCAGCAAAGTATAAGGGTGTGCAAGGGTTTATATTAAAAGGTGGGAAACGTTTTGAAATTTGAGTTATTGTTTTGTTGGTTGTTGTTTTTTTTTTATTTTTACTGTATGGCGTTGTGAAAAAGTATTGCTATGATTTGCCTTTACTTTGTTGGTTTTACTTTGATTGTGAAGCCATCATTAGAGGACAGAATATATCTAGTCATACATTTATGCATTCCAGCACACCATGTAGTGGCCTCTAGCCAGTTCCATTCCCCCTTCCCATTGTAGACGTTGGTACCCAAGTTTGTAAGACCCTCTTCTCCTATGTCATAGTCTGTATATTAGCTTGTGTTGCATGTCAACACTTACCGTATTTTCCGGCGTATAAGAGGACCCCCAACTTTTCCAGTTAAAATATAGAGTTTGTGGTATACTCGCCGTATAAGACTACCCCTTCCAATGCACACAAAATAACAATTAAGAAAACATCAGATTTGCTTTCAATATGGTTATTTTATTTCTTATGACATAGGAAAACTGCCTGCAAGTCACGGGAAATCCACCGGCAAATGTGCCGGCGTGTGTCATTTTTTTGGCCAGGGAAACTGCAGTGGACCCAGGTCCTTACATATGTTATGTTATACTCTAACTTTCAATTCCCAGATCTCCAACAACCTTAAAAGTCCTATTTGTTTTAGTAATTTACATTCTAATTTCACACCCCTAACTGCAACCTTTCATATTAATGTTTACCTGCGGTTATCCAAGTAACATAAATTATACATTTAATTCAAAGAATTTTGGCAATCAAAAATTTAACTGATATGTCACATGATACAGTGAAGGTGTTTTAATGTGTTTGAGCTGCATGACCAGTTTCAGCCACTGGAGCCACAGCCTTTACTGAGCACGTCGGCTTTGTCTTACACATCGAGGAGGGAGGGGGGATAAGGGGGCGCTTCCGATGTCTGACAGGCAGACTCCTCTGGCTCACACATTTCTGCACTCGGCGTATAAGACGACCCCCGACTTTTGAGAAGATTTTCCTGCGTTCAAAAGTAGTCTTATACGCCAGAAAAGACAGTAATTTTAATGTTGGCATAATAGTTTATGTGAAACCAATCCTTTAAGTTTAAATCCTGGTTATAAAGATAAAGGCGTGTGCGCATGTTCCAAAATAAGATTGTACATAAATCAGTCAAACCACCTGCCAAACGCAAACCGATACCAGTACAATTTACTTACCATACTTTTTCCAACCTGACATTCATTTATATTCTCCACTTCCTACTTACATTTGGATCAAAACACACCATCCTGGCATTTTAATTATGATTATAGGGCCGTGTAAATATCAGGGTTGGCTTAATTTAAAAATGTATATCCATTGGCAACTCAACTGTATTTCAACTATGCATTTACCCATTTGTCTGGAGTTCTGCAGTAGTGGATTTGCCAGTGCATCATCATTTGTTGGTTTTTCTGTCATTTTTTGTTAATGTGTGATAGGTGACATGTAACAGGTTATCTTTTTAGATTTCCTGCACTTAAAAACAAAATGCTCAGTCATTGCAATGAGCAGAGATAATTCCTAGTGACTGTCTGTTGTCAGCATGAGGATATGCCTAGAGCATCATGGTCACATCACTGCATCATTCCCAAGGCAACGTTTAGACACCTAGGCATTCTGTGAACCCATTGCAGAGAACAAGCAGAGGGGAGCATCTTTTCAACAAGGTCACAAAGGGCCAGAAAAGAAAGCAAATGGGCTGGATCGCCCTTATAGCTGGACGTAGGGCTGCAATGTCTACTTGTGATTGGATGTTGCAGGGTTCTTGTATGTTGGGGAAAGTAAATACCTGAATTTTACCTGGTTATCCACCTCTGGCTGTGCCTATTCAGCAATGCTGTAGTGCTCTATAAAGAAACATCAGAAGGAGCCATTCCATTTATCTGTAGTTTGCTGATAGGATAAGAAAGCAGAGCGACGTAGACAAGGATGTGTCCAGGACAAGTCTTAGCTTGGAGAAAGTATGACAAGTTATGCTGGCCATCAGCCTGAGAACATATTATGCTGGGAAATTACTGAGAAGGCTCTCATCTGAAAGTAAATACATTAACACATCTGCCTTTTTAATTTTCTATTAGGCTACTGTGTTATCTTATTTTTGGAGTGAAGTTCTGATTATGTTTTATACCTGCCCATATCCAATAGCATAGAAAAAGTGATTTCTATATGTTCTCCATAATAAATGTTTCTTCTTAAAGCAAACCATGTGTATCCATTACCAACTGTTTTTACAATGCTGGTTACCTGGCTGTTTACTTTGTTAGATGTTCAGAGTTAGCCAGGGTTGGAGGCAACAAAGAAAGCAGATTTTTGTCTGCTATGGTATCCTAGATTTATGGTGCATTTGGAGCAGTGGGAGATTAGTGCTGTATCAAACAGTAAGTAATTGGGTCATCCCAGCACATGTCACTTTCTGCCTGGAAATGTCATCCTTCTTTATGATTTAAAACTGTGATCCCTGAAAATCATATCCATGACATAATTCAGGCTGGAGAAGAGTGTAACTTTAGTGCTTATAGTTCTGCATGACCTAATGTAGAATATTTTATGATTCTGTGATCCGCAATGAGGTGTGCTTGTAGAGTATGACCTCTGTAGAAGGAGCTTCAGAACTGCCTGCAGAGAACCACACGTGCCTAATAGATAATGAACTTTTCACCCAACCAGCAGTAACAGGGTTAAGATAAAATAGCAGTGGATTGGTGAGGAGGGGGAGGACAAAATTAAACAACTTCTGATCTCCCTGCCTTATTGGGATAAAATATGTATAAAGTGGGGAGCTTGCATGGGACCTGTTAAGCATCCAGTGCCATTCCTTTAATGGACAGACAGGCAGAGCTGTGTTTAAACAAGAGCCCGGGGCAGCACAAGACAAACAGGTCTCTGGAAATATATCCTGGATACATCATTACACTGCACAGGACTGTACAAAGAGCCCAAGTGTGGCCTGTTCTGGCGCAATCATACGCCTCTTATTGTCTTTCTGGAAGCGTTGTGGTGCAATCCTAAAAATGTGTAATGGCTTTATGGTTTGGCACAAACTATACTATTTTCCTTAATAACATATAGTGGGTGGGCAGGTCACATCAACAAGATGCTTGGCAATTACCAAGTCTATTCAACAACTCTTAATTTTAAATTTGGCTTCCTGGAAGACCACCATTGAAAGTTAATGTAACCTGCGTATCAATCTGACCATGTTTCGTCATCTTTATCAACTGCTTGTTTAGTTCTGCCAAAGTGTAACGAAATGTGATGGGTCTAAAGCAGTCTTAGTCTTAAAATCCAGATACAGTGGATATAAAAAGTCTACACACCCCTGGTAACATATCAGGTTCCTGTGCTGTACAAAAATGAGACAAAGATAAATCATTTTATAACTTCTTCCACCTTTAATGTGACCTATAAACAAATGAAGAACAATCTGAAATCTTTTAGGTGGAGGGAAGAAAAAAAATAAAACTAAAATAATGTGGTTGCATAAGAGTGCACATCCTTAAACCAATACTTTGTTGAAGCACCTTTTGATTTTATTACTCCGTCTTTTTGGGTAGGAGTCATGTATCAGCATGGCACATTTTTTGTGCCAATATTGACTGGTATTTGGAACTGTTCATATTTCCCTCTATCTTAATTAAGGCCCCAGTTCCAGCTGAAGAGAAACTGTCCCAGAACATGATGCTGCCACCATCATGCTTCACTGTGGGTATGTTTTTTGTTTTTTTTGTTTTTTTTTTATTCCCTTCACCTAAAAGATTTCAGTTTGTTTTTCAATCGAGTGGTACCGTTTATAGGTCACATTTAAGTGGAAAACTTTCTAAAATGATTTTTCTTTGTTTCATTATTGTACAGCACAGGAATCTGACATTTTAAGTAATGATATAATTTTTTTACAAATTACTCCCTGGCAGTGAGTATCGGTGCCATGGGTCTCTGTAGTAGATTTATGGCACTCTGGGGCTACAGTAAAGCATGTTTTGTTGACCATAAGATGAATCCATATTTTAGGACCAAAAGTAACCATGCTTCAGTTGCATGACTGCCGTTTTAGAATCAGAAAAAAATGGAGGGTACGTTTACTTTATCTTTTTTTTGTTTGTTTGTTTTTTTGTCATTACAATTGGTTAAGATTTTAAACAAAGGTATGAGGTCAAAATTAAGGAACAGGTTTTAAGGAATCTACCAATTAAACCAAGCTCCACCTCTTACAAATGAATTAGGAATGAACAACCAAGCCTTAAGGCAAACCAACATTGATCAAAAATCGGTTTCTCCATGTGGTAGGTATTTCAACCTCATCTGACATTGATGGTAGACAAGTATAAAGATTGAAGAAGTAATAGATATGGTAAAGTGTATATAGCAACATGGAAGATGTCAAGGGAGGCAAAGATGAGTGACAGAAGAGAATTCTAGGAATCCTATACAAACATTAAAAAATCCTATGTTTACACTAGCATGGACAGAACTTCTTTATCGGTTATCATGGTTTGTTTTAACTTTTTACATGTGTCCTGTTGCTTCACATACTCCTTTATTTTGGCACGATAGACCTTGTGGGAAATAACAATTGTACAATACATACTGCCACTTATAACTCTTCATGATTACACTTGTGCACTCCAGGATGTTGGCTCAAATCTCCTACATTATTAAAACCAGTTAGATTTACTACAGTGTCTTTGGCTCATGGCTTTAGGCACAAGAGCTCTAAATATTAAAGTATATTCAAAGCCAAAAGCTTTTTCTGGATTGCATGGGGAATGGTAAACACCTGTCAGGGCTTTTGTTTGCCAATGACATTCAATTCGGGACGCTTGTTTTACTCTGTGCCTCAGACACAAGAGCAAATGTTTGAAAACCTCCCCAAAGTAAGAAAATACTCTTGGATTTTGCTATAAAAATGTGTTATCATTGATAGATTTCCTACTAATTTAGTGACTGCTCAAGATTTAAAATTTTTCCTTCTATTTTCATTTTCATCACGGTAACAATGTTCACCAGGATAAATAAACAGTAAACCTCTAATCAATCTAGTTTGGGACTGTGTGCAGCCTTCAAGAATTGTCCATTCTGCTTTTATTTTTTTAAATACTGATCTGACTTTAAGACATCACCACTGGATAGAAGTATATCATCTCCAGCTCTTTATCATAGGATGAGAAAGTCCCATAACCCCACAAGTACTATACAAAGGGTCCTGTTCTGCTTGTTCAGTGCATCTCTTTTTCTCTAGACTCTCTGTTTTTCCTTTTGGGTATTGTGTATGATCCAGCTTTTTTTGGCAGAGAGAAAGCCAGGAGCATAAATGTCCTTGTGGTGTTGTGATGGTTTTGGTTTGTTTGAGTACAGTGAGAGCAGAGAGGTCAAGGAGGTGTAAGTGATGGAATATGTTAGACAGAACTTTCCAAATGAACTCAACTACAACTACAACTGCACTCAAAGTCAAATAATAAAAAATAATCTACTAAGCCTATTGGATATACTTGCCACAGGCATTGTAGTATTTTCGAAAATACGAACCATGTGATCTTCCTGTGGTTATCCCAGTTTCTATCCTCTGTACCTGAGAGCTGTGTGTGTTTGCAGCACAGGACTTTCAATAGTCTCTAGTGATGCTCTATGGATAAAAGTGTTGGTACACACATCTTTTTCATTATATTAAGATGTTTTATTCAGACCCCAAGTGGCTAACATAAGTACCTATCCTATGCTATCCTACCTATGCTGTCTTCATTTACAAACATTATGTTAAAGAATAGGTCGTTCTGAATGCATGGTCCTTTCATGTGGTACAACATTTGCTAGAAGTTTCCCTAATGGATATTCTACAGTAACATGTACCTGGAATCATTTTAATGCAAAATAATTTGTGAGATGGAATGAGCCTGGTTTGGTGGTTACCTGGAACTCATTACCTACGTGACGTCATTGTGCCAACTGCGAATGTTTAATGGCCACAATGATCACAATAGTTATAGGGGTTGGGCTAAGCCTGAAGTTACCTGTTCTGTTCGACAGCTAATAGCTGGCCATACACCTTTTAGATTTCTCTGTCCGATATCCTTTAGATCTACCAACAACTATGTAGTGCCGGGTCCTCCTGTGATTGAACACAGGTAGACTTGATTGTTTACAAAGTCCCTCGTATTACATGGTTTTGGTAAAACAGAAGTAGATCTGAATAAAATCTGATGGAGAAATCTAAAGGAGTATGGGGACCCTAACTGTGCCCTTTGTGTATATAGTAAAGGTTGGGTGCATTTGGGGAGAAAAACTTGAATGGCATGCACAGAGCCCAAAAATCAAACTAACTTTTGTATTGAACTAGAACATAGATTTTGGGTCAGTTAACTTGCAAAGTTTATAGATTTTCATCTCTGAACCAGAATGTAATTTTTCCAGCATATTATGTATGCTAAAAGCCTTTGGCGTATACTTAAGTATATATGGTACCCCCAACATCAGCTACCAAATTATCTTTTAATGCAGAAAGGTGAAGAAAGGAACAAATCATTTGCAATCCAGAAATCTTGGGTGATAACATGGTTGCGCTATATATATATATTATTGTCATGTTTGTGATCTTAGCCTGTGCATAATATACAGTATTAGCAGAGGTAAATGAAGGGGTAAAAGCATCGTTTAAAGAAATTATTCAAGCAGCATTTTTAAGGATTTTAAGCTGCTTTGATTAAAAAAAAAAAATCCTATATAAATAACTGTTCTTTAAACATTCATGCAGTGGTACGTAGTATGTTGGTATATATTGTCTGTTTGTAACAGCTTTACCTTGAGTATTTTTTATGGCTGCTTGTCTTACTGGTAGTTATTGTAATCCTAATTCTGGGTAAGTTATTTTAATGGCTGCTTTTTTGTTTCCTATCCTACATAGTAATTATATAGTGAATCATCACATATCCTAATCTACTGTGTATTTTTCTGAATGCCAAAGTTGAGCTGATGATAGACAATGCACAGAGGGGTTCATTCAGAGGCTCCATTCTCCTAGCAGCTACCGTTCCCTGTAGGAAGGAAGTCTAAAGCCCCCCATACACCTTTAGATCACTCTGTACCATTGCAATTAGATCTACTAACAACGGTGTAGTATAGTGGCCTCTATGATAATACATAGTGATTGGAAGGTTTTAAAAGATCCTAATATTACATGGTTTTGGTAGAACAAAAGTTGATTGTACAAAAATTGTATGGTAAGATTGTGAGGTGTATGGGGGCCTTTAAACAATTTGTCGGTAACTGTCCTGGTCCACATCTTCCCAACCATGTCCCATTACAGTGTCTTCTATACAGAGAACGTGCAGCTATGCAGGACTCCCTGTGTTCCCTCATCCCAAGTTTATCAGCTTTACAAATTTTTCTGTTCCTCTCTGATCTCTTACCATTTATCTCTCTTGATCAAAGTTTTTAGTACTTCCCACAACTTTTATTTGTGTTAAATAGCACAAATATAAAAAAAAATAATGTTCTTACTGGATCTATAGATGTTAAAATGTAAGATCTGCATTGCTGTATACCCTTGCCTTAACTACCGATCTACATCTTTATTTTGTACTTCTTGTCCTTTTTTGCATCCTTTTTGTTTACATTTTTATTAAACACATTGACAATTTGAAAAAATTAAAAGCCTATTGGTTAATAAATCACTAAAACATGTAATGGCCATCATCTAGTATTATAACTGATAAAGCATACATGTGAATTTACAAGGCTACGCTAACCCTTAGACAGCTATTGCCCCAGCTTGGTTGAAGGAAAAAGAAAAACTGGTTGGTATAGATTATTGTCCTTTACATTGCCTCCTTGTTGGCGATATACACTGTTATAGTAGTCCTGTGTAAATCTCTATACTAATACATCTACTTTGTTTCCATTGTAGATGGCAAGGTTCCACTTTCCCCTTTCAAAAGAGCCAATTCTGTGAGAGATAGAGTGAAGAAGTTTACAGAAGAGCCCCCAGGCATGCCTCCTCCTTTCACGAACAGATTCTCCAGCCTAAGAGGTGAGAGACTCCCTGCAAGAGGAGGACGTATTCAACAAACGCAATCCTTGTTCTCTGCGGGTCACAAAAATGGCCAGGACAACTCTCAGGTGGGTCAGGAAGAAAAGGTAACCACTAAGTCTCTTCTTGGTCACATCACACCAAGGTTTGGTAGTCTGAGAGGTGCACAAAGTACAGGAAGCAATAACAGAATACAAGATAATAAAACCACATCTGTACCTGAATTAAAGAGCTTCAGGAGTTCCTCCATAAAAGGGTCCTCGACTCACAGCTCTACAGGACTCGGCACATCCTCTGGGGAAGTGAACAGGAGACTTCCCCAAAGCAAAAGCTCATTCATCCCAAAGCAGGAAAGTGGGAGGAGCAACACAGACCAATTGAAAGTTACCCAGGCCACAACAGAGGGGGGCAGGCAAGTTGAAAATACAGATGGATCCATTACAACATCAGTGATACAAGACAGTGCGCAGCGCTCTACATCACCTCTGTGCACATCTTCCAAAGACGCTCAGGACGACGCGATGAAGACCTTGCTAACCATTGAGATCGGACGAAATCAAGGGACAAGTAGTCGGATCATTGGGCAGCCAGGAAATCAAAGAGCAGGTAGACCTTATTTTATTACACCTCTTTTAATCTGTAAAGATTTAAAACTTTTTTATGATAAACATAACTCAAGTTAAAGTAAAAAGTCAGTACACAAAGTTAATTAGCTTGTGGTTGCACATTCTTTCATAAATAGTGCATTTTGATGTTTGAGGGCATGATCACATTTTTATATAATGTGTAGTTTTATAATGGTTCCCTATCTGCTGTGGCATACAAAGGGTGGAATATTTAAAGGGTTTTGGTGTGATGCTGACCCCTAGTGGCAAGTTTTTAGTATGTCTTCATGGAGCAACCACAATGGGAGTGGGAGTGTCTCTAAGCCATTCTCATTCAAGGGAGAATAATGGGGCATTTCGCTTCTAACAATTTGCACTTTGGTGCCATTGCGTACAAACTATCACTGACTAAATACATGGCACTGAGTAACCTTTTAAGTTGGGGGGGGGGGGGGGGGGGAGTACCCTAGCTACTGTGTGTGTGTTTGTGGGTTGTGTGTGTGTGGGTGTATGTATGTCTCTCTCTCTCTCTCTTCCTCTCTCTCCTCTCTCTCCTCTATCTACTCGATCTCTCTTCTCATCTCTCTCTCTCTCATCTCTCTCTCCTCTCTCTCCTGGCTCCCTTTTCTATGTATCTAGCTCTGCCTTTACTTCCACCTCCAGGGTATCTTCTTTGTCAGTATGGTTACGTGTGGAGTCCCTGTACAATGTCTGTCTTCTCTGAAGCCATCCATCATTTGGCTCCATTACATCACTAGCAGGTCATGGAAATAAACAGAAGCCAGTTATACCACATGCAGAGACTCATAATGGCAGCAAAGAAAAGCAATATGTTATTTTAACGTCTGTTATTAAAAACAGAACATTGTTCTTAGCTACTGCTTTTATTGGCTCAGACCTTTCTGATATATATACAATGTGCTTCTACATGAAATGACCTTTCCAAGTATTTCTGCATTGCCCTGTAATGTAATCAAATGTCTATCTGTGATACTGCTAGTGGCAGCACTAGTAACAGGTATAAAAGCTCTATATCCCCCCAAAATTTATAAAACTCTAGTAGATTATTTTTTACTGATTGCTGTGATCTAAATCTGATCATAATTTTAGAAAGTAACAATATAGCATTCTCTGTTTTGTACAGAAATGGTTATGAGGAAACACATTATTCTCTCATGCCATCATTTATAAATTAAACCCATGTTTGGGATAGTCACAATACCTTGTTTAACCTACTGGTGGGAAGGTGCACATGCTACAGAATTTATTGCTAACAATTGCAATGTACTGTGTGACAGAATCACAAGAATATGTGGGCCTTACAAGTCCTTTCTCTATTTATATTTAATTTTTTTTTCCCCCTCAAGAACTAACTTTAGGTTTGACCGCTTCCCCGTTCAGAATTGGCAGTGGAGGCACCACCAGCAGCATCAGTACCAGTGGAGTCCGTGCAGGCAGTGGAATCGGCACCAGCAACATCAATTTAAGTAGTGGTATTAATACGAGGAGTGTGAACCAAAGCAGTGCTGGAAGTGCCATAAGTACAAGCAGTATCAACTTGGGCACCAGGAGCAATACAAGCAGTTTTACTACAAGCAAAGACAGTGCAGTCAAAACCATTAGTTCAAGCAGCATCAGTGTTGACAGTGGAATCAGCACTAATGGGGAGAGCTCAAAGGTAATACTGTTAAACTTGAGATTATGGTTTTTATTTATTTCTACATAACAGAAGTGATTTTTGCACCTCTATCACCTGTGTGAATATCTACTGCATAATTCCTACTCTAGGATGCGGAACATAAGATGCAGCCCATATTTGGGAAGAAAATAAAACAAATAGTCAAAGGCACAGCCATTTGCATATAAAGTGAATATATAGCATGTTCCAGCAGGGCAGTACCCATTCTCTATACACTCTGACCAACTTTTGGAGAGGCATTTTACGGTCATAGCACTAACCGCTCACCCATGAGCTGCTATTTACATATGGGAAGAGAGATCAGTCTGTGTTACATAATTTTTTTGTTAATACAATGCAGAATGTTCATGTAAATACACAACTTATGCTATCTAAATAGCCTCAATTCATCCAACTATTAGGGCATGTTTCCACTAGAGCGATCAGCCGTGGATGGACACGATTTCAATCGCTTCGCTGCGTCCTTGGTCGA
>CM070032.1:82258177-82283446 GCA_036250615.1 Ptychadena robeensis | reverse complement strand
TCTGGTAGATGTGACGCGCTCCCTTCCACGGTCCACAGTTCTCCAGCCCTCATCTTTGTCACTCACACATAGGATAGGAAGGATACAGTGTATGGGCAGACACTAGTGGGGGCAGTTGAAAGTGGCCGAAAATAATGAGTAATGAAGCTGTGTAATAAGAGACAATGAGCGTGACTATTGCATGTACTTTCTAAGTGTATATACAGTGGGCCTCTGGCTCCCACATCCCCCCCATATATACAACACACCTCGCCCCCCATATATACAGCGCACCTCTGCGCCCCATATATACAGTGCACCTCTGCGCCCCATATATACAGCGCACCTCTGCGCCCCATATATACAGTGCACCTCTGCCCCCCATATATACAGTGTATTCCCCTGCCATTTTGTGATTGGCAGTGATCGGCAATCGGCAGATCATGATCTTGGTGATCGGCCCCAAAAATGCTGATTGGAGCATCTCTAGTATTTTGTATTTCTGACTCCTTAGGACTGTGCTGGCCTTTAGTCTTTGTTACCTTTCAGAAACATTCTGTAAATCTAAGAATAACCACTTAAAATTTAGAAAAGACTTTTGGCTCGTAGGACTTCTTATATGCTTATTTTATGCTCTTCATCAAGAATACTGAATACATTGCAGCTTACAGATGGATGTGCTTCTATTGGCTAAAGATCTACATTAATTATGTAATACTTTTGTTTGGCTATGATTTTATGTGGTAAATGTGTCATACCTCAATAGGTTTATTTAAACTTTTCACCTTAATATAAGTATGCATGTCTTTTCCCAGGTTGAAGCAGAACAATCACAGCAGACTAACCAGCAGGTAGATATATTTCTTCCAAGCACGTCTGAGAAAGTAGAGCTGGAAAAGAAAGTGAAGCTGTCTGCAGAAGAGCTGCGCACAATAGAGGATGAGGATGTCCTTGATAAAATGGTAAGGACATTGACTGATGTATGCTTTTGCTTAGGACAATTCGCCATACATATTGTTTTACATACTGTCGGGGGAAAAAAGGTCATACATGGTCTTTCAATTCTAAAGCTAGCCATACATGTGTAAATTGACTCCGGTGAAGTCACAGGTGTCGATTGATCGACCATACAAGTCTGTGCCCACCACCTTAGGCCACCGATTCCTGGACGATTCTGTTACCAGTCGATCAATTCACAAATGTCAGTCGATCGGAAATGATCCTGATGATATATCCGTGGGCCACCACCAACGTCCCTCGTGTGTGCCCGATCGACCAGAAAACAGCGACAGGTTGGTTCCCTGGGGGCCATATAGATCGGTCAAGGTGGGCTGCACTCGATTCCTCGTCGATTGATCGGCGTGCACACGCCTGGGGATCGATTGGCCAGGAATCGAGTGTCCAATCATTCTGAGACAATTACACAGGTCGATTTCAGAGATTTAGGTCTTGCCTTCTTGGGCATCACGCTGACACATGGCGCCCATTGGGGAACAGGTACATATTGTTGTGTTAAGAGGGGGCGCATTATTGTAACATCAGGGATAACGTGCCCACTGAAATCCATTGGGCCACATGTGTCGCAGCAGCAACGAAGCAGGGCCACAAATTGCCTCTACATGGCAAGTCGCAGGGTATGACATGAGCCATGTCTGACACATGCAGAATGGTGGGTAGGCTTACAGTAGAAAGTTCATTTTAAATTAAGGGGGTTCTACAAGCTACTAACTCATGGGATATACTTTTTTTTTTAAATATAGATTTTTGACATATGCCTCGGACATTGGCGTAATTTTTCTTAAATAAACATGCCTTTGTTACTTTTTACCATAAGATTAAAATAATTGAATAGGCCAAAGACCAAATGATTCCTTTTATCTGTCCTAATACATAAAACGTTACAATTCAAATCAGACGAACTTCTCTTTTTTCCCCCATAACTGTAATTGGAGCCAGTGTACCATACATCCCTCTCTATGGTGAGCTGCTTTCTGAAGCGTAAAATCTTGTTATGAAAGCCAATTTAAATACAACTCACTGCATCCTGTTAATGTCATATTTTCATAGATCTTTCTAGGCAGATAAGATAAGTTGAAGGCTGGCCATAAATAGAGAAAATGTCACATTACTTAAACTGTTTTCAAGAACTAATGTGAGGACCTCACCATGTATGGGCAGGGAACCTCAGGATCTCTTTTATAGTGTATCATGGCTTGCTGAATCCTGTCCAACAAACTATTGTTCTTTTCTGTCTGTCCAGAGATAAGCCAGCATCTCACTACACTGCCTTTGTCAAGAATAGGAGAGATTGTTTGTTATACACTGTGTTGTGTGTGTTGCATGACGAAGGTAGTGACCAAGTATTTGCCAACAAGCAAATCGTGTTTGAAAAGCACATACCCCCCAAAAAATGGACATGGTTCCATCAAATAACCCTTTGTGTCAGTAAATCTAATTGCAAACTCTGTGTTTTAATAGCTAGAAAACCCTATCCAGGGCTTTAAAATCTCTACACCCACTCCACACAGTATAAATTGATATTTGCATATCACAGATTTATGTTTATTTTAAAGGTCCCCACACATGTAATGAGCGGGAACCGACAGATACGTTGTGGAGTGCAACGTGATGACGTCATCACACTCCTCTGCATCGCTTAGAGTATTGGTGGGCACCCTTTGTGTGGCAGCCATTAGTTTGGACGGGGACACTGGTTCCCATTCAAACTAATGGCCAGAGATTTACAGACATGTTCTCTGGCAGACTGTGGACCATTTTGCCAACCAACGCCCGTGGCTTGTTACCTGTGTGGGGACCTATGGAACAGTGCACAGTATTTCTTTAGATCTTCCCGTTCATATGGAATCATGGATAATTAAGGATATTTTGCCAAGAAATGAGCTTTGCATTTGTCATCTGAAAACTAAATGCAAAAATGTTTCCAGTGTATTGATGTTCTCCAGTAAGATATTCTGAAAATGCTTCTTTCCTCAGCTGGATAAGACCACTGACTTTGAAGAGAGGAGGTTGATCAGAACAGCAATGAGGGAGTTGCGGCAGAAAAAGAGAGGTATGCTAGAACATCACTTATCCCTATGTTGCAGGTCTTCTGCTGGAAGGTATATGCATTTGATTTTTATTAGTCCTCAGAAGAAGATAGGATGACCAATTTTTGTGGTTTGTGGAAAGACTTTATTTGATTTTGTTGCTGTGGTTTCCAGAACAACGTGAGAAAGAGAGAGAACAGAGGTTGCAAGAGATAAAGAACAAGGAGAAGGAAGCCAGACTAGCGAGAAGCACAGAGACCAGTTTGCGGCAAAGTGAGACCATAAACCACGGCAATGCTGTCAGCTCTGTCACCAAAACACAGACACTGGTGCAATCTAGTAAGTTCCTGGGTTTGGAAAGTACAGAAAGTAAATTCCATTTAGATTATATGTATTCAATGTACTGCATTATATGCTCACCAAGGGATTGCTCTAATAATACATTTTTGTTGCAGCTGATGGGAGTAGAACATCAAGAACAACTACCATGGAGGCTAGCTATATGAAAAGATCACAAAGTAAGTCCTCAATTGTGTTCCTGACAATATTTAAGTTCACCCCAACCAGTGATTGAATGTGATGGGTTTATCAGACCCAGATTACTGCAATTTGGTAATGCAAATTTTATTTTGGGGTTTTGTCCTCCATATTTAATCACCTTCTGTCCAGTAAATGCAAGTGGTAGAGAATATCTTGCCTATCCCAGTTTAGGCTGACCATACTCCAGAGCAAATATCTGATGGGGTTGTCTATATTTTTAGTTGACTCCAACCGAAACCAATTTTAAAGCAGGTGCCTAAAGTGACTAGTGGGAAAACATGACTAGTGGGAAATTACCTGCAATCTGAACCTGTGTAGTGAATGAAGGGGCAGGATAATGTTAGGAAAGGGGGGCCCTGCAGCGAAAGTTTGGCAACCACTGGCCTAAGAGATCAGAAGAGTGAATATAAAGTGAATGCTGCTGCATTTAGCTGTTCTGATTAAAAGGAATTGGTTGGGAATCAATTGCAGTGTGTAGTAGTGTGACAGATTTAACTTGAATCCACAGTTTCTATTTATATTTCTCAAATCTCTCTTACTAGTGATTCTTCTAAAAACTTGATACATGTTTGGTAGTTCTAGAAAGTTTACCATGAAAGCAAGTGTCCCTAAAGCTAGCCACACATGGTTCAATTTTGGTTCAATCGATGCTCGATTAAATTCATCGTCCTAAAATCAAAACGACTTAATACAAATCGCTCAACATACACCCCACATTGAGTTGGCGATTGTGGTGAAGATTTCGATTCCAAAATATTACTAAAAAAAATCGTCGATTGGTATTGAAATGTTAATTCCAGATGAAGTGGTCTATGTTATGTATATCAATCTAAATCGATCCAGGAGAAACACCACACACATCGACGATTTTAAAAAAAACGATTTTGGCACATCGACGATGATTTCCAACATGGGGGTCCGAGTGGGGGGCAAAATTCGTTCGATTTCCTCTGCCCTTCATCGAAACAATTAACGTCGATCGTACCATGTGGGCATTCCGATTTTCGTCAGAATCTATAAAAAATGTCATCTAATCGAGCATCGATTGAACCAAAATCGAACCGTGTGTGGCTAGCTTAAGCCAGTGGTTCCCAAATTTTTCCTGCAGGGCCACCTTTTCTATTTTGGAACATTATTGAGCCCCCTCCCTATTCAAACACAGGTTAGGAGTGAGGGCCTGCGCCACCCTGGAATACTTTTGCGCCCCTCAGTTTGGGAACCACTGCCCTAAGTGATTACCTCTTCTAGTGGTAGACCAAAATATTGAGTTGGGAAATCTTAATGAGCGACTCCATATGTTTCCAATAGCTTCTTTTCACTCCAGAAATCGCCTTAAGCATTCCAGACACCTATGTTAAAATTATGAAATGAGCTGTTTATTTACTTTTCTTCTGACCTTCATCCTTTTTAGGTTTTGTTCATTTGTATGAGGTTCTCTTTTAATGCAGATGGAGCTGCTTGTGTTTATATAACTGCACACATGCTGTTTTCTTTTCACAGATGGTGGTACAGTTGTACAGACAAAAACTGCTTCATTTAGCTCAACATCTAAGAAAGTGGGCAGGTAAATATCAAAAGAGGTTTTAAAGGGAATGTATAGGGCAGTGATGGCGAACCTTTTAGAGGCCAATTGCCCAAACTGAGACCCAAACCCACTTAGTTATCTCAAAGTTCCAGCATGGCAATATAACCTGAATTACACACACACAAATCATATACACACAACTACTTTCTTATTAGGGGAGGGTATGGGGTCAGAAGAGCGGGGAAGAGAACGGATAGCATTGAGAGTAAATAGGCTGTAGTTCTTTCCCCTTGGCTGGCTGACAGTTTGCAGAGAGGACACACGTGCCTCGTGTGGGTTAGGTTCGCCATCACTGGTATAGGGGTTCGGCACGTGTTTTCTTCACCTTCTCATAGTCCATACTAAATAAAATATGTTTTTTGTCAGGTGACTATAAACAACTTCTTCTTCTTCTTCTTATTATTATTATTATTATTATTATTAAGATATCTGCTGTCTGGCCAACAAAGAATTGTAGTATCTTACCTGTTTTGTTTTTTGCAGCGTGTTTGATCGAGAGGATGATGGTGTAGCTGCTTTGGAGAGGAAACAAGCAGAAAGGAAGAAGGAGCTCATGAAAGCTCAAAATCTTCCTAAAACACCAGCCACACAAGCTCACAAAGCCATGATTGAGAAACTGGGAAAAGGAAGTGGAGGGTATGTACTGTTACTAATATCTATGGCACAGTTCCTGGGTTTGCACACAAATGTACTATATATACGAGTATAAGCCGATAAATTAATAATATTGTTATTACAGGATGGGTTTCTAAGGCACGTCTTATGATTCAAACATAAAAATCTGTTTCCATTTAAAAAGTATTTAATATTATAATTGGGACCAACACATGGTGTTGGAATGGAGACTTATTTTCATGTTTGGATCATAAGTAGGGGAGTTTTCTAATTGAAATTACACCTTCTTCCGGATAAATTACCAAAAAGTCCACTAGATGGCGGTGCTGTTTGATTACATTTCACCAGCCGATCTTGGGAATGCTGCAGATAAAATAGTGTATACACATTGAACCATTCACCGAGGCTATCGGCATCTGCAAGAAGACCAGCGAACACCTGGAAAGGTAAGTGGGGCCCTTACTTGAGTATAAACTAAGGGGGGGGCTTTTTCAGCAAATTTTTTGGGCTGAAAAAGTGGGCTTATGCTCAATTATATACGGTAATTGAATTAATTGAACATATCCAGGTATCTGAGATCAGAACTAGGAACTTTGACAAGAAGAATGTGACTCTCCTTTTAAAATGTTATTGCTTCTCCACCATTCACCCAATACTTGTTGGTGCAGCCATCTCCAATTTAAGTCTCTGGAAACATACTATATTCCCTGTAAAGTTATGACGTAAAGAGGTAACCAAGATGTGTTTATGGTGTATAAAATTGACTGTCTGATTCTGTCTTTTTATGAGTGGTTTATAAGTTGAGGTACCGTCTTAACTGTATGGTTGTTTATATGTACACACATTTCTTTCCATATTCTAAAAATGACATTTACAGCAGCAGGAAAGTTTCATAACTGTATGGAAACTTCATGGTTCTCTTCCTGTCTTGCTGTCGGATATCTGGGTTGTGTTTGCTGGTGAAGCTGGAGTCTGTCTTGTTACTGTCTGATGGTGCCTCTGGCACACCATATCTGGGCTCTTCATATGTTAGGTGATTCCTAACTGTTTACTTTAACTTTCTTAGCTGATGGACAATTTAGATGTCTGCTTTATTTCTAAGCATACAGGGTTCTGTGAATGTTTGATCTTCCCAGCACATAAGTACTGAAGTAAAGCAAGCAATGAAAATTTAGGGTTTTGGGGTTGTTTTGAAGTAGATTTATTATGTAATTTTTTTATCTTTAAATTACCTTCAACCCATTTATACTACTGCAAGTTAAAAAGAAAGCTCTCTTTGTCATCATGACATCATATCATTTTTAATGAACCCTTTAGTGCTGTTTTTGCCTAAACATGAAGTAATGTCTTTGTGTGTCTTTGTTTTTTGTAGCCCATCTACTCCTGCTTTTGCCAAAGTCGCTGCTCCAAATAAATCTGCATTTGGCGTTCCTAATGCAAACAGTATCAAACAAATGTTGCTAGACTGGTGCAAAGCAAAAACCAGAGGTTATGAGGTACGTCTTCTCATGCTTTAGTCTTGTTGTTTGCCATTTGGGGTTGGTTGCCACATTTTCAATGAAAAAGGTTATTAAACTGCATAGGTATGATACAAATATGTAGCACAGAAATTCTCTCTTGCTGATGTTGGTTGCAGGTCAGTCCCTCTAAATGTATAGGGGCTTTCAGCATACAAATGACATTAACGACACTTTGTGAGTTAACGTTTTCCTGTATTTTTTCCTTTAAAGTTGCCATTATCATTTGATTGTAAAATGTGTAATGTTATTGTAAGCTCTTAAACAAATAAAAAATATTTAGTAAAATGAAACAAAGCTCTTTGAAGACATGACACGTACTCTTTATTTTACTCTTTTGGTTACATTATTAATTTCGAAGGCTAAGATGACGACCTACATTGTCCCTTTCTCCCTCTTCCAGCATGTGGACATTCAGAACTTTTCTTCTAGCTGGAGTGATGGAATGGCCTTCTGTGCCTTGGTCCATAACTTCTTCCCTGAGGCATTTGACTACAACCAGCTCAGTCCACAGAACAGAAGGCAGAATTTTGACCTAGCCTTCTCAGCTGCAGAGTATGTATTGACTGTCTTAACTATATATGTTTTTTTGACTTATAACTATATATAAGTTTTGCTTCAGCTTTGCCTTGGTAACTGCAGAAAAGATTAGTGACAATAGCTATATGCTAGAGCAGGGGTGGGCAAACTTTTTTATTTGTTGGTCACATTGGCGTTTTAGATTTGATAAAGGGGCCAGACCAAGAGCCTGTAATGGCTGACCCCCGCCATAGGTGTGCCATGACACTGTGCACCCATGGTCATGATCACGCCACTGCATCGTCCCCTACGCAACGATTGGACACCTAGGCACTATGTGCACTAATTGCAGAGAACAAGCGGAGGGAAGCATCTTTTCAACAAAGGAAAATAAAGCCAAAGGGCCTTAGTTTGCCCACCCCTGTGCTAGAGGAATACAACCTGAACCCCCCCCCCCCCCCCCCCCCCCCCCCCCCCCCCCCCCCCCCCCCCCCCCCCCCCCCCCTAGTGGTCTGCCCCCTACCGCAACTTTTTTATGCTTGAATTTCTGCCCCTGTCCACATCGCTGGCGTAATCCATGGCTAATGTTCCCCGAACCCCTCCTAACATTTCCTGCAATTTTGGTGATGTCTTGATCATGGGTTTTGCAACTACCTTACAAACTAACTGGTCAAAATTTTGCTTCCATCTCTAGTACTGGGCAATATAGGATTCATTGTTTTTGTAAAATATTGTTGCCTTTTAATTAGTTGAATGTTATTTAAAGAAGTGATTTTCTTATTTGCTTTGAATGTCTGCATATTTATTGACTTTTGCTCCAAATGTTATCGGAAGTGCCAACGCTAAGAAGCAGCACCTAGGAAAGTTCTAAGTGATTAAACAGTACAATTCCCTGGGGTGCTAAATGGTAGAAGTCTGTAATCTTTGCTTTATCGGTAACACCACTTTTTCCTGCTGCTTTAGAATAAATACATTTATATATATCTATATATATAATATGTTATGGTCAAAGCATACACTAAGAATGCAAATGTCCTGGCCATTGGTAATGAACCTAAAGGACCTTCATCAATTCTAAAACTGTGAAGCCGACGTTCAGATGTCCCATAGATCATCACACTGCACTCGAGCATCCATCGATTATTCACCGTTCTATCACTTTTTTTTAGCGATCTGGATCTAAGGCTCCATGTAGGCAGCCTCCATTCCTGCAGGATCGATCGCCATGAACATGCACGCCGATCGATCTTGCGAAAATACGCCTTAAAATCGAGACGTTTAGGGGCGGCTTAAGTTAGGTGACTTACAATGCAACAACCTACCATATAAAGTTCTTGCAGGTCATTAACCCTAGCCTGGCCATTTGCACTTTTCTTAATTACAAGCAAGGTATTTTGTGGAACCCTTAAGTCAAACTAAGGTGAAGTTGGTTTTGCCCATGAGATACACAAGCAGCTGTGTGGCTTTTAAAGTTTTTTTTTTTCTAGGATTTGGACTTGTCATGTGCGCAGCCACCAGCTACACACATACACAAAGTTAATGTGCTGCACAAGCTCAGATTCCACCAGAATCTGAGCCACTTCTTTACTTGTCTGGCTTTGTCGCACTTCACACCGTGTCTCCATACCACCAGCACTTTTTCCACCATTCACAAAAACACCACATGTAAATGTCAAATATGTGTTTGTAACCCCAGTGGATTATTGTTCTTCCCAACCATGCACTTCAATTCTTAAATCCTCACAGCATGGGTATGTTCATGTTTTGGCACCAGAATGTTAAAACCACTGATGAATGTCTCTCTTGTCTCTTCTTTTTCCCCACCGGGCTGTGTTCACTGGTTTTCTCCTCTATTTCCACCTCCTCTTCCCATCCGTTCACCAATAGGAAGCACGCTGACTGTCCACAGTTACTAGACGCAGAGGATATGGTCCATATGCGAGAACCAGACTGGAAGTGTGTATACACGTACATCCAAGAGTTCTACCGCTGCCTCGTGCAGAAGGGGATGGTAAAAACCAAAAAGTCCTAGGACTTTTTTCAAGATAGACTTGCTGGTGAGAATGCTCTTTATCAGTACATAGGAAGCTGTGTGAACGTGTCTGTGTGATTATCAATGCATATGGTGTTGAATACAGAGAGAGTGGTGAGAAGTAGTTAACATGAAGAATGTTGTCTGTTTTCTCTTTAAAAAGAAGTTAAAGAGTCCGAGCACTTAGCTTCGCACTTCAACCTGTCATGTGTATTATCTACGTTCTGAATGTTTCCAGAGAATTGCTTACTTTCTACTAAACAGCACATTCCAGTTGAAGACGGTGTGCTTTAAGAGCAATTTGTGCAGAAGAAATCTGATTTAGTTCATTTACTACTTGGGCCAAAAATATGTGCAACTATGTGCAAAGGTCATGAGGAAGCTACTTCGCAGAATACCCTGTGTAATTGGGGAAAGACACTAGATTTTCTAGTCACCCATATATAGTAAACCTGTCAAATACTAGGGCTAACCTTTCAGCAAGACCAATGTGCAGTGTAGATCTACAGCTTTTGTAATGTTGAGCTCGAATATTCAAATTGCAAATATATTTGTCGAATTTCGGCTATTCAAGAATTCACAAATTTCGTGAATATGGCGACAGATATTAGCAATTTAGAATATTCGAGATATTGTGTGCTGGGAAACGTATGGCCATGCATTGCAATTTTATAATCACAATGCAGAAACAGATACCACATGTGATTCATTTTGAAGATAATCACGATGGATGGCCATACACTCCAATTTCATATTTACTAAAATCGAATATTAGTAGAATTATTAGCGAAATATTGCAAATTCAAATATTGCCTATGCCGCTCATCACTAGTATACAGACAATGCAGTGAGTAAAAATTTAAGAAAAAAGTAAAAAAAACTTTAAAAAAATCTAAGGGTTATGGTTTCGAATGACATGTGCATCATGGAGACTTTACTTGTAGCTTTTTATCAATTTATACCCATGTATATCTGAATCAGGAAAAAAATGCTCCTCTTTCCCTGTTGCTCTGGACCTACCTTTTCTTTGAGTCATTCTGTATAGTGAAGCGTGCACAGCCAACTTATTTTGCATCAGATGTCTTCCAACTTCCAAAAAATAGATATAGGTGTTAAATAGTAACCTGCATCTAATGAAATGTTTGCCAAGTACTTTAAATAAAATGTTTGCATACTGTAGCACACTTATCACTACCCTTTAAGTCTGTGAAGGTTCTCATTCATCCAGGTCATTGTATATCTGTAGTGTTTAATTCAAATCAACTAGACTTGCTGTGTTTCTTGAAGCCGTTTCACTAGTCATCCAACTGGCTTTCTCAATTCAGAGCCACTTGGATGACTAGCGAAACGTCCTCAAGAAACAAACACAGCGAGTCCAGTTGATTTGAATTTAACACTACAGATTTTACCCTTTAATATTCTCATCTGACATTTGCAGTATTATAGCAAGAATTTTAGAATGTTATGCTTGTACAGTAAGAAAAATTGCATATTGTAATTCCCAACCGAAAATAATATTCTTTTAGCCCCCTTTGCTGGAGACATCTTATTGCTGATTTCTGGCATGCTTAGATCTTTAGCACATTGCTTTAACATCCATCAGTTTGCAGTTGTGTTGGAAGAGTGTTAAATCCAGGAGAGTGGTCATGCACTTATATGGAGCTTAGGGAGGGTATTTCTGTAGATACATAAACTAAATCATGGAAATTATGAGTCACCAAGCCTGTATATGTGTCCAAGCAAAGATCATGTTAATACTAGGGCCTCAGTGCTGGGCATATTCTCTGTGCCACAGTGTATTTTTCTGTCATGGTGTTATATCTTAGATAAAAATGATAGCAGAATTACAACCCTTTAACTGTAATGACTTTTTTCCACTGTAATTATTTATGTCAGCTCCATAAAGTGTGACTTTAGTTCCACAGGCGCATATGAATAGGTGATACAGCTTATAAACAGAAGGAAAGCTCCTGAGCCTTTTTTTTTTCCTGGTTCCGATTTACTACTAAGTAAAATCCTGTAGAGAAGTGGATGCATATGGAAACACTCTCTGAGAAGCCTCATTGAAATTGACATTCACATTACTGTATTTTGCAGACTATAAGACGCACTGTTCCCCTCCAGAATCGCTTTGGCATTTCCATCGCGGCTAAGCAACGAGCTTAGCCACAGCGAGGAAGCTGTCACAGCTCTGTATGAGGGTGTACAAATCACCCACTCACACACAGACCTGCAGGTGTGCGATCCATCCATCCATCCATGGATGGATTATCCGCCTGCAGCTGTCATGCCTCTGCATGGGAGTGGACAGAAGCAGCTGCCACTCACATACACAGTCCTGCGAAGGGAAAACTTGTCACAGCTCTCTATGGACTTGTCCCCACTTGACTGGTCACCTGCAACACGATTTAAATTGCGAATGATTGCTACCATGCATTTGATGGGGCTTATCCCCACATCCGAGATCTGAAACGCTTTTTTGATCGCAGGGCTTGGCCGATCGCACCCAGACATGAATGGGCGTGGTTAATAACTCTCTATGGGTGCGATCAGGCAGGGTGGGGCAAGCAAGTATGTGAGCAGAGTGAAGCTGCAGCTTACACACAGATCTGCAGACAGATGGGCTCATCCCTCTGCAAATCTCTGTATGAGAGCAGCTGCTCTGGGTTTACACGTGTAGATAATTTTTTTCTTCAATAAACTGCCAATTCGATTTGTTGAACATAGTTTGTTCATTCATCGAATGTAACATTAGATTCCTTTTGCGTCCATCCCGATATCGAAAGAAAATACATTTGAAATTACGACAGATACAAATTTACCAACATGTTCAATGACCTTTCGAGTGATTTTTTGTTCAAGGTGTAACAAAATGAATCCATCGAAATTGGCCAACAATATGGCCATTATAGATTTTTGTAAAAATAGTTTGTTCTTCTTTGATCGAACAAAAAAAATCTACTCATGTAAACCCACCTTTTAGTCCGCTCCCATACAGCTCTGCAGGACGGAAAGTGGGAGGACACTGACTGCTTCTCCGCCTCTTTTATGTCTTGTTTTGCTGGTCGGAGCAAGGCGCACCAACTGACAGAACTCCAGTTACCCATTTTTTTTTTTTTTTATGGAGATGAGACTGTCACTGTATAGTGTGTCTCCTGTCCAGCGGAGCGTCTTATAAACCGGAAAATACAGTAGTTTTGGGGCATTGAGTTTAGGATAGCAATAAGGTGGTGATCACCCCAAACTAGTTTGACTTGAATCAGAATAATTGCCAGTTTAGGACACTGGGACAGTTTTTACTCCCAGACATGTGAGTGGAAATCCCTACTTGAGTATATTGCAAAGAAACTTTGATGCATGGACCAGTCAGAACAAAAATAATGTCAAATGGTAATAAATAGGTACATGCGATAGGAGGAAATATAAAAAAAAAAAAATCATGTTGCACATGTCAACAGAAATCATGAATTGCACAAGTAAAACGGCATTGCATAACAGTTGCATATGAAGACATCTTCAAGCTGGCCAGCTCCAATATGTAATCACCCCTTGGCAACTTTTATACATTTGGAATTTTGTCCATAAATTATGATGGTTATATATCGCCATGAAATGTAATGGGCTCAGTGCAAGTAGAACTACAAAACCACAAAGTCACCCAAAATACGTGATCATTGATATGTATATTTGAGTATCTGGAAATGTGCTGACAGTGTAGGCACTGGCCAGTGGGGACTCACTTAGAGGGTGTTGGCCAACTTCAATATGTATTAAAGATCGCTCTTAGCGAAGAATTTCTCGAATAATTTTAATTATAAAGGTCAAATACTTAAACAAGGTTTGTAGTTTCTATATGTGATCTTAATCTAGGAAACATCTTTGAAATAAAAGTTTTTTTGCTGATCAGCATCATTGATGTTTTATTGTAGTCTATTCACTTTTGTTGTTTTTCTCTTTTCTTCCCTCATGAGCATCTTCTTCTCTATTCTCACCTTAATGTTCCTCATAACAGGTATCTCGTGGACTGCGTTCCATTGGTGGAGGTTGAGGACATGATGATAATGGGGAAGAAACCAGATTCAAAGTGCGTTTTCACCTACGTCCAGTCCTTATTCAACCACCTGAGGCGGCATGAGATGCGTCTACGCAAGAGTGAATTGTAATAAAGCCCTGTAATCCCCCCTTGACGTCTCCTGGCACAGCACAAGCACCGTGCAGCTAATGCCACTGCACATTGTCACAAGAAGCCCCAGGATCACTTGACAGACACTTTTTGGGGTCATATTGTACCGATAACAACCTTTTCCTTGGAGTTATTGACTGTATTTAAGTCTCGGCTTTTGTTTGCGCCACTTCACCCAACTTGCATGTGGCCAGAGCCTTGTAATACGTTGCCATGCAATGCACTGTTCCCTATGGAAGCACTTAGGCTGTGATCAAGTGCTGTGCTGGTAGGAATATATCACTGCCCCCATCCCTTTCCTTTCCCACAGATTAATATATTTAGATTTTTGTATTTTAAATATAGCGCCAGGTAACCCTGGATCTTTATGAACACCACAATCTATAGAACGGTCACCAGATTTCATTGCTGTTTTGTTGCACAATTCACTGGTTATCTGGAAGGAAGCAAGAACATCACTCAGGTGTAAGATTCTTCATACATTACAGTGATGCACATGGGGCGTCTAATCAGTGTATGCGGTATATGATGCTTATAAAAATACTTACTTTTGTGCTGTAGGTTCGGAGTACCTGGCATCTACAATCCTTCGCTAAACAGACAGCATAACCTAAGACAGGGCAGCAATAGTTATTGTAGACTTGGAGTGTTCCAGTGATCATTAAGGCAATAGCAATAGCTGTACTGTAGTGTTTGTCACTGCCATTTAATATCTTGTAAACTATTACACAGTTTGTGTACATGATGCTGCTTGTATAGCTGTTACTTTACAACTCCAAAGACTTTTACAGTTACAATTTGGTTATGATCTTACTTGAAAATGAAACGTAATGGAAGGGATAAAATATATGCTAATGAAAATTATATACCAAGCCCCTTCTAGTTCTCGTCACATGACCAAAAGCCAATGGTATTTAGATAATCTTGGCTAAAGGGGAGAATCTGCCAATCTCTGATCCTCGGAGATCATATGACCAGATGACCAGCAGTACATTAAGAGATGTTTTTCTTTTTGGAAAAAGGGAGAATTCCAACTTGTCTTTATTAAAATACCTCCTCTTTAAAGATCCAGTGTTACTTTACCGTTTATCATATAAAGACCATAGCTGTGTGGCTTACTTCGGGGGAGGTGGTTAAGTTACGGCCATGTTGTAGCACTACTTTAGTCTAGTGATTGACTTTGAGACCCAAGTCCTATGACGTGATCCCATATTGCCCAAGGTAACAGGTGCTGATGAAAGCTACAGCAGCCAGAGGAGTAACAGAGGAAGATGTGAGTAGCAATGAGTTGGGACAGCTCCTCTGCCCTCAAAGTGAAAGCATCCAAAATTTGAAATGAGGTGAGGACACATGCCTGGGCAGAACTAGACACTATTCTGTCATATACTTATATGATTACTCTTATCCATCAATGGCTTAGTACCCCTGGTCAATCTCCATTAGGAGTCCAGTGTGCAGCATATTACAACATGGCATGATGTTCTTTACTTGATGAATCTGACCATTTGATGCAAGCTTTTGAGGACCTCTTATTCCAGCTTATTGACTGCTTAAGGGAAGGCAGCTGTGGATAATTGTAGGTTGTTGAGATAGCATGTTACCATCTAGATAAATTTAGAATTCTTATGGAGTACAGCTGAGTGTTTCTATCTTTAGGATTGGCACTTTCATGTATTTTACAGTATTCAGCCTTGTGTTTATTCTTCCGTTTTTAGAGGAGTGTTGTGTGAGAAATGTTCAAATTCACATAACGTTTTTTAAATTAGATTAATGAATGCTTTTTATGAAAAGCCGGGATATTGATGTAGCGGCCCACTACCACAAAGCCCACATAGTTTTATTTTGTATAGCAATGTATAGTATTTAGTCCAAGGAGCATAGTATAACCTAGAGCCACAAGGGGTTCTCTTTTCCTTTTTTGTTGTTTTTTTTCTGTTGCTAGCTAGCATAATGTAGGTGTTTTCTACAACACTCGCCCCAATCAGCCAACAAACATTTTTATCTGTTTTTTTTTTTTAGGTAAATGTTTACATTATCTGTAGATGTCGAATTCATTCTGAGTTGGATTGTTCTAACTAGCACAAGGAAAAAATGAGTTTAATTGGTCAATTATGCATCAAAGTTCTTTGAGTAAAGGTACCCATACACGTTGCGATTTTTCGGGGACCGATGTGATATTCGATTTCGATTGCCGATTTTTGCTTTAGTGCTATTTTTAAAAGTCGGTCGCATGCCCGATTTTTCACCCGATTTTTCACCCGATTTTTCACCCGATTATTCGGCCGATTATTCAACCAATCGGCTGGTTGGATTGGGAATCTTTTAAGAGTGACCGACCGTCCAAAAATTACAGGCATCCTTATTTGGGACCCGACCGACTTTTCGGCCGATTTTTCTAAAAACAGCATCGGTCGGACTACATTTGCATGTTAGGAATCCCGAACGATCGACCGACCGGATCGGTCGGAAGGGCTAAAATCGCACGAAAAATCGCAACGTGTATGGGTACCTTAAGGCATTAAATCATAAAATGTTAAACCAGCAAACCATGTGGTGAAAGTGATTGTCTACGGTCACACTGCACCAAAGTTGACTGGAGTGAAGGACCTTAACCATTGAATAGAGCACAACAGCCGTCAATCAGAACAGACATTACTGATCTTGGGCCAGTAGATGAAGATTATTGCAGTCAAGAATAATAACTAGACCAAAAAGACCATTCTATCATAAAGGTTTTGATCGGTCACATTATCAAAAGTTGCTTAACAATTTTTTAATGAATTGCAGGTCTGTAATCTTTAACGATTTCCTTCCAGAGGTATTCTGAAACTTGAATACTGTTAAATGGTAAAATGTTCCTTCTTTTTTGCAGTCTCTGTAGAGTCAGGATAAAATGTATATGAGGTGATATTGCACTTAAAGGTAGCCATACCGCCATGCGCATTCCCGCCAATCATCCGGCAGTCGCTCGGATGAAAATTGGGTGCGCCCACCTGGTCGACCAGGAATCTCCCGCATGTCAGATGGCATGTGGTCCCAACATGTTGGTAGATCCCCATCCGATCCCCTTACTTTGGATGGAGGCGCCGGAAGGGTGCCAAGTGATCCGGCATCTGTCCCCCATCTATCGAGGGAGAATCCCTATGTGTATGGCTAGTCTGGCTGCAATTTAGGTGCACTACATAACATTGGCAAACAAAGGGTCTTGGGAGTTCATATAAATTGGGGGTTAGGCATCCCTTTTATTATGATGACATATATTCACTTGTCTACTCCTAATAGGTAGGTTGCAGTCCAGTTGTGTTGTACCTGTGTTCACAGTAAATTTATGTTTTTATTAAATTACAAGCTATATAAAAACATTTTGCATGATAAATCCTTCCACAGACAAATATCTACATCTAGATCAGCCCTTATGGCTTGGTGCCCTTGTCCATTTCCTGAATATAAGCTACATTCTCTCACGGTTAGTATATGTAGACATTCAAGTTCAAACAGCAGCACTTACTTTCATTTGCAGATCAGTTTCTTATTTCTCTGTCTACTTTGTCATCACTCTGTAATGTGCATCTGTTTTCTTTTACATTTCGGCAAAGTGTTTTTTTTATTGACCTGTTGGTTTTGTTTAGCTCTGTCTTTTTTTTCTACCCCTTGTATGGTTACATTTTAAACACACAAATATGTAAAACCCTGGCCATAAAGCATTCAGAAGCATGAGTGCCTACATTCATGTATATGATACAAATGCTTTCAGGTTCATTATGCATACTTGGCTGCCGTTCAGATAAAAGGAACGTGTGTTCAGTTCATAGAGCTTAACAAAGAAAAAATCCGTTTTATCATTGTTCAGCCTGTTGTGAGCAAAAAGCTAATCACTCCTCAGACACGGCTTATGTGTACAATTATTTTTATACACCAGCGTGTTATTTTAATAAAGTTATATTACTTAAGATCTACTTTGTACATTGTGTGTTTTTTTCTTTTTATGAGTGACGCACAACGAAAGCCCCCCCCCCCCCCCCCCCCCCTCCCTACATCTTTAGATCACTCCATACAATTTCCTTTAGATCTACCAACAACTATGTAGTGCCTCCCTGATCGAATACACAGTGATTGGAAGGTTTAGAAAGGTCCTCATATTGTATGGTTTTGGTAGAAGAAAAGTGGATTGTGCAGAGATTGTATGGTAAGATTGTAAGGTGTATGGGGGGCTTAAAGGTGTTGAATCTTCAGGTATTATGCTATTAAAATTGGGAACACACAGTTAATAATGCAGGTTATTGCTGGGGTTAGGTTTACCTAATATTTAGACCTGCTAAAGGCTGTATATATAAATCTGTTCAGAACATGCTTGAACCTAGTGAGGGTTGTAGGGAACGTTTTCCCGCGTCTTGGATACACCTCCATTGAGCTTCTATGAAGGTGTCTCCGGCGGCCACAGTGCTGCTTTGAAGACGAGGCAGCCCATGCAGCTAACAATATGCAGAGTGGACACTGCCCCATTCACCAGAATGGGACGTGTTCTCTCTGCGTCTTTTTCCACACTGAAGACGGGTGTGCGCATAAGGGATAAAGACATGGTGGACACAAGTCCCAAGTGCCTTATATGGTATTTAATGGTTGTAAATTAATTCACTAAGGACTTGTGTCCTCTACATCTTTTTCCTTACTGCAGATGCGCTTCCGCAGCGTGGAAAAAGACACAATGGGAAAACCTCCCATTCTCATGAATGGGAAAGTATCCACTCTGTGTATTCTTAGCTGCACGCCCGCAGTGCTGTTTTGAAGCTGTGGGCTGCCCATTGAAGATCAAATTAGGTGCCTCCAAGATGTGGGACAACCGTGCCCAAAGCTGTTCAGGCACTGATTTCCTGTCTCTCCCCTGCTGCATAAATAGGGTGCACACCCACCTCCGCACCCTTAGGGCTTGTGTCCATTGCTAATTCCCTGCGCAGGATGTACGTCCAGCACAAGGCATCAAGGCACGTGCCCAAACATTTGCCAGCCACATTCACCGGGAGCGACGTGGAAAAGAGACTGCATCTTGGAGACTGTGCCATTCAGCAGCACACTGACTGCTGGCACCATGCAGTAGAGCACACTGACTGCTGGCACCATGCAGTAGAGCACACTGACTGCTGGCACCATGCAGTAGAGCACACTGACTGCTGGCACCACGCAGTAGAGCACACTGACGGTTGGCACCGTGGAGTAGAACACACACTGCTGGCACCGTGGAGTGGATTTAACCATATGATCATGTGAACATTTTTGCAGTGGCGCATTGTATTTAAAGGTTAACCAGCAGTGGTATGGAGGGTGGCGATTGTAGTGTGCGGCTGCAAGCTTTTAGTGATAGCTGTGGTGTGTGCGCACAGGTGGAAGAATGACCTATACGGGTTGCCTGCCTACCTATACCCCTCTTGGTACAATGCATGCTGAGTGAGGTAGTTCCATGTTCTAGATTCTGGGTCATCTGTCGGATATGGTTGTGCTGAAGGGAATCCTGTCTTTGCTGTCCCCCCCTGCTCCTGTGCATACTGGCCCCATGTGCGTACCTTTTATTATCCTTACAAAGCGCATCTGTGTACTACACAGAGAGGAGAGACATGCACACAGCTTTCCCTCTCCTCTCCCATGTTTGAGAAGGAAGCCGAGCTTGTGTTCTGCTTTGACTGCAAGTGCTCACTAGTGACATCTGTTGATTTTAAAGTTTTAATATGTTAAATAGCTGTACAAACAACTTTATCATGTATACACTACTGTAAAATATTTTTTTTAGATTGCCAAAATCCTTTATGTTTTTATTAAATGTATACAATTAATGTCACTTGGAGAACTGCAGGGAAACATTAATAACTATAAACTGTAGCAGCTAGGGGTGTCAAATTGGGAATGTAAATGACTAATCCATATAATAATAGACTTCTAAGGGTGTTAGAATTAAAGTCAAGAGTAGTGATGAGCGACTAGGCAATATTCGAATTCGCGTAATTTCGCGAATATCCGCCATAATATTCAATTCCATATTCGTAGTCTCAAATATCCGCACTTACGACATGAATTGCGATCAAATATGCGCAATGCATGCAAGTCAATGGAGCTCAGATATTCGACTGGGAGAATATCCGTCATTTCCGTTTTAAAAAAGCGCATTGCGATTATATAATCGCGATCCCATTCATTGCAATGGATCGCGATTATAAAATTGCGATTATAAAAGCGCAATAAATCGTGAAAAATCGCGATCGCATCGGATATCCGATGATATATTCGCGAAATAGCGATATTCGAGCTAAATATTCGAAAATCGAATATTCGAGCTCAACACTAGTCAAGAGTAGGCATATGTAAGAGTAAAATCTGACGAGAGAAAAGTTGCACTACTGAGGTATGAGATCTGGGGGTTCAAATGGTGTTGTACTGTGAGAGTTACATGTGACCCAAAGCCAATTGGTGACCTGTGGATGGAGACAACTAATCGGAGGATCAATCAGGAACAGGGAGGCCCATCTGCAGCAGAATCTACCATGCAGGATGCTGATGCAGAGGACAGCGAGACGGTAAGGAAGACGGTACTTATTAAACCCATTACCTGGTACTCCTCTATGTAAGTTTGTACACCCCTGTGTATTGGTGTATGTGGTAATTCAGACAGTTCAGTAAACATGGTGACCTATTCACACAGACACTTTAAATAAGAAATACCTTTAAAAAAAACACCTTTATTTTCTTTAAAAGATTTTGTTTATTAAAACAGTAATAACTTTTTCCAGATGTTAAGTAGCTGACCTTTCCTTGTCATGAGGACCATTTACATCCGTTCCCAGCCAGGACACTTTACAGCTGAGATCTTCATTTATGTCCTCAAAGACAGCAACGATCACAATAAGAAAAAGTTCTGATGACATTTTGGTGCTGAACTACATTTCCTCTCCATTCCCATGTACCCTGTAGATTGCAGGTGAGGATTATCTAAGGCTAAGATTCAAACATTAAATATCCCATTCCCAGTACCTAATATTCTATAACAAAGTATGCCACTAGCGATCTTCATATTTGCCCAGCTCCCACAGTAGTCTTTATGAGGATCCCAACTTGTCATTTTCCAAAGCTCTGGCTTACAGAGTTATTATAGATCCCTTAATTCAATTTACATTTTGTAGGTTGTCACAATGGTGTAAGTATTTAGAAAAGATTTGGCGCTATATACCCTGTTTCCCCAAAAATAAGGCATACTCTGAAAACAAGGCACATCCGAAGATACGTTACTGTAATTTTGGACAGGGTAATCAGAGGGGGCAATCAAAATGGCACAGGAGGATCAGAATGGGTTTCTGAAATGGTAATCCTCCCCTCTGAGTCTCCTGGGCCATTTTAAGTGCCTTCCCCACCCTGATACCACAGTGCCGTATTCTTCTTCATGAAAATAAAACATAGGGCATCTTTGGGAGCAAAAACTAATATAACACAGGCTTATTTTCGGGGAAACATGGTTAATGCAATGAGAAACTAGATCCAAATGCTGACCAATAACAATAAAATTTGAGTGACAGATTTTACTATTGATACCCCAATAGCTTGTTAAAGCCAAATCCCAGAATGCTTGAAGCTAGTTTTTTGTGGGTTTGGAAGGTTTACCAACACAAATAGTTATAAGATATAGAAGTTCTTTTCACACACCCAGCGAGGAAATGCTATTGTACTGTTTGTGATGGTGGGTCACACCACAACTGTTTACCTATGCTTTGGAGAAGACAAGTTGGACCTTTCAGTAGGTTCTGCAATTTTAGCGTTTGCTGTGTTAATGCGTTATACGAAGAATCAGTAACTACTAGTGTCTGACCGTTACCCTTTCACAGATATATTATCGGAAAGGATTGCTGTGTATGGCCAGCTCCTACAATTCTTCCTTTACATCTTCCTCTGTGGCTTTCCCTTCTTCACCCTCCGGGGTCTCCTGCTTAATAATTTTTGCGGGTGCCATCTGGAATTCTGAGGGCACAGGGGCATCTGCACTTTCTTTCTTATAAAACTCAAGATCCGTCAAGAGTTGGTTAATTTCACTTCTCTTCATTTCACTGAGTGGGATTCTCTGAAAATGAAATATGAACATTTTTAAGGCTCTAAAGGTCAAGTATATTTCCATTATTTATTAAACTGCGGCTAATTTTAACTTGCAGAGTCTTCATGGCAGAATATGGCTCGTCACATGTAAACAACTAATCATCCTGTATGAGAAATTAAAGCTGGAATAAAGCAACTCCCGGGGGTGAATGTTTTATTAAGAGAAGCAGGTGTCAGATACTGCAAATGTTAACCCTTTCTGGAAAGGCGTACTTAAATTTGAACCTTATATACCTTGTGTAGCGTGTCACAGATGAACCTTGTAAGAAAAAGGTCAAATGTTTCTAAAGCCACCCATACACCTTAAGATCGATGCATACAATTTCCATTACATCTACCAACAACTGTGTAATATAGTGGCCTCCCTGATAGAATACATAGTGATTGGAAAGTTTAGAAAGGTCCTCATACCACATGGTTTTGTACAGAAATTGTATAGAAAGATTGTAAGCTGTGTAGGGGCCTTAAAGCAGGGAACAAACAGCTCGATATAGGAGCCGTTCAAGGTTCCCTGCAGATATCGGAGGAGCTGGAGACACTGCACTGCTGTGTGATGTAACTCAGCCAATGCTTTGCATGGAGACCCCGCGGTCTCCATGCAAAACAATGGACATCGGCTGTGGTTTACGGGCATGTCTGATATCCCTGTTTTCGAGAGTGATTAATTGCCCCCCCCCCCCCGAAAACAGGGATGGCCGCAAGTGATATGGGCCAGATAGCCATGAGCCCAAACGGCATTCGAACCGGCCAGCGATCTGGCCCATATCTACATGTGTATCCTGCTTAAACCTTATTACTGTATTTTTCGGACCATAAGACATACTTTTTCACCCCCAAAATTGGGGGGAAAAAGTGCCTGCGTCTTAAGGTCCGAATGTGCGGCCATCCGGCCGCCGGTGATCGCAACAGCTCTCCCGGCAGATAGGAGAGAAGATCAGCTGTGTGATCTCCATCTGCCGAGAGAGCTGCGGCTGAACTTTATTGGTTATATTTGCAGAGCCCCGCAGATATAGCCAATACAGCGTGTATGTGAGGAAAGCTGCACTGGCAGGCAGCTTCCTCACACAGCCGTAGCAGAGAAGGGACAGGGAGACCAGAGTACTGATTCCCCACTTCCCTTCCCTCTGTGTGTGAGGAAGAAGAGATGCTGAAGTCTGCTCTCTAGTGACACAATTTTAGTGGCTTAAAAGGGGTACTGCATGATTTTTTCACATTCATTTAAACTCTTATGGTCAGGTGCGTCTTTATAGTCCGAAAAAAATTTTAATTCATTTTCCAAGACCTCTTTGGTAACCCATTAAATTGCTTTCTAATCCAGCTTCTATCCATAATAATATTGCGTTTCTAATACACTAACCTATCTTTCAGGTTTCAGAGAGTGCTAAGCTAGCCATGCACTCTAAATCTAGTCACTCTATAAGCATACAATGCAGGTTTCAAGAAAGCTTTACATTTCTCTATCAGCGTAAACATCCACAAGGGTAAGTGCAAACTAGTTCAGGTCCCCATACATGGGTTGATACCTATTCAATTGGTGGCCCGCGCCTTCAATGATGTCCTGACGTGGGTCATCAATTGTGGCTACACTGTCTTTGAGTAGGATTACTCAATCCCAATCAAAGACAGCGCAATCAAACTGGGAACAACCCAGAATCTATGGCACAAAGTGGGGCTCATAGATTCTCCATTCAATCGATGACCGGATTGAGCACAGCGTGGCGACATCTACACTCAAGTGGGTCATGGATTGAACGGGTATCAACCCACAAGCTTTTAGGTTCAGATGAAAGGTTGTGGTGCAAAGACATATGTACAGTAGCATGCTTCTAGAGGAGTCAAATATGCCGAACAACCCAATGCATTTTGCATTCCTAAACGTTTTATATGTGCAGAAGAGTTTGTGATCTTTTCAATAGATACAACTGTCAAGTAATTATTAATTGTATATTCCCATGTATTGCAGTACCTCACTGTGGCCTATAGAGGTCGGTATTAGAGATGTGCCGAACATCGCATGTTCGCGCGAATACTCGAACACATGGCAAAAATAGTTCGCCCCCTATCTTTTTACATTGAACAAACTTTGACCCTGTGAGTCTCAGTCAGCAGGCATAATCCAGCCAATCAGCACCCACCACCTCACGGACCATCCTACCCTCTATCACACAGCAAGGAGAGATGCCATTCACATGCTGCCTGAGAGAGTGGAGACACAGACAAAGGTCAGTGACACGGGCAATGGTGGTGACACGGACAAAGGTCAGTGACACGGGCAATAGTTGTGACACGGGCAATGGTGGTGACACGGGCAAAGGTAGTGACACGGGCAATGCCATGAGTGACGCGAAAACAACGCGAAAACCCGCCGACGCGAAGATGACGCGAAAACCCGCCAACGCGACGCGATCCATTGACTATCATTTGAAATCTTTGGTGCGGATTTATTGTGTGAAAAAAAAAAATTCTTGGGAATTTTGCCATGGATCCCCCTCTGTCATGCCATTGTCCAGGTGTTTGACCCCTTGAAACAAGTTTCCCAACACTATTGTGGCCAGAAAGGGGTCCCTTTGTTTTTTAATGTTCGCCTCCCATTGAAGTCAATGGCGGGTTCGCGTGTTCGCGAACGTTTACAAAGGTTTGCGTTCGCCGTTCGCGAACATTAAATTCCGGGTTCGCGACATCACTAGTCGGTATTACATCTACAAAAACTAGACTAAGGCTATGTCTTCACTGCGTTGTGTGATCCGTCATGGGCAGGTAATGTGTATGTGCCCCTTCAGGACCCCCGCCAAGAACTGAGCTTAACTCAAGGGGTCCCGATGGATCACACAACGCAGTGGAGACATAGCCTTAAGGCTTCATCATCTGCTGCTTCAAAGCTCTTGTTCATTACTTACCTCTAATTCCTCATATTGAGAGGATATAAGTACTAATTCAGGGTCTGCACCGGGGATATGCTTCATCTCAAGGTTGTGACTGGGGAAAGACATCATGTCAAGGCAAAAATATTGATGCTGTATCACTATCTGTTTATAATCTGATGATGTGTTTTTTTTACTTCTTAGAACATAATGCTGGCCATACACTCTGAGATAAAAATTAGGATCGATTAAAACCGACCAATA
>CM070032.1:82241145-82258077 GCA_036250615.1 Ptychadena robeensis | reverse complement strand
TATATTGGTTGGTTTTAATCTATCCTAATTTTTATCTCAGAGTGTATGGCCAGCATAAAGGTTTCAGGGTTAATATATTTATCCTGGCTGCACTATTTACAGAGAACAGAGAATTTCCTGATTGAGCCTCTGATTAGCGGTCTCCATCCACAGGTCACCAGCTGGCTTTGGGTCACATGTAACTCTCACAGTATAACACATTTAAACCCCCAGATCTCATAACTTAGTAGTACACCCTGACATTTTCTGGTTAGTAACTATCCCCTAAGACTACCTGCAGTTCATATGTCATCCTTTCATAGTCACATTTCAGCTGTCACACAGTGCTTTTCTCTGGTCAGATTTTACCCTTACATATGCCTACTCTGACTTTCACCCTCAGATCTCCAACACCCTTAGAAGTCCATCTTTTTTTGTATTATAATTTTTTTTGTCCGCCCAGACAGAGTGCCTCCAAGTTGTTAGTACGTGTATGAGCTTTGTAACAAAAATGCAGGTACACATAGCTAGTTTTTGACCCCTTTTGAGCACCAGAGTACCACTTATGTGCACCCCTGTATATAGGCAAGGAATTCAGAATTCCTTACAATGGTAGAGCAATGTTTTTTCAATGCTCGGTATGCTTGTACATAAAGAATCAAATAAAACCTATAAGTAAAGGTTTAGCATGAAATGTATCTTATGCTTCTGTAAAGGATACTAGAGAGGGATGTCCTCCTGAACGAAGGCCTTCACCTGGGGAGAAAAAACAGGAAAAAAGTTATATACTGAATTCTCAAGAAAGGATATCGGTAACTAAAACCACATATAATTTATGGTATAATCGCTTTATGATCAGTATACATAAGTGGTACACACTCATGTCCTGTTTGTTAGAGCAGCAATGTTTTTTTAAGTTCTTAGATACTTGGTTTTGGAATTGATGTACCACCTAGTTAAGCCTACAGAACTCCTTTTATGTATTGTATGTGTGAAAACCTAATCCCCGCCATTTATTCCAAGATGAGACTGTATGTCACATGAGAACAGGACCATTACGTTTCTTGGCTTAGAAAGTGAACTTCTGAGTTTTAGAACACATAGGCTTTATGCAGCATTACCTAATCAGCAATACATGTAGGTAGTAGTTGGCTGGACCATATGCAGGCATAGCCATACATGTACATGAATTCTTGAGCTGAAATAGCAGATGTAAAGATGAGGATTGTTATTATCCTAGATGTCACATTATATAAAGTTGTATTAGTTGTACTAAAGATGATAACCACGCTGCTCTGTGAATCCATGGATGATGGGGCACAGTGTTTGGTAAAATGTGATGATTCTAGTGAATGGGTATCTGGTAGTCCTGTAATATATAACAATTTGTTACAGTCTGTTTTACTGAACCACAGAGGTAGGAAAGCCATATTCATCTATTAATAAGATGTTTCTAGATTGTGAATTAGTCAAAGTATCACTAGCTTTCATCTAACTTCATATTGAAGTCCTGCAGTGTTTTTCATAGAAATGCGCCCCATACACCTTACCATACAGTCTCTTTTCTTCTACCAAAACCATGTAATATGAGGACCTTCCTAAACTTTCCAATCACTATTTGTTCTATCAGGGAGGACCCGGCACTACATAGTTGTTGGCAGATCTAATGGAAATTGTATGGAGTGATCTTAAGGCGTATGGGGGGAGAGGGCTATAGAGATGCTAAAAATTCCACATTAGCATGCAAATTGCTTGCACACTGAAATTGAGCCAATCGAGCACAAGAGATCAGCTTGATTGGCCCAGCTTCAGTCTGCATGAAGCTTGCATACTAATGTCAAATATTCTGCATCTCATTAAACATCCTCATTCCTAAAGCAGAAATTATTAAATTAATTATTATTAATTAAAATTATCCTAGGTTCCAATAGAAATATGCAATTTAAATATGTGCCCATAGGCACAGGTCTAGTATTGTGGCTGAGCTCATTTACTAAGGCGCTAGGTGCTTATACCCATACCAACCAATTTATCTGGCCCATATCTAATGCGTCCATCAATCAATCGGATATCGGACATGACCATAAATCACGGTCGATATCCATTGCTTTACATGGAGACCACAAGTCTCCATGCAAAGCATCATTGGAGCTGGAGACACAGCAGTGCTTAAAATCGGGTGCGCCAACTAGGCAAAGATCTACCAGGAATCTGCCGCATGTAGGATAGGTCAATTCCTGGCCAATCACATTACATCCAAAGTAACAGCCGGCACATCGGCCATGCGTAGAAACCGGTAGCAAAACGACCCGTCTATGCCCAGCTTCACAGTGAATCATTTTTTATTCAGTTTTTCTGCAAAGTGCTGAGATTTGACAGTAGTCACCTCCACAGACATGATGAATGTTGGGTTTGTAGTTTTAGAAGATCTATCGGGTTTTGTGAGTTTTCTGGGAACTGGTTGCCACAGCTGAGCTGCAAAGTATACTTTGTAATACAGGAAGATTGTCTCTGTCTGTAGTCTTTTTTTAATTATCAAGTAAAGATCCTTGTTTCTAGATGCTGAATATTTACATTACATCCTGTTCTGTAACATCTTAACAAAGGAATATGTGTCTGAGATGGAGCAAGGATGTCACTAAGCACACAGTATGAATTGTTCCGGTCTGCATGTATTCATCTGAATACTATCTCATTTATATAGCGCTGACATATTACATAGTGCTTTATAGAGCATATATAGTCCTATCACTGTCTCTCAGAGGAGCTCACAATCTAATGTCCCTTCCATAGTCATTTATGTTTTACTAACAGTCATATGTCACAGTCTGAAGCTGGGCATGGACAGTTAGATTTGGAAATCTACTGCACCCATCTTAAATCAGGCCAGAAATTGATCAACCAAATTGCGGACATGTCTAGTTTTTAGGTTGATCTCATTACTTTGGATGGGTACCAGCGAGGTTGTTCTACGGATAAATCAACATGAAATTGTCGTCTATGGCCAGCTTAATGTGTAGCTAACATAGGAGATACTTTTTTGGGGGTAAAGGTCAGCGATGGAGTATCGGGGGCCACCCTATGTGTTCCAGCCGTTAGTTTCAATGGGGACGCCGGGCTCCATTGAAACGGCATCGGCCAGAGATTATCGCACATGTCCGTTCTCTGTCTGACCAAGCTTTGGGGCGACAGGGATCTGTTGCCCCATGTGGGCACCACCTATCGGCGGCCGCTCGGTGCATGTGTGGCAGCCTTTAGTCAATTAATCAACAGGTCTTTGGAGTGTGGGAGGAGACCGGAGCATCTAGAGGAAACCCACGCAGCCACGGGGGAGAACATGCATACTTGCAGATATTGCCCAGATCGAAATTTGGACCTAGGACACTAGTGCTAGCCCCCTGAGTGTGCTGCCCCTACATTGGATTTTAGCCCCCATGCACACTTACCAACAGGAGAAAGCATATGCATTTATAGATCCATCTATAGTGCCCATGTAAATCAGACCACACTGAAGACAACTGAAGTGTCAATACAACCCCTATATTAATTCAATTTTTATATGTTATAATTTAATTATTACCTCTTATGCCTGCCATACACACCCCGACGGGTGCAGACAGACCAGCTCAGATGAGCTCCAAAATGCAAACATGATGACGTCATCACGTTTGCATCCTGATGCATTATGGGGCTGCACTAGTCGGCCGGCACCCTTTGTGTGCCGGCCATTAGCTTCAATGAAGACGCCGGTCTTCATTGAAGTTAAAGGCATCGGCTTCCATCGGCCAGAGATTATCGGACATGTCCGTTCTCTGGCCGGCCGAGCTGTGGGGCGACAGGGATCTGTGGCCCCATGTGGGCACATGCCGATAAGCGGCTTATTTTTCCGCTGACCAGCGGCCCGCGCACGCCCGTCGGTCAGGTGAAAAATCGGCCACTTATCGGCATGTGTATGCCAGGCATTAAAGTATTTTTGGGGGTTTGTGGATCAATTGGTTCGAAATCAATCACACTGTGTGGTAGTACACTAGATTGATGTTAGGCTGACTGGCAAATCTGCAATCCAACAAACCGTCAAATCTAACATCGATCTAGCAAAAATTGATGCATGTATGGCCAGCTTAAAAGAGAGATTTTGATCAATTGGGATTTGAAAATACATCTACCTAACTAGTCACATACAGTAAGTACCCCCAAAACAAAAAGTGATCATGTGTTCTCAAACAGTAAGAGCCAACACACTATGATCCCTGCCCGATTCTCTAGCGGACGATTGCAGTGTGATGATGCTGCAGCCGGTCGCCCAGAAGATCGGCAGGCACCCTTTGTGTGTTGGGCATTACTTTGGATAGGGATGCCAGGCCCCATGCAAAGAAATGTGCTCAGCCAGGGAAAAACAGACATGGCAATCGCGATCTGCAGATGATTTTGCAGCCAATCAATCGGTGTGAACACACACTCCCCTGGCAGCGTTTATGGGGGGCTTTAGAGCCAGCACATTGGCCTTCCTCCCTCTCTGCCACTTCTAATCTCTTATCTACTCTAGTTGGCTTTCTCCTGTGACCTTGGGTATTCTACATTCTCCAGCTGCATTGTATGCTGCGACCTTTCCTGTTTGAACTAGTTATAGAGCATAACAGAACAAACACTGACAACCTATGCGGGTTAACCCTGCGACATCTGGAACCAGCTCTCGGATAATGACACTGTTATTCTGCAGGAGCTGCGAAGCCAGGAGAGTGTGACCATACGTCAGTCTGTGGGTAAGTGCGGTTTCTGAAAGACAATTGGCTTCTGGGCTCTTTTTATTTCTAATAGAAATAATTGCAGCAAGTTTGGAGTTCAAGTGATACCGTTTATTGGCTAACTGAAGTTAGCCAATAAACGGTATCACTTGAACTCCAAACTTGCTGTATTTATTGATGGCTAACACGGTACAACACTCTACTATTGCAATAGAAATAATTGAAAATTGAAAACTTGATGCAGTGTGGTTTGAGGTGCATTGTGTTTTCTATGTATTTTCCCTGTGCCTGCATTTCTTTTGGAATACATTGAGAGTGTAAACTAAACAAAATGCGCACAGCAGTATGTTTACAAAAACATTCTAAAACACACTGCATTGATGTGAATGGTACAGAGATCTCCAGAAATGTCAAATCATTGAGCCCTATTGAAGTGTTTATAAGAAACAATTTGCAGCATTTTAGAAGTTTTGCAGCTGTGTTGCATTTGTTAAACGTGTCACCCCCCCCCCCCCCCCCCCCCCCCCCCCACCTTGTTTAGTGATAATGAGGGTCCTGCACGCTTGTTCACCCTACCTAACTAGACTTTGCAAGGCTCTAGTATTAGCAGGAGTCTGGTTGGCCCCCCTCACCAAAAAGCCAAACATGCGGCGGATTCCTGGTTTTTAATTAATGAGGAACCCCACAAAGCACCTTGAGGGTTTGTACGGGTGTTTTTCAGGTATTTGCATCAATGTGCAACCACCTGTAAATGCATTCTTCAGATTCTTTTCATGAATATGGATAGGGTGTTTGTGCTCGTGATCACAATGATCCATCATTTCACCCACTTTCTCTGAACCAGGCTGTTCTCAGCCTGCATCAGTCAGTGACTGTATAGTGAAAGTAGTAGCAGTACAGTGATTTGGTAATTTATTTGATTCCTCCAGGGCAAACGCACACGGTGGTCGATCAATAAAATATACAGCAGAAGGACACATGTATGGGGGCCTTAGCCCTGTTGACATACTCCATAGTACCATCAAATCTATCAAAATACCTAGAAAACCCACCAGATACTTGAACATTTGGATGTCAATCCAATAGATTGTACAAGGACACAAAAAATCTGAAGATTGAACTTCAGCTTTAAAGGCTCTTTTACACTTTGAACCTGGAAGTGCACTGTCCATTTCCCTGTTTGTTCTACCAAAACCATGTAATATGAGGACCTTGCTTTAACCTTCCAATCACTATGTATTATATCAGGGGGGGACCCGGCACTACATAGTTGTTGGTAGATCTAAAGGAAATCTTATGGCGTGATCTAAAGGTGTATGGGGGGACTTAAGCTAGGCACACACGGGTAGATTTGTAAAAAGATTTGAGTACAATCAATCAACGTGCGCGCTCACAGTGATTGATTGTTCTCTAATCGGTTTACAAATCTACCCGTGTGTGCTATCCTTCGAGCGGGATCAATAGAGCCTGCATAAAGAAACTCGATTGAACGGGGTTCCAACATGTTGGAAAACCTGTTCAATCTCCATTACTTTGCATGGAGACAAGAATCTTCATGCAAAGTATTGAAGGAGCTCCTTCCTGCTCAGCCGTCCGCTGTCAGTGTGAAGGGGCGGAGCCAGCATTCCTCACTCGAGAGCTGTGTCTGCTTCTACCCAGCTTGTAGAGTGTTGTGATTCACACATGCTGAAAGCTGGGGAGAATGGCTACCCAGGGTCCCTATTGAACGGGAATCGATGTGCCCATGTGGTGCACATTGATTTCCGTTCAATTGATCCCCGATCAATCACAGCGTGGTGATGTCACCGCACTGTGATTGATCGGAGGTCGATTGCACAGGAATCTACCCGTGTGTGCCTAGCTTTAGGCATATACAAAGGTATTATAGTGTATTTGAATCTAAACCTTGTATTTTCTGTTTGTCTGTGCTACCTTGGAAGGATCTACTTTTACTTCCTGTACAAACAGATACACCAGGAAATGAGAAGTCTCCAGAGTGAGTCCTGATGTGTCTCTTGAACTTTTATCCCCATTAACAGATTTCCTTTCAGCTTCTGTCCTGGAGACGAGTAAAATGTTGCTTTTTCCCTAATTTTCTGTGCAATGATTAGCGCTGATGAGAACAAATGGAAATGGGTGAATCTTGCCAACAGGATTGGCTGAGGGCCATAAATTGAAATCCCAGTAAGAGTTGGCAGGTTGCGCAGTTTATGATTTTAATAAGGAAACTCAGATTTTTATCCTCCGTAACAGAATCAGAGTTCATATGGAGGTAAATGGGGTATGTATAGTAATCTTAATGTTCTCTTTCTTCTCCAGTAACAATCATCGTTTCTAGAACTACCCTCTTCTGAGATTTGGGGCTGCTTCTTCATGTGCCCTGCTGGTGAGCAGATATGCTTTAGATCTACCAACAACTATGTAGTGCCGGGTCCTCTGCGATTGAACACAGGTAGACTTAATTGTTTAGAAAGTCCCTCATATTACATGGTTTTAGTAAAACAAATATCTAATGGAAATCTGACAGAGGAATCTAAAGGTGTATGGGGCCCTTAGGAATATCGATGTGTATAAAATCATGGAAATCATTGACCATGACCACCAAGTTTTTGAATGACTAAAGGTGGGTTTACACATGTAGATTTTTTTCTTCAATCAACTGCCAATTCGATTTTTTGTTCTATGTAGTTGTGGAACTTTTTATTTTTTGTATATTTTAAAATAGTTTTTAATCCTTTTTGATTACATACATTTATAAAAACTTTTTATACTATATGTGAGTAGTAGCATATGTAAAAGGTCTACACCTCTGAACCCCCAGACTTTTTTGGTTCTCTAAAGATGTTGCATAATGACCACCAAGTGTGTGCCACTTAGACCTGAAATCAGTAAAGATGGGCAGATTCCTGACTGATTTTTCTGCTGATCGTCCGTCGTGCGTTCCTGCCAAATGGCCGACAGCCGGTTGGCCGAAAATCGGGTGCGCCCACCTTGCAAGATCGACCAGGAATCTTCTGCATGTCGGATCTCAAGGTGATTAGACATGCAGGTAAATTCCCGGTCGATTCCATTACAATTACTGTATGGCTGTAATGGCTGGCACACAAAGGGTGCCCGGCCGATTCTCTGCGTGACCGGCTGTGCGTGATGACGCACAGTCAATCTGCAGCAGGATCAGGCAGAAAATGATACGTCTATACCCAGCTTAACTTGGGGTAAATGTGCAATACTATGGTGGCAGCAATTGGGGTGCATAAACCAATGTCCATTTTGTAAGAGGGATGATCTCTTACCATATGGCAGTGGTTCCCAAACTTTCCTTGCAAGGCCCCCCTTTTCTATTTAGAAACATTATCAAGCCCTCCCTCCCTGTTCAAACACAGGTTAAGAATGAGGGCAAGCGCCCCCCTGGAATACCTTTGCACCCCCCAGTTTGGGAACCATTGCCATATGGTATGCATAGCTATTTTGCTGAACATATTCAACTTTATCAATGTAATCTTTTCATTCTCTGTCTTGCAGCTGTCAGCCTTGAATATTTTATAGTGTTTGGAACAAAATGCCATTTTGCAATAAGGAGAAAATGTACCTAAATAAGAGGCTTGCATTTCTCCTAATGGGTTGTATTAATAGAATCTTTTTAATGTGAGTGCAAGCATGGCAATGTAGTCGAAGCCATTTATCCTTGGGCAGCAGAAAGCATTTTGGCTGTGTACTTTGTTGGCAGCCACAAATCTACAACCCGTTCACAGACAATGATATGAAATGATTCAAAGCATTGAAGATTGTTCCATATGGTTCCTAGTCCCCCAAGTCTCTTTCCCATATGTGATCTAAATATCCTTTGTGTGTAAGTATCAATTATAGGTTCATCACAGCACATGTTTTTCTCAATCCCCACGAGCCTTTAGGCCCCTGCTGGGTTCTCTTCTAGCTATCTCTAAACATATGGAAGATGTTTTCAAGCTTCTAATTACATGTTGTGCAATGACACAATAATCTAACTATGTATGCAATCACTGAGTGCCATCTTATGGGCTAGAGAGTCTTAAGACATGTTAAAAAAAAAGCTTCTTGTATAGTCCTAAATGGGCACAGCTGGTATATGCATGGCAAGAAATTAAGATCGTATACTGCACACATGGTTTGATCTGTGAAAATTTTGATCGGACATGTTGGAAATATTTGTCAATTGTACAACGATCGAACTAAAATCATAGCATTTTGTTTGTTGGTCGGGTCGTTTGTATTAGATGAACGCAATTATATATGACTCTTTCCTGAGTTTTGGGATCGAAACTAAAATAGTCGATCAAAGATGTAAACTTTGAACCATGTATGCCTAGCTTTTTACATTCAGAGAGGCCACTATACTACATAGTTGTTGGTAGATCTAAGTTGTATGGAGTGATTTAAAGGTGTATGGGGGGCTTTACACATATTTCACATATAGCGCGAACGACCCCCTAACGCAGAACTAAACTGTTTGTAAAAATTCCACTTTTTAGAAAGTCGTTAATATTTGGTAAATGGGCAGAAGTTCAATGTAGAATAATTAGGGAATTTTCAATAAGTAAGACAAGGCTGATTAACATGTAATGTGTATTCATGAATTTTCATCATTCTCTGAAGAAAGCACAATATGTGTTCTCACATACAAACTAATGCTAATCACCTAGGTGTGAAGTTGCCATTTGTTTTAATTAATCACATTTATATTATTTGAATTATTAAATCTGTTCAATGTAACCAATTTTGTTTTGCATTCTGCAGACCATCATGATATGTGCTGAGCTTTCATATGTTTATAATAGTGTAAAGGATAGTGTAGGATGGCCTTTTTTCATAATTTAAGGGTTTAAAGCATGTAGTCATTAGAATTCTGTAGATATCTATTTACACGAATGCTGAAGTGTTGATAACTTTTCCAAAGCTATGTTTGACCTGATTTGTTTTGCAAAGTTCATTAAGCCCCCCATACACCACATACAATTACCATGCAACTTCTGTACAACCAACTTTTCTGCTACCAAAACCATGTAATATGAGGACCTTTCTAATCCTTCCAATCACTATGTATTCTATCAGGGAGGTCACTATACTACATAGTTGTTGGTAGGTCTCATGAAAGTTGTATGGAGGAATCTAAAGGTGTATGGGGGGCTTTAGAGATCCTTTCCTGCTACTGAAACTTCGCTGATGTTAAGCAGTGACGTTGTCCCTGTGCGGGGACCAGCAGGGAAAAGTCATCACAAACAATCTGAATTAAATATGGAATCATCCCATGTGTCTCAGTAACACAGAATTTGTAGGCAGCGTTTATTTTAACAAGCTCTAAGTACAGCAGATCTTTTCTACAACCATACATGATTTAACTATTCAAGTATAACATAATGCAATGTAATTATGTCGGCAACATACTTTAGCTGAATAGAAGCCATAGAGCAGTTTGTATTTACAGCTGAATATGTTATACGTGTGTGTAAAGCCCCCCACACACCTTTAGATCACTCCATACAATTTCCATTAGATCTACCAACAACTATCTGCAGTTGGTCTATCTGCAGTTTGCATGCCAATTTAGATTTTTCTGCACCTCATTGCAACATACTTACCTTACTGTATAGCTTATCTATTCCAAAATTCTGAAATAGTAAAGGTGGGAATACACAGGTCTATCTTTTCGTTCGATAGACTCAAAAAGATCGATTTTTTTATAATCCAAATGAAAATCCTAAAACCGAACAAAGATTTCATTCGACCAACATTGAACAAAAGTGAACGATATCGAACAAAAAATCTTTAGAAAGCTGATCGGACATGTTGGTAAATTTTCAAACGTACCATAGTTTCGTTTGATAATTTTTGTTCGATCTAACAAATTTGAATGAAGCTATTTCTTGTTAACAAATCGAACAAAATCTTGTTTGAGTACAGCCGAACGAAATTTCATTCAGTCTAATGAAAACACAACATCGAACATCCTGATCAAATCTATCATCAATTATGCAAAAATATATATATGTACTTCTACCTTAACTAAAGACCCCCATACACCTTACAATCTTTTACAATTCTGTACAATCAAATTTTGTTCTACCAAAACCATGTAATAAGAGAACCTTTCTAAACCTTCCAATCACTAGGTATTCTATCAGGGAGGCCACTATACTACACAGTTGTTGGTAGATCTAATGGAGATTGTATGGATCGATCTTAAGGTGTATGTGGGGCTTAACATTGTAACCTAATGGATTTCATTGTGGTGATTTATTCTGTAGGTACACCATACAAAGTCAAACTTTCTGTTGATGAATCAATTGTTTTTGTGTTTTTTGAAATCTCATTATCAAAACGTTTTCACACACATATGCTATAAGTTGCTTGAGACGATTGTGATGACTTTTAGTGGAATGTAAGAATCTGTACAGATGTCCTTCAATTGTTTTTATCTATCCTATGTATGCAAGAGAAGTTACATTTTTTTCGACTAGCTGACTTTGTAAGTTGATTGCAAAGCCCCTAAACATCATCACCAAACTTGCTGTATATGTAGTGTGCGCACATTTGGGAAAAAAATATTGGTCTAGCATATGTTGTTTTTGCATAAATTAACTAAGTAAAAATTTTGAATTGAGAAATTTCAACTTGAACTTAATTTATGCAACTATTTGTGTTAGAGCAATACTTTGTTTTCTGTAGTATACCCTCAACCATTCTCTACATCTCCAGCAAGTTTGGTGATGATACCATGCTCAGGGAAATGACAATTAACTCACAAAGTCATACTAATCGAATTTTCAAAAAACATCGGTCCTATATGAAGGATGCCATGGGATGTCCCCCGCCCATCCTCTCCTATATTCTCTCTTTAAAACTTTGACTTACATTAAAAAAACAACAAAGTATTCAGTACATTAAACTGATTTGTTCAATAAACATTTAGCAAACTGAGAAAATATATTGCAGCTTCTTCCACTGCATACAATCTTGGGTCTGGTGGACATGATAGGTCTATGGATTTTAAAGGTCTATACCAGTAATGGTGAACCTTTTTGAGACCGAGTGCCCAAATTGCAACCCAAACCCTACTTATTGATCTCAAAGTGCCAGCATGGCAATATAACCCGAATTACACACACATCATATACACACATGAAACATGTAAACACACACTTGGAGAGGGGTTTGGATGCTGTGTGCACCACAAGAGAGGGAAAGAGAACTGATACCATTGAGAGCCAATAGGCTGCAGTTCTTTTCCATGTGCTGGCTGACAGCTCACATGCCCACAGAGAGGGCTCCGAGTGCCACAGGTTCACCATCACTGGTCTATACTATATTTTTCATCAACAATCAATCCTTGTAACAACTTTGGTGGCATGCATCATCTTTAACCAGTTTCACCACAACAGAACATACAACAACCAATGGTAACAGCTGGAACATCTAATATCCATTAGCATGAAGGGGAAGGCTGAATCCAACCCTGGTCATCAAAGTCATAGAAATATCAGCAGCTGCACATATCAGGATCCCCAAACCCCCCAATATTACTACTGAAGAAGTTTGCATCTTACCTCTCTCAGCCTGTTGAGCTGTCATCCTCCACAAGTCTGTGAATAAAACAGAAATACATTAGACAAACTTTCCTTGCAGACCCCCCCCCCCCATTTAGGAACATTATCGAGCCCCCCTCCCTATTCAAACACATGTTAAGAATGAGGGCCAGCATCCCCCTGGAATACCTTCACACCCCCAGTTTGGGAACCACTGCATTAGATGATATAGCATCCTTTATCTAGGTTATTCATAGGCAGCAGTAGACATCACACACTCTCTCTAGCAGATGATGTTTGCCATTGATAAGGTTAAACTATCTGCTGGTAATCCCTCATGTTTGCCTGCAGACTGATTTCTCTGGAAAGTTTGTAGGGATGCTGTACAATCACAGCCAGCAGGGCCCAGAGCCCTTTCCTGAATATCATTGGTAGAACTCACCTCCACCTTTCCTCTTGCCATTTTTTCCAGCTTTTTCCACTCAATTTCATAGCCCAACAAGGGCTGAATGAGGCCAAGGAGCAGCAGTGGTAGCCACATTTGTGGGTGAGATTTGTGCTATGCTGGAGAGAGAGCAGTCACACAAGGAAGTAAAGATGATTGTGTGTATGTTTGAGCGTGTGCCACGTCACAGAGACTACTGAATGAGGAGGGGACGTGGAGAGGAGGAGGAGGTGGAATCCCCCACATCTCTCTATACCCCCTGGGAAGGAACAGATAATTAACACTCTGCATCCTATACCAGAGTGACAACACATCTGTGACTGCAGGGACCTGCAGCCCACCATACAAAGCACGCTATACTGCTTTCACAGGGAGAAGTATTGTAATCATTTACTCTGTGTAGCTCCATTGCAGAGAACACATGAAACAAATACCAAATAAAAGATATACGGTATATACTTGCACAATTAATCTTTGTGACATATGGTAGTACATTTTGGCTGATTCAGAATAGTGATGGACTGCTTTCATTTACTTATGACTACTGGCCATTATCTATTCACAGGAGAAAAACTGTTTAATATTCTTGCCTTAACAAACAGCAATTTATTATTATTGTGTTTTATTATTTACTGTGAATTGCTAAATAGCTACTTAAACATGATTGCTTGATAGCAACAAGTCACAAGTGATACAATTGAAATAAAGAAATTTTAACATTAACGACATTGCTTGGGTGGCGGGGAAAGCAAGTGTCAATGTTCCAAGCGAAAACTTGTAACAAAGTCTGTAGATTTTGTAGAAGTTAAATAAAAACATTTTTATATTAGATTAACACATTTGTTTATTTCTTTGTTTAAAAAAACAAAGCAATTTGTTATTGCCAGACATCCTCTAGGCATGGGGCTTGGCACAGCAAGAGGGGGGGCAATAAGCATGTTTGTGTGCGATCCATCAAATCTCCTGTAATCGCACAAAAAAATCGATCTCTCAAGTATCGGATCTGTCTGTAAAATTTTGTTGATCGCTCAGGAATCGCGGGATGTTAATGGAGACATGAGATCATTCCTATTGATTGACCTGTTGGCGTCCAATCCACATTACATCATTTTCAATCTAAAAGGTGGAGAACGGTCGCTCACGCCTAGGGATCGGCAATGAATCGATAACACAATATGGTGCACTGTGCGATCGATCTCCTAATTGGAATTCATTCCGCGATCGCAGGAAAATGTAGACAGATATACTCTGGGTCAACCGGTCAGACAATTTCGGAGATACACAGGCAGGGGTAGCTGACACATCTTGCCAGTCATCATCAGTAACAGAGTCCACATCTTAAGACCAGCTGCATTGGAGGCCAGAAAGATCTCAGTCTGGATTATTGTGCAGCAGGTCATTGTACGCCACCGATATGTGTCTGATGGAGGAAGTAGCCTTAAGGAAGGTGACAAGAGTGGGCTCCTGAAGGGCAACCTCCTGTCCCCTAAACTGCGCATTAATGGCATGACGTTGCAAATATCTAAAAAGCATGCGATTTGGCAACTCAAATTCCTCTTTAAGTAAGTCACAGGTTTTCAGGAAAGATGATATTTAATACAGAAATGTTGACCTACCAAAAAGTCCATGTTAACACCCAAGACTGGATCCTGTGCACTGCTGAGGTATCATGGAACCCCAGAATGCTTAAGTAGCAGTCTTCAGCTCATCTGCATTATGTGGGTCTGGTATCTCTCATCTTTTTACCCCAAAGATTCTCTGTGGTACTTAGGTCAGGCAGGTTTGTGAAACGTTGGTCATTAAAGCAGACCTACCACCAGAGGTTTATCATTGCACGAATGGCACTAGAAGTACGGATAATAGGGATGATGGCATCAAATTAAAAGAAAACCATACCTGTAATGGATAATTGAAGAAGGTTTTTCACAGCTCCTCCTCTCCCCCTGCTGTTATGACGTGCGCCACAGTGGATGGGAAAGGACCCGACTTCTCTGAGCGCTGAGAAAGCTGGGAAAGTCCCTAATCCCTGCTCTGCATTGAGATGTACACAGACAAATGTTCCCATATTAAAAAATTATAAATGCCCTAGTGGCAAATTGCGATAATGCAACCTGAGTTAACTGCCAGAAGCCTGGCAAATAAAGATGGAATATCTCATGATTCCAGAGAACAGCAGGTAAGTATGTGATTTTACAATTGAAGAGCAATATGCCATCATACCAGCACAAAAGTCAAATTTGACATTTACATATATATTTTTTTATTTTGAGTATACATCTGCTTTAAACAAGGTATTGGTACTTGTTAGTGTGTGTGCTAGTCCTGCTGGAAAATGAAATCACCATCTCCATAATGACTGCACCTCAGCAACTTGGATTGGGAGCCTCTCCATCTTCCCTGGGGCCATGATTTCTAAATGAGGAGAGGACCACTGAGAAATAGTCCAGACTATTTCCACTTTAGCCCCGATAAGACTCTTCTGAAGCTGTTTCTGGCTCAACAGTAGCTTTACACAAGTATTGTGCCAAATCTGTCTGTGTGCTGTCAGTCCACTGCTTCTGAATCTCCCCCAGATTTGTGAATAGGCTATATAGTATTGTCAAGACTGTAAGGTGTCAATGATTTCTAAATAACTGCCAAGTCAGTAGTCTTCCCCCATAATAAATAAATAAAATTTAAAAAAAAGGTACATTTTTTTATATATACACACACACACACACACACACACACACACACACACACACACACACACACACACACACTCAGATCCATAAATATTGGAACATCAACACAATTCTAACATTTTGTCTCTATACACCACCACACAATGGGCTTTAACTGCAAACTCTCAGCTTTTATTTGAAAGTATTTACATCCAAATCAGGTGAACGGTCTAGGAATTACGACAGTTTGTATATGTGCCTCCCACTTGTTAAGGGACCAAAAGTAATGGGACAGAATAATAATCATAAATCAAACTTTCTCTTTGTAATATTTAGTTGCAAATCCTTTGCAGTCATTTGCAGCCTGAAGTCTGGAATGCATAAACATCATCAGACGTTTCATCCCTGGTGATGCTCTTCCAGGCCTCTACGGCAACTGTCTTCAGTTCCTGCTTGTTCTTGGGGGATTTTCCTTTCAGCAAGTGAAATGCATGCTCAATCAGATTCAGGTCAGGTGATTGACTTGGCCATTGCATAACATTCCACTTCTTTCCCTTAAAAATGCTTTGGTTGCAGTTTTTGCAGAATCCTTTAGGTCTTTGTCCATCTGCACTGCAAAGCACCGTCCAATAAGTTCTAAAGCATTTGGCTGAATATGAGCAGATAATATTGCTGGAAACACTACAGAATTCATCCTGCTGCTTTTGTCAGCAGTCACATCATCAATATACAAGAGAACCAGTTCCATTGGCAGCCATACATGCCCATACCATGACAGTACCACCACCATGCTTCACTGATGAGGTGGAAGGCTTAGGATCATGAACAGTTCCTTTCCTTCTCCATATTCTTCTTCTTCCCATCACTCTTGTTAGAGTTGATCTTGGTCTCATCGGTCCATAGGATGTTGTTCCAGAACTATGAAGGCTTTTTCAGATGTTGTTTGGCAAATTCTAATCTGGCCTTTCCATTTTTGAGGCTCACCAATAGTTTACATCTTGTGGTGAACCCTCTGTATTCACTCTGGTGATGTCTTCTCTTGATTGTTGACTTTGACACACATACACATACCTCCTGGAGAGTGTTCTTGATCTGGCAACTGCTGTGAAGGATGTTTTCTTCACCAGGGAAAGAATTCTTTGGTCAGCCACCACAGTTGTTTTCCATGGTCTTCCGTGTCTTTTGTTTGTTGTGGAGCTCACCGGTGCGTTTCTTCTTTTTTTTTTTACAACAGTAGACTTTGTTGAAAAAAAGAGAAACAAGAGTATACATGTCTTAAGCCCCCCATACACCTTAAGATCACTACATACAATTTTCATTCGATCTACCAACAACCATGTAGTATAGTGGCCTTCCTTATAGAACACATAGTGATTGGAAGGTTTATGGGGGCCTTTACAGTATCAGAACTATACACACAACAATATAACAATGCATACCGTAAAGCCCCCCATACACCTTTAAATCACTCCATACAATTTCCAACAACTACAGTGGAGGAAATAATTATTTGACCCCTCACTGATTTTGTAAGTTTGTCC
>CM070032.1:82219667-82241045 GCA_036250615.1 Ptychadena robeensis | reverse complement strand
TCATTGGACAAACTTACAAAATCAGTGAGGGGTCAAATAATTGTTTCCTCCACTGTATGTAGTGCCGGTCCTCCCTGATAGAATACACAGTGATTGGAACGTTAGAAAGCTCTTCATATTACATGTATGGAGGCCTTTACAGTTAGCAGTAACAATGACAAAAAATTATAGAGATACCACGTATGGTAAAAAAAAAAAAGAACAATGCCCAAGTCTCTTGCTGGGTAGTAGTGAGAGGATGATGAGGCACACAGAAACCAAAACAAAAACACTTAGTCTACTGCACATGTGTCTACTTTTTCCATCCATTTCCCCCAGAAATTTGCCCTTCTGGCCTCTATTGTTATAGATGCATTTGAACAAGAAATTGTTTCCATCCCTCCAGAGTAGGGGGGACAGGGCTATACCACAGGCGGGCAACCATTTGCATGCATAGAAAAGTATGGTGGATAAAAATTGCATGTCGGTACAATTGAGGCAGAATTCCCCTAATATGCCAAGCAAATTTTGGGTCCAGTACCACCGGGGACCCCATAGTGACATACAACTTGGGCCCAGTAAACCTTCAACACAGGGCAGGACCAAAGGAGGTGATAAAAGGTCCCTCTATCTGCTCCACATTTGGGACACTTATCAGAGGCATCAGGGGTAAACCAAGCAATTCTTACCGAGGTTAGATAGAATCTATGTAGAATGAATAGCTAAGGTGGGTTTACACTTGTAGATTTTTTCTATCGATGAAGAACGAAATTTTTTTGGGTTGAACAAAAATCTAGAACGGCCAATTTTTTGGATGGATACATTTTGTTCAATCTTGAACAAAAAATCGTTCAAAAGGTCATCAACCATGTTGGTAAATTTTTATCTGTCGTAGTAATTCCGAATGTATTTTCATTCGATATCAGGATGAACGAACAAAAAAATCTAATGTTACATTCGATAAATGGACGAACGATGTTCAACAAAAAAATCTATAAAAAAATTTAATCGGCAGTTGATCGGACAAAAAATCTACATGTGTAAAAACCCACCTTAAGGCGTGAGATAATTTAGGGGACATCGAGGAAGGGATGACCAGAACATCTTCCCAATCCTCCTGAGAGATAATTCCCACATCCCTGGCCCAGCAACGCTGAAGAGAGAGGTCAGCTCCAGGAGCTTTACGGATTAATCCATTATATAAAAAATAAAACATGTTTAGTGGAAGCTGGGACACTAAGAAAATCCACCAGTCGGGGGTCCTCAAGGGAAAGCTTCTGATGAGCGCATTCGGTGGTCGGTCGGCCGAAAATCTAAGCGTGTATGGGTGGTTTCACACGGTACAACACTCTACTATTGCTCATGAGAAAACACCAGCCTGGTACTGGCAGGTATAACGTTCTCCTATGAATATTCTACAGCCAGAAGCTGCTTGGCAACCAGCTGCTTGTTTCTCATTTTTCCGGTGGAATTAATATCAGGATAAACCAAGGACATATTTTGACCTATTTTCTACATGGTTTGCCTGGATCACATGCCTGCACCAAGACAGACTGTGTGCTCTGCATAACATAAATCCATTCTGATGAGGTGATCACAGCTTTGCAAGCAGAGAATGTCTAAAATGGCTGGTCATTCTGCTACACAACAACTGCTGGGTGACAGCTTTATACTGCTTGCACTGAACATTGTGTTAAAAAACCCCACTACAAATAAACTGCAATCATTAAAAATCATGACAAGGTATTTACAGATCAGGAGAGATGCAATCAGTCAAATGTAGGTTATGAGTGATGGAGCAGTAATCTCTATGTTCTACCCTTGTTCATGGGAACTTATCTCATTATGCGTCTGACTTTTTTTTAAATGGTGTAATAAAAAAGATCTGCGATTTAGGTTTTACATGCTTCAGTTGGCATGTTAATTGGTAACTTTCTTAACAGTACAATTAGAAAAAGTTAGATGATGGTAATGCAAAAAGCTGTAACCCCCAGCCACACTCCAGGTAGCTTACCTGCTCCAGGCAGTCCTGCAGCGTCCTACTGCGATGCCAGCCAGGGGGATTGTTTGTTCCTGGGTTTTTTTGGGGGGATGTCTATCAGATTATACAGGCATGGGCAGCCCAGACGTTATTGGTGACAAAGGGGACATGGACGGCCTATGTCTTTATTTTCTGGACCGTATTTTCCGGACTGTAAGACACACTTTTTCACTCCCATAATTGGGGGAAAAAGTGCCTGCATCTTTTGGTCCAAATGTGCGACCACCTGGATCTCCCATCTGAACTGTATTGGTTATATTTACAGAGCCCCGCAGATATAACCGATGCAGAGTGTGGGGAAAGCTGCACTCGCTGGCAGTTTCCTCACACAGCGCAGAGGAGATCGGGAGACCAGACCCCCCCCCCCCACCCAAAAATACGGTATATATATTTTACACTATTAGGGTATGTTTCCACTTATCGTGGCGCAGAGCTGCAGTGGATCGCTAGCACCCAGCGATCTCCCGCAATTAGACTCACGACACAGAGATTGCAGGCAGAAAGTGGAGGTTGGTCATCTTGCCCCACCCCGCCTGATCGCCCGCATAGAGAGCTTAAGGGCGCGGTTTAAATGACACGCATTGTTAAACCATGCCAATTCAGGTCTATGGCTGCGATCAGGGGTGATCGGCCGCCCGCGATCAGAAACATGGTTACCCACGTTTTTAGTTTTCAACTAAATGGAGGCGATCTGCGCCATGCCTGATCGTCTAAGTGGAAACACAGCCTTATTCTGTTGGTAGGGCAAATGTTTCATGCTAACATGTTTATGTAGGTGGAGTTATGTGGGTTTATCAGCAAAGCATGTCGGAGGTAAGCAGCATCATGCACTGAAATTCAGAGGCTGCTGATCCAAATGTGGGAAGATCCCTTAGGAAAGGTTCACCATAACCTTCATGGTTGTTCCTCTATGTTCGGCTCCCAAGCCCCACACCATAGAGCCATGGTTTCCATGCACTGCACTGATGATGGCCAATGAGCCTGAAACAGCTGTATGTAGTTTGGAATAAATGTCTCTGTACTATAAGGCGATATTTGCACTGTACACCAGCGGCTCTGGATGCGCATTTGGCTGATGGGGTGTAACAGAATTATTTGCATGGTTCTGCCCACTGTCCTGAAACAAGGGTTTCTACCTAAACTTTTGGGATTTGTGATAGATTAGGACATGTAAATACTGTCTGTTTTTAGAAGGCTTGATTGTGCTTTGCACTGCTTGAGTTGAGGGCTTTTTGATTCCTTTAATCCCTTCTCACCATAACCTTCATGGTTGTTCCTCTTTGGAAAGGTTCTCTGGAGCAGCTGACTAAAGGTGGGTTTACACGTCAAGTTTTTTGTTTCGTTCAACTTCAGATTCGATTTTTTTATCGGATTACGTTCGTCCATTTATCGAAGGTAATTAGATTTTTGTACAACCGACGCAAATATCGAATGAAAATAATCGTCGGAAACACTAATGAAAAATCTTCCAGATTTTTTTTTTAGGAAGTGATGTATTGTGTGGGTGTTGTCACTGCAGCACACTGTACACACACCTGTATACTCACTGCAGCATAATTTTATTCATACTTTAAATATATTCGCTGTGTATTCACAATAATACATACATATCACTATTAGCAACGAACATTTAATATTGAAATATATGTATTTTTCTATTGACACCACGTTGTTACGTTCGTCCACAATGCAATTGTTTCGTTCGGAAAGTTCTACTCGGAAAGAAAATATAAACAACATCATGGACGAATCAAAATCATACATTGTAAAAAATCCCAACGTTCATTGCGCAGGAAATACGTCATGCTACTGGTTAAAAATCGAGTCAAAAAATATCGAGTGAAATAAGGAGCATTCGTTTTTTACACGGAAAATAAATGACAGATGAAAGTTTACCAACATGTCCGATCACCTTGTGGGCGATTTTTTGTCAGATATCGGAAAAAATAAATCTATCAGAGCAAATGGCCGTTTCGGATTTTTGTACAACGAACCAGAAAATCGTTCGTCATCCATCTGTCGGCCGAAAAAATCTTGACGTGTAAACCCACCCTAAAGCCCCCCATACACGTTCCGATTATTCTCCCGACCGATTTTTCGTCCGATCCTGTCACCCGATTTTCACATAAAATGTTATGGTCGGTCAGTCGGCTGGCACGAAAAATCGGAATTCGAATTATCACCGATCCATCAGCCCGACCCTATTTATTAACAGCAGATTGACCAAAAATTTACGGACAGGTCCGAAGCGGTCCCGAACGATTTTTCATACATAATTCCGAATCCGATTAATCTCCTGATCGATTAATCTCCTGACCCGATCGGTCGGTCGGGCAAAATTCGTACGGAAAATCGGAACGTGTATGGGGGGCTTAAGAAATACTGCTGATCCTGTTTTAGCCTACACAGGAAATGATCCAGATCTGCAAATCAGAAAAGATTAGCCTGGTCAGGTGATCATTTCATTTTTATTTTTATTTTTTCATGACAAATTGGTGAAATTGGAGAATTTGCCATTTCAAGTTCCAGCTGCATTCTGGGTTTATTGGCTGCATGCTTATTAAGAAAACAAACTTTATTTAGGAAGTTGGAAACACTCTTTCTGTGGATATTTGTATTGCAGTATACGTTGTGCTCTTTATAGGGGTAGGGCTCTTATTGAGAAACATGAATTGTGAAATAACACATTAGGAATAAAAGACAGGCACCTCCCATTTTTACTTCATGAAAACAGTTAATTTAACTAAATAAAATGTTCCACCTCAGGACCAGCGTGCCCACATTACTAGAAGTGTGTAGCTTCTGCCTACGTACCTACTGTCACTGAGCCTTTCCTGATGATCCCTAAGCTGATCCTTCTTGTGTGATAACTGTCTAAACTGAGCAACTTCTATGATGACCTGTTAAAGTAATCCTTCTGGTGTCATAACCTCCTGATCTGACTTTTCATGTACTAAAGGCACCTGTGTGTTTACCTGAGCTGAACCTTCTCATGTGACAACCTACGAAGAAGGCCTTTTCTTGGGATGAGCTCCTAAGCAAATCCCTCATGCCCGATTCACTCTTGAGCATTTCATGTATATTTACATGAACAAATCCTCCATGTATGATGACCTTATAAACAGTTAATTTATGTATGATAACCCCTAAGCAGATTGCTTCTTCATCTTCTGCCCTTCTGAGCAGACCCTTGATGTGTGATGACCTAAGCAGATCACTCCTGTTGATGACCTTTTTAGCCTGGATCCTTCCTGTGTGATCGCCACCTGAGCAGACCCTCCACATGTGATGATTTTCTGTGCAGATCCTTCATGTCTGATAACCTCCTGTGCAGATCCTTTATGTGTGGTGAGATCCTGAGAAGACCCTTCATGTGTAATGCCCTTCTGAGCAGATCCTTCATGTGTGATGACCATCTGAGTAGATCCGTCCTGTGTGATGACCTTCTTAGCCGGGATCCTTCCTGTGAGATAGCCTCCTGAGACCCCCCACGTGTGATGACCTTCATGGGTGATGACCCCCTGAGCAGATCCTTCATGTGTGATGACCTCCTATGCAGATCCTTAATGTGTGGTGAGATCTTGATAATATATTTCTTGTGTTATGCCCTTCTGAGCAGATCCTTCATGTGTAATGCCCTTCTGAGCAGATCCTTCATGTGTAATGCCCTTCTGAGCAGATCCTTTATGTGTAATGCCCTTCTGAGCAGATCCTTCATGTGTGATGCCCTTCTGAGCAGATCCTTTATGTGTAATGCCCTTCTGAGCAGATCCTTCATGTGTAATGCCCTTCTGAGCAGATCCTTCATGTGTGATGAACTGCTGATCCTTTATGTACAATGACTTCCAGAGGTGAACCTGGACTGACCTTTAATGTGTGATGAGTCTGATAGCTATTTATGTGTGATGACTCTTTTTTTTTATGTGATCAGCACCTGAGCTTACTGTTCGTGTGTGAGACTCTATGGAAAGGAGGACCAGCTTAGTTGACTTTTTGTGCTGACCTGAGCCTTTGATTGGCTGATGCTCAATTTGTGAGTTGTAATGACTATGAAATGACTGTAGTACCTTCAATGACTAATGTGTACGTGATATCGGAAGAGATATAGGGAAGTAACCGAAGCTATGTACCTCACTGCAAGTGGTCGTCCTTCGCACCTTATGATCACTCTCCGAAGTCACACACAGTTACCATTGTAGGACGTCAGGGGTAAAGCAGTCCATTTCCTTGTTCCTGCTGTGCCAGTCTCCACCCTGGCTGCTCTTCCTGTGCCAGGTGATCTCTGCTCTACCTGCTGCCACCATCCTACCACTCGGGCATGTAATGAGAGGACAGCCAGGCACTGAGGACATGTAATGAGAGGACAGCCAGGCAATGAGGCGCATGCTTGTCCCCGGCTTCCTGTCCCTTTAACATTGCTGCAGGTTGACACCCTGACGGGCTGCCAGGGAGAGGAGGAGGGAGATCAGCATCTGCTGTACAGCTATGGCAGAGCACAGGGACCGAGGCAGGACACACAGGGCACACGATGGACCCACACAGGTAAGTGGCAGCACCCGACCACCTGCACGGTGTACATGGCTGCCTCCATCTCTCCCGTACACCACACACCATCACAATGGCAGGGTGCTGCATGGTTACTAGGAGAAGATGGCAGCATTATGTCTGGTCTATGTACCTTCCCTGTATACACTACACAGCCATCATCACTCCGCAACATCTGCAGCCATAACAACACACAGTGTACATGTGTGTATACATCTACCTATAGACTAACCTTGGTGTACATCTGTGTATACAGCACCATATAGACTAGCCTTGGTGTATATATGTGTATGGAGGAGCCTATAGACTAACCTTGGTGTACATCTGTGTATACAGCACCCTATAGACTAGCCTTGGTGTATATATGTGTATGGAGGAGCCTATAGACTAACCTTGGTGTACACCTGTGTATACAGCACCCTATAGACTAGCCTTGGTGTACATCTGTGTATGGAGGAACCTATAGACAACCTTGGCGTACATCTGTGTATACAGCACCCTATAGACTAGCCTTGGTGTATATCTGTGTATGGAGGAACCTATAGACTAACCTTGGTGTACATCTGTGTATACAGCACCCTATAGACTAGCCTTGGTGTACATCTGTGTATGGAGGAACCTATAGACAACCTTGGTGTACATCTGTGTATACAGCACCATATAGACTAGCCTTGGTGTATATCTGTGTATGGAGGAACCTAAAGACTAACCTTTGTGTACATCTGTGTATATACATCTACCTATAGACTAACCTTGGTGTACATCTGTGTATACAGCACCCGATAGACTAACCCTGGTGTATTTCTGTGTATACAGCACCCTATAGACTAACCTTGGTGTATATCTGTGTATACAGCACCCTAAAGACTAACCCTGGTCCATTTCTGTGTATACAGCACCATATAGACTTGTATATACATGGTTTGTTAAGGATTTGTGGTTTGGTGCGGCAAATATATGCTGTTAGATTCTGGTTCACAATATAGGGAACTGAGATACAAATGTATCTTATGATGCATGTATCCAAGGTCAGCACCAGATATGGTATATTTTTCATATGTACACACACACACACACGCATATACCATGCACTGCTCTTCTCCGCCTCCTGTAGTGCGCCTGTCTCATACCAGTGTGATAAATGAAGAGAAAGTTTACGTTTATTTTTAGAAGGCTTTTTTCTTGAGGACAAATGGGATTAGATAAGGACTAGTGGCCAGCAGTTGTGTGCCACCTGGTGTGTGTGATGTGTGCATGGCATAGCAGATTGGAATGTTGGGTTTGTGTTTTATATTTTATATAGTTTTTCCTTGGAAGATTACTGTAACTGATAAGGGGGCCATACACGGTTCAATATTTCTTTTATCGACTTAAAACAATTGACCAGAATGGATCGAGCAGAAGTATCTGAGGGGTTTTCTTTGTATTAGGATCTATTTGTATGCCATGTTACTATGGAGCATGCGCACAGATCTCAGTATAGGTATTGATTGTGTTTCAATCGATCACACTGTTTGGTGGTACAATTGGTTGATAATAGACTGATGATCGATATTACACTAGTCAATCGAATCTAAAGCTGGCCATAGACCCCTAGATTTGCGGCCGATTTTGCAAATGGCAAATCTAATGCTTGAAATGTAAATTCGGCCAGGAAATCGATCTCAGAATTTCCAGACATGTCCGTAAATGTAAGAACTATTGCTGTTCCCCAGCCAAAGTAATTCCAACACATAAAGGGTGCACAGCCGATTCCCAACAATACCGGCCGCGTGGGAGGATGTTATCATGCACATGCCGGCATATCGAAGAAAAAACTAAACGTCTTTGGCCGGCTTAAGATTCATCATGCAAAAGTTGAACAGTGTATGGCTGAGCACTCAAGCACGCACGACTTGGTTTTTACATTTTAATAAAAAATTCAACAAACTAAACACCAAACAGAGGTCGGTGGGAGATTAGTCCTTCATATTACAGTTGTAGGTTTCATGTACTTGCCTAAATACATATATTTCTAAAAAAGGGGCTCAATGCATAGAGATCGAGATAAGCCGATGTATATAGATGAGAGGATCCAAATGCCCAAGAAGCTTATAAATAAAATTGGGACACCGCTCCAAAATGTATAAACATCCCATTTGGGCAGCACATCTGGTAGTGGTGGTAGTGGAGGTAGTGGGACATATTATATGCAGGACCTCTAGTTATAGTATCAGTGCAATCGTTTCATAAGTCATGTCTCCAAAGCGTTTTGCGATCCGTTGGGACCCCGCCAAGAACTGCGCGTAATGTAGGGGTCCCGACGGATCGCAAAACGGATCACATACACTGTACCTGCCTGGCAGATGCTGTGTTCAGACATCTTCCGATGCAGGGGTTAATGTACTGCATTGCATTAACCCCTGCATCTGCGGATTGGCTCAGCGCCGTGAGAACAGAGCATCCGCCGAGCAGGTAAAGTGTATGTGATCCTTTGACTGATCCCAAAACGCTGTGGAGACATATTGCGGTCATATTTGTAAGGGAGACCAAGAAATCGCCCCAAGTTCCTTTTTAGATATAATGTGCACTTGCTTACTATCATTACATGTACACTGATTTTTAAAGGAAGTCTGTAATAAGAGCTGTCATTGGGTAATACTACAAAAATGGGATTTCTCTTTCTCTACTGCTATATCACACACTATGCTAGTTCCTAACACTGAACAGGGTACATTAGCAATTCTGAATTTACTTGCAGCATGCTTGTTTTATGTCACAGACTCAAAATTGGCATCACTATGACTTGACTTATTCTTGACTTGACTATTACTTGATTTGACTACTACTTGACTTATCATTGACTATTACTTGGCTTATCCTTGACTATTGCCTTGGTATGATGGGGTAAGATTGATGCATGACACATACCTCCTTTGTATATCCCCTTTCTTATTATAGATATACGGTAGGATTGATACAACAATTCCATGGCGTATTGATGGTGCCATTGGACATCACCTACAGCCTGGACTTGTAGAAACCTTGCCTATATAAATCCCTCACCTTTGACCACTTAATAGATAAGACATTGTGATGGAACATGTACATAAGAGGTTGAAAGAATACTTGACCAATACCCACAAATGGTAAACGATGAGAGGATTTGTGAGAAAATGTTGAAACACTATGATATGATAAAGAAAAAATCTTTTGTGTTATAGGAAATAACTTTAATGACTAAAGCTAGCCATACATTGTCGGATTCCATGGCCGATCGATCACCTATCCGATCGATTCCAGCGATCTCAGCGGGAATCGGAGGTCTGATCGAACGGCCAATTAAGTGTGTCCGATCGCTACATACCACCTTGTCCCACGGATTCCTGGACGATTCCGTGTCCGATCGCTTACTCCACAAATGGCAACTCCCCCTGATGTGTGCTGAATCGGATCAGAAAGACCAACATGTTGGTTCTCTGTCCGATCCGATTCTGTGCCCCCGATCAATCAGACGTGATCGATCGGACAAGGTGGGCTTCACGCGATTCCGGGACGATGGTTTCGCTACTTACTATGCCCAAAAAGTCCCTAAATAGGGATGAAACGCGTTAGAAACACATTTTTGAGGCAACAAAGAGACGGACATGACAAATATTTCCATTCTGTGTTGAATTGTACTGATCTACGGAGACCTGATAACCTTTGTGGTTAAAGACTAGGACTCTCATTTTGGGTTTGGTGTATATTTTCTTTCCCTTGTGACTGTGTTTATATTTGAAATTTTGTATGATTTTTTAAATGATGACTCGATTAAATATTGGAAATCCCATTCCTTCGATTGGAACTCCAAAGGTGAAAAGGGTTGGCAACAACCCTTTTCACCTTTAAAGTCCACAGTGGGCTGGCCACCCCCTTTTTGGGTTTAGTTCTCCCAACACGCATGCTTTTTATTTCTTAACCGGATGTGGTGAAGTCCGCTTCCGATTAGGTCCCCCTCTCTCTTATATTTTTCATATCCTTGACTATTACTTGACTTATTCTTGGCTTGACTATTAATTTGACTTATCCTTGACTATTACTTGACATATTCTTGGCTTGACTATTACTTAAATCGGCATAACAGCCAGGTGCCTAGCATTAAAGAAGGACAAATATGACTAAGCTATGCATTTTTCTTAATGCTTATTAGTCTTAGTACTACACTGTTGCCTTGCCAAATCCCTTTATTGATTTTCCTTCAGGTTAGTTCTTTTTATTTACAACTTTTTATCCAAAATCAATACATATTTAACATGTAAGCATTTACAATGGAGAAAAAAAACACCAAATAGAGGCAGCTTGAATTTTTACCTACTTTTCTTGCAGAAATACCGATAGGCAGTCCAAAGTCTGGCACCCGTGCATTTGTCATGTGCGTACCCACCCCTAAAATAAATCATGGATCAAAAAGGTATATTCTTCTTATCCTTAAAATAAATAATGTGGCCGATAATACTTATAAATAGATTAAGGTGTTGTTCCTCAGCATTTAAAGAGTTATACCTAATTTTGGGTCAGTCTTGGTCCTCTATACAGAGAACAAGCGGCCATTATGAACAGTAGAGTTTTCATCTGCATTGGTATTATATATTATGAAGCCAAAAATGTATAAATAGCCATCATAAAACAACACATTCTGCAGCTCTTTCCAACAAGGTGACATGACACTTTGCACTAGTAAAACATTGTGGACACTTTTACTGTGAGCAAGCCCAAAACCACGTGCTACGTTAAACTGCAATTTTTTTGGGGTCAATAAATGTTTTATTTATTTAAGAACAAGGAGCTTTTTACACAATACAGGGTAGAGAGGCAAGAAGCCTGGATTAGCACAGCCAATGTGTCAACAATAAACACCAAACAAGTGTATACAAGTATAATAAATAAATAAATAAATAAATAAAGAATAAATAAAACGTAATCAAGATGAGTCTATACAGTATCAAGCTTGCACATAGTTACAATCTTAACCATAGACCATAGGGGCAGACTAACCTAAACAAATAAACAACTTGAACTATGGGTTCCCAGCAACGAGCCAGAGGACCAAAGCGAGAATCATAATAGAGATAGAGGGAAAGAAATAGAAATGGGGGAGAAGGAAAGGAAGAAAAAAATTGTGAAGGGTAGGGTTGGGAAGGAGACAGGGGACAGGTAACTTGGGATAGGCGGCCCATATAACTTCTACAGGAGTTTGCAAAGGCCCCTAAAAGGTGAGGAAGTGGGCATCTAGGCCCTGGTCATGGTAAAACCCACCCACAGGGTCCAGTCATGTTCAAATTCCGCCATGGTGTCATTGAGTTGTGCATAAATTTTTAGCAAGCGGCATGCGGCATGGATGGGTGGGTAATAGATTACTATGGGGAAACACTGAAATTCACATAAGTCATCGCAAACCAAGGCTGACACGCCTGTGGTATGCTTCCATTGACAACCATTGGACATGTTTGTAATGTGTCAAACGTGGGAGTTTTGATGAATGGTAGACTAGGCCTAAATGTAATTTGAAGACTCAAATACACTTCCTTTTTATTGGTTTCGTAAGCATAAGTTTTACCCACTGTTTGCAGTAATCTTACTGTAGATGCAGGTAATAATGTTATATGATGTATCGGTCAACAAGAATTGTAATACAATGCTCAGAAGTGATTGAACACTTAAAACAAAGGGTTAACATTAATGTGTTTTGTGTTCATTTTTGTTCTCTAAAGATGGATACTCATCGGGTGTTTGTGGCTCCACCTTCACCAGTGTCATCCCCTAGGCCTCTTGCTTCAACCTCCCCTCGTCTCAGTCCTGCCGGATCTGGTAGGTCCCAGCCTGAAGGATCAAGTGGATCACAGACTCCAACTTCAGGACCACAAATCTCTGTCCGTCCCTTAGCACCTGTTGGTGCTTCAGCTCCTGATCGCTCCCAACCTGAAGGATCTCTGAGGCTCCATCCAGTGGGTTCTCTGTTCAGTTCAAAAGATGAGTCTGGGAGATCACAACCAGAAGGATCATGTCCAGGTCTTCTGTCTCCAACTAGCCAATACAGACCCTTGCCTCCTGCACCATCTTCTCCCCGCCACTCTCCAGCCCCTAGCCCCAGAGGATCACCACAGGTCAGCAGATCCCACCCTCCTGCACGCCCAGACAGACTCCACGAACCAGGTATGAGGCCTAACAGTATTCATCCACCCCAAGATGAGATAGACAAGTCACCTTTCGATGGAACTTTTGGGTGGAATGAACAAAACAAAGCAGGAGAAGATTTCAGGTAACATGAGTTTATCCAAATTAATAAAATAACCTGTATAGGATAATAAAATCTGTTCATATCAATTTGTCAGGACATAATCTGTAACAGTACGACTTCCATAACGATGTTTCTTTAATGTCAAAGCAATCATGATCTAAATATCAACCCAAACTATGTATTTTACTGTAATTATAGAACAGCAGTATTCCAAGTATGAAATATCGGTTCAAAATGCCAAGTACCTGGAGAATATTTGTACAGAATGCGTGAAAAGCATCTTAAGATAAGATCATTGTACCAATAACAATAAAGACATTTTTGTATTTTACAGAAATTAGTGAGAATATGTGAGGTTGTGGTTTCAACTAATTACACAAGTACAAGACAATAGCTGAAATACTATGAAGCTGGCTGTCGGACAACAAATATTTTACTCCAGTGAGCAAACTTGCAAAGCGTTTCTTAATTAAAGCTGGACGCCTGAGCAATTAGACAACACTTTAGAAACAAAGAATTGGCCTTATAAGATTAAAGGCTGCTGCTGCTTTACTAACAATACTCACCCTGAACTAACCTTGGGAACACTTATGGAAGCCCACAGCATTGGTGTCCCCGACGATCTCTCTGATGCCAGAGAGGTGTGTGGGTGGCGCCATTGACCTCCATCTAAAGGCGGTATCAACTTTTTAGCACATCCCCGTTTTAAGGGGGAAAGCGAGGAGAATCATTGCCAATTTTATTGTTATCCACCGCACTTTAAAAAAAATCTTACCATGGGCAAAAAGCCAGTAGGGTTATTCTACAGAGAAAAATAATACTATATATAGGGGTGCCCACACTTTTTGGGCTTGTGAGCTATTTGAAATGACCAACATTAAAAATGGTAAACATATTTATTTATATATACTAAATAAACTTTATAATTAAAATACATATTGTTTGCCTTGCATAACAGCATAAACACATATACCGCAATACAATTCTGTAAATGTTTGGCCATTACCTTACTGTATTTTAATAAACAAAAGAAAACAAAAGGCAGGGGTCTGTGATCTTCTCCCATTGCCTTTGAGATCTGCCTTTTGGTCTGTGTTTATTTGGTCCTGACAAGCCCTTTTCTCCTAGATCCATTACTCATATGCAATTAAACACTATAAACTGATATATATCTAGATTAGAGATTTCTCAACTGCAACCTTGCATAAGTTGTTGGCTTAGTAACTGACAGATGATATCAAAGACCTTTCCGCTATATTCAGAGACAAATTTAAAGAAAAACTACATGTAAACAGCTGAATACATATACTGGTGAGTTCATCTGTCAGCCTGTTTCTTTTCTTTTAGGTACATGTTTCCTTAGCACATGAACGAATAAGTGTACGGCACAGCTGATTAGCGCCATGTCCTGCTTTTTCCTTCTCTAATTTGAGCTCTGCTATAGAGTATATTAGTAGAGACTTCCATTCTTTAAGGCAGACATGGGCAAACTAAGGCTCGGGGGCCAAAACCACCCCTTTAGTCTTTTAATTTGGCCCTTTGTCACGTTGGTGTCAAGACGCTGTGGCTACCCTCATTCCCTGCAGAAAGTGAAGATAACACCTAGAGGATGATTGTTTGGATTGTTTCCTAGAGGCTATAGTTTGCTGCAATAGAATGTTTAAGCTTCTCTATCAAAAGCTTCTATTTATAATTTTTTTAAAATTTCTTGTGCCTAGGTACGAGGACATAAGACCCCTATGCCGGGCAGCCCTTGCAGGCTCTTGGTCCAGCCCTTATGTCACATTAAAAAACGCAATGTGGCCCACAAGTCAAAAAGTTTGCACACCCCTGCGAAATGAAAATCCTCATTGCAGTCTGATAACGCACACCGCATGAAAGAGCCTTAATGGATACCTGCAAAATAGTGGTTTCAAGTTAAATATCAACTTGAAACTGTCCAAGATGGTGATACAACAGCCCCTGTCATAAAGGTTCATTATGCGGTTATTTTCTACATTTTCTTTGGGACTATACTAGTTGCACTAAACATTGATGTCTGGCAGTGTGTGCCCTATAACCATGATGGGGGAGGAACACTCTATGCATCTATTTGCAGCTTCTGCTGACATCACATTTCCATGCTTTCACAAATCTTGCGTAGGGTTGCAGATTTACCAGCCACAGTCCAACTATGGATCATGTTTATATATGTTTTTTCATTGCAATGTACAGTTGGAACTTGTATTTATATATTTAATGGGAACTTGTTAATACTCTTTTGGTGTCTACTATTTTTTGTACTAAGGTGGCAAATTATTTGTTTTTGGGGGGCATTGTTCTTTCATTGTTACACAATTTGCCTGCACAGCGTGCTCTACCCTTCAAGTTGAAGGAGGATAGTCTATTCTTTCCAGTCAGTGAATGCTATAGTCTATAAATAGTCTACCAGGTACAAAGAATTACATCAGATAACCTTAGGACACACCTGTAAATTATCCTGTGGAAATTATATCCCAGGCAGTTTTGACAATTTAGCATTTGAGCTGACACTTGGGAAATATAATACAACTTGCCAGCATGACTTATGTAGAGCTGCCTGCTAGCTAAATCCCTATGGTCATAGTATCCTTATAGTCTAAGTGGCAGAGATACAGACCTTTATGTAAACCCAGAAATGGCACACTAACATATTGGAACATGCTAAAGGATGTTCATGTCTTGTCTCCTGTGTCATTTGTATACTCAGGAGCTTTACAGATAATGACAATTCTGGCCAGCCAAGGCCATTTAACTAGAATTCAGCCAAACATTCAGCTTTTGCAATTTTCTTGCATTTTGTTTCCCTTTTCTCCTGATATTGTGATGTATGTATGATGACCTATGTACATTTAGTAAAAAATCCAAATCACAAACTGGGAAGCCTCAATCTGTGATAAATCTAATACTGTAAGAGTCATTTGGCCATTTTGGTGCAGTAATCCAGCATGGTACAACTGACTTTCTCCAAGTGCAGGGTGACTGTAGTTGGAGAACTAAATTTGGTCATCCATTGTAACAGCTAGGTCCTCGGGCACTAAATACTAATGTCCCATACCCCCTCCTTTTGCTATTTATTTATTTTTTTTCTATCCAAAATGTAACTGAGTGCAAAAATTGGGAAGGCGCTTTGCAGTAGTCATACACATGACAGCTTTTTGTAGAGAAAGTCTTGCATGGTATATCTTCATTGTGTAGAGACTGTCTTTGTACCTGTCCAATATGGTAATTAGATTATCCTCTGTCTCCCTCTTTAGGATGTATGTCATTACTTGGAATGTTGGATGTGCCGTGCCACCCACAGACCTCACCTCGTTGCTCTGCCTTAATGCCGGTGATGGCAAGACTGATATGTTTATTATTGGGTGAGATAATTGTTAATGTTTCTTTAAGACTACCCATGGATATGACACCTTATATAAAAAATATAACTGGCTCATTTACTATCTTTCCATAGGTTACAGGAGGTCAACTCAATGATCAATAAGCGCCTAAAAGATGCTCTGTTTTCGGATCAGTGGAGCGAGGTGTTTATGGATGTTCTGAGTCCATTTAGCTATGTTTTGGTGAGTAGCACATTCTATGTTTAGCCCTCTGTCATCTTGCTTACTGTGCATTCAGGGCCTTCTCCATGGATTTACGTAACAACAAATTGATTTGCTGGCATCTCTATAGATTTTCTCTCCCCACTGAAGATTGTTTAACAATCTTGAAAATTTGTTTGTTTGTATTCAAATACACTTGTTTAGGTCATTCCCAGTGCTCAGTATGCTTGTTCAGAATCAGAGACAGCCAGGTAGTTAGCATTTTCAGAAAGAGTTTATCAGTAGCAGCGCCAATATTTCATACTTCTTACCTGTTTCTATTAGCTGTGGTTAAAGGCAAACTCTACTAGGGGTTTTCACCATCTCGTCCAGCGCTGTCCTGTCAGTACTGCTCTGGACGAGATGGTGCCGTCCGGCGAAGATCAGAGCTCCTGCAGCACATACTCACCATTCTGGCAGAAGATTCAAATGTAAATCGCAAGAGAAACATTTTTCTATGCAGAAGACTGTTTCATTGTGATTCCCCAGATGTGCCCTTTGAAGTTAACCCTACCTTCCCTGGTGTGTTCATCAGAGTGCCAAAGGGAATTGTACTGGATACAGTGATGAAACAAAAAAAAAAAAAACACAAAACACATTTCCAATTGTAATAAACCAAATAAGTACTTTAGAGATTTTATCATTCAGATGATACCTTTTATTCATTTTTTTTAATGTACCGTATTTTTCGGACCATAAGACGCACTTTTTCACCCCCAAAATTGGGGGTCTGCGTCTTATGGTCCGAATGTGCGACCCCCGCGGCCACTCGGCCGCTGGTGGTCGCATCTTGGCTGCCCGCCAACTCCCCCGGCACGGAGATTAGCCGGGGGAGCTGGAGGAACTGTCAGTTGAGAGATGCCGGCTGGTGCCGGCTCTCTCAGCTGTTCTGTAAAATTGCCAGATTGTCAGAAAAGCTAGAGAGAGGGAGAGATGGACTGCCATCTTTCCCTCTCTCAGTGTCAGTGGGAACTCGGCAGTTCCCACAGACACAATCACAGCTGATCAGAGCAGCTGTTTAGAGCCGAGGAGAGGAGAGGGAGAAGACTGCAGATTTCTGCCCCCCCTCCATCCTCCTCCCGAGTGATCAGTGTGAAGACGTGTGCTGAGTCACTGCTGCTAGTGACCCCTGCTGGCTGAATTGAATATTGCCTTCCTAGAATTCATTGCATTAACCCAATTGATGTGAAAACTTAATAAATATTTTTTTTCTGGATTTCCTGCCCTAAAAACTGTGTGCGTCTTATGGTCCGGTGCGTCTTATAGTCTGAAAAATATGGTACATAATTGTGTGTTTCAAACATTATTATATTCAGGATGTCTACTAGACCCTTGTACGGACATATTTTGGGAAGCTACAGGCCTGCAACATAAAAATGGTGCACTTTTGGTACAGAAATCTGGACCTTGCAAGAGCGCTAGGGAAGGTTAAGACATATAGAAGGGTAAGCAGGGTATTGAACTCTGGAACAGTGGTAATTTAATGAAAATATGTGGAAATTGCTATTTAGCATATTGCTGTAAGCTCTGTCTTATACTTAATAAATTGGGGTGAATTGGAGAGGTTGCTGCAAACATTCAGTCAGTTTAAAAAGCTATTCTGAACATGTGAAAATGAGTAAATACCCCACCATTGGGGCAGAGACAGTGAGTCTCCCTACCATAATAGAAAAAGAGAAAGAAAGAAAACATGACAGGGCTCTAGCCCCACCAGTCTATCCAAGTACTTAAACAATACAATACATCTTGGCCTGTGCTACTTTGTGATTGGAAGAAGATACAGCACTGATTAGGTATTCTGCTCTTTCTTGTTGTACACACATTGGCAATTGTTCATGAAATTAAATCATGCTCAGAGTTCCTTGTTCCTTTGCCCTGATTTAGCTTTAATGAATGTGTTTTACTTTGCTTGTGCTAATTTAAATAATTTGTTGGCCTATTGTTATTTTTTTTCAGTGGTTGTCAATAGTCTTCTGTTTCTTAGGTCAGCTCAGTTAGGATGCAAGGTTGCCTATTGCTGGTCTTTGCCAAGTATTATCATCTTCCCTTCCTGCGTGACATACAGACTGACTGCACCAGGACTGGCCTTGGAGGTTATTGGGTAAGTAAAACAACTGTGTTAATAGACATTAAAGCTTCTGCTCTTTTAAAATGTGCTGATATGAAAACACTTATCTGATGTAATCATCTAATCATAAATCATTTTTATCGTCAAGTACAAAATTCACAGCTCAGTAAAATGCAGATTAACTTTCTTATGAGTCATTCTTTGAAAGAAATGGGGAACTTTAGCATATTATTAATATTAATTATAAAGGGCCAACATACACTGCCTGGCCAAATAAAAGTCTCCACCAAAACAAAGGTCACACACTCTAATATTTTGGTGGGCCGCCTTTAGCCTTGATTATGGCACGCATTCGCTGTGGCATTGTTTCGATAAGTTTCTCCAATGTCACAAGATTTATTTACATCCAACGTTGCATTCATTTTCACAAAGATCTTGTATTGATGATGGTAGAGTCTGACTGCTGCACATAGCCTTCTCCAATCCAATGTGTGAAAATGACTTCTCATGCTCCCTATTTCACAATTTGAGCCTGATGAATCCTGGCATTGTCATCTTGGAATATGCCCGTGATATGAGGGAAGAAGAAATCCATGGATGGAATAACCTGGTCATTCAGTATATTCTGGTAGTCAGCTGACATCATTCTTGGTGCACATACTGTTGCTGAACCTAGACTCTTACCTATTTGCTTTCTTTAATCTGGGTGGTGACTCCCCCCCCCCCCCCCCCCCCCCCCCCCCCCCCCCCCCCACCCCCATGGCCCTATTCTGTCTGGAGTTATGGGCTAAACATAAAATGTTTTAATCCTACTTTTGCCCCCAGGCACATTTTGTTGAATATAACAGGCATAGATGTGGGCACCTACCCCAGTGATGATATGGAGGACATGGGGGCAGCCCTCACTTATGCCTTTATTGACCTACAGACATAGGCACCCATGGCAAACCGCAGGATCCCAGGGAACAAGTAAAGTGATTTTGGTAGTGAAAAATAACCCTGAGCCATACTCAGGAATGCCACTAGGGGATTAAATTGGCCATTATTGATTATGTAATCAAAGAAAAGACTGCCTCCACTTTCATCCTCCTCTCTTCCTTCATTAGTTTAGAGTGGTATTAGTATCCCCATGACTGTTGCTATGAATTTTGCTATATATGCTGTTGTCATATACTTTCAAAAAATCTTAGATTTGCTGACAACCCATGAAAGTGTTTGTCTTAGCAGGTCTCCATACACTCCCAACCAATTCTGGAGGTGTGTAGTTTGTTCTATACAGTGCAGAAAAAGGAAATGGCCCACACAGCCAGTTAGATAATAATATAGATGACTTTGTTTTCAAAATAGCATAACATTGGGAATGGCTGACATGGCACTTATATACTTCATGTTTATTTATACATTTTAAGTTATAGTTAATCACAATTTGTTTTTAGATTTATAGCAAGATTATTCTGTCTTTTTTAGGGAAACAAAGGAGGAGTCAGCATTCGATTGTCCTTGTTTGGTCACATGGTGTGTTTCCTGAACTGCCATTTGCCAGCTCACATGGAGAACTCTGACCAGCGTGTGGATAGTTTTGAGAGCATTCTTCAGCTTCAGCAGTTCCAGGGGCCCTTGGCTAATGGTGTGCTGGACCATGAGTATGTTCCTTCCCTAAAACACACACATCAATGCACCATATTAACTATTCCTTATAACATTTTCCTCATTCACTGTGCTTAGGTTAAATTCTATACTAACTAGATAGAAATCTTTCCTTGTTTTAATCTAAACACATTTGCACCCATGTTATTGTTTGGATAATCTAATTCCAAGGTCATCAAGTGGCTAAATAGTTTAAGTTATTTTCTTCTACATCTTATTATGTTCTCTGACCTATGCACATCTGTATCAAAAAAGGCTTCTAGTTAAATGCTTGCTATCCATGAACTTTGCTGGCATTGATTAGCACGGAGGTTTATTATTTTAAGGGATGCTACATCATATATCAATGCAACATGGATTTGCACGTACTATCAGGCTTCTTACGGCATATGCTATAAATGCATAAAGTGATTTGAATCTGTAGTTTTGCAAATATTTAGTATAATGCATTAAAACTATTCTTTTTATTTCTATACTCAATTATTATCTTGTATTTATATAGCACTGACATATTACACAGCGCTTTACGCTTTGATATCACTAACCGTCTCCCAGAGGAGCTCACAATATACCATAGTCATGTATATGTAACTAACTCACTCATATGTCACATTCTAAGTCATGTGTAACTAACATAGACAAATCTTTTATTTGGGGAAGCCAATTAACCTAGCAGCATGTCTATGGAGTGTAGAAGGAAACCGGAAGAAACCTATGCAGACATGGGGAGAACACATAAAACATAAGATTTCACATACTCCATCATGTTATTACTTCTACAGAACGAATCATGTTACGTGTTGCGCCATACACATATGAAAGAGTTTTGAATATTAGCATACCTTGTGTTGTAGTGTAGGCGGTTTTGTTTCCACATGTAAATCAGCCAGGATAGAGCAGGTAGATGAACTAGAAAAATAGACAACAAAGAACATTGGCTCTAAGCAGTAGGATCAGAATCATATTCAAATGTATTCAAATACTGACATTTTCTCTCTGAAAGGAGAGTGACAAACTGATCTGTTCAGCTTCATGTGAACCCAACTTCTCAGCTTCATCAATAAATCCCACTACTAGTTAAAATTTTACAGAAGTCCAGAAGCCTGGCTGCCTCTTCAATCGAGTAAAGGAACTCACAAAGGCACTATATAATTAGACCAGAGGTACATTAGTATATACTATACAAGGAGTGCAGAATTATTAGGCAAGTGGTATTTTTGAGGAATAATTTTATTAT
>CM070032.1:82204484-82219567 GCA_036250615.1 Ptychadena robeensis | reverse complement strand
AGTTCATGGGCAGTTATTTTGCGCCTTTGTTGTTCCACACGCTTCTTGCGACCCTGTTTTATATTTTGAACTATTTTGAATGAAACGCTTGTTTGTTCGATGATCACGCTTCAGAAGCTTTGCAATTTTAAGAGTGCTGCATCCCTCAAGATATCTCACTATTTTTGACTTTTCTAAGCCTGTCAATTCCTTCTTTTGACCCATTTTGCCAAAGGAAAGGAAGTTGCCTAATAATTATGCACACCTAATATAGGGTGTTGATGTCATTAGACCACACCCCTTCTCATTACAGAGATGCACATCACCTAATATGCTTAATTGGTAGTAGGCTTTCGGGCCTATACAGCTTGGAGTAAGACAACATGCATAAAGAGGATGATGTGGTCAAAATACTCATTTGCCTAATAATTCTGCACTCCCTGTACATATATATATGCTACTTCTACGTGCAATGTAATGGTGTGCCAATATCTGCCCATGAAAGCCCATCTCCTATAATGCATGCTGCTTAAGCAGCCTTTTATTGGCACAAAATTATATTTGCAAGTATTGGTTCATCATTATTTTATATGGACATCTAGCAATATATATAATCTGAATAAAAAGATTATGGTTAGGGATGCCATTGTGATAAACCGTGTAGAACACTAGTTCATAGTCAGCAGCAGATCAGAGTGCTCAGAAATTGACAATTTACCTAGTTTTACACAAATAAAGCAACTTTATAGATGTAAATATTAACTTGACATGGTAAATAGTGCTTGTAATATAAAGCCATATGCTTAAAGTTTAAAAAGTGCCACACATTTCTGTCTGTAGGTTTGTTATTTCTGATATTAATGTTGATGAATATTTCCTTTCAGTTTAGTGTTCTGGTTCGGGGACCTGAATTTTCGAATTGAGGATCTAGACTTGCATTTTGTAAAGTCTGCTATTCAAGGCAATAAAATGTCTTTGCTCTGGGAAAAAGACCAGGTGAGCTGGCATGTTGACTTGCATATTGTGTATGACCTCTTGTAAATGATAAGGTAAACTCTAAGAAACACCTAAATAATAAATATACCAACTGTATATGTGAATTAGTTTTACCTGGTAGAGTGTGTGTGTTGTCAAGACAGGAATTGCTCCAGTCTTTATTGCTGGTTTTGTTTGAATGTTACATCACTTTCTGTCCCAAAGGTGACACCATGACATGCAATACTTAGATGAAGGTGTCACTGAGAGAGTAGAATACAGAAGTCAACACCCAATCCGATATCACCCAAATCTATCCAACTGAACAAAATAAAAAAATAAATATATACCATATTTTTTGGACTATAAGGCTAGGGCTCCATTATCTGTTAAAAACACAAGGGATTTTAATGGAGTGCACAAGCCATGAATTGATGGCAATGGGGCTTTGATAGGAATGTCTCCACAGCCCGTCTGCACCTCCATCTGGTTGATGTCGACACAGCCCATCTGCATCCACAGGAACATAACGGAGGCTTAGTGGAGCGCATAGTGGAGCCCTAGCCTAAGACGCACTTTTTACCCCCAGAAATCTGGGAGAAAAGTGTGTGCGCCTTATGATCCGAATGCACGGCCACTGCACTCACACTGCAGCTTACACTGACACAGCCGTAGAGGAGAGACATCTGCAGCCATTTCCCTGCGGACCCCCTATTCCCCCGATGTGTGAGGAAAATGATGTAAATTGCCTTGGTACTAGTGACATCTTGTGGCTGAAATATGGTATTGCATTGATTTCATCCAATTGATTTGAACACTTCAAATATTTTTTTCTGGTTTCCCTGCTCTAAAAACTGGGTGCGTCTTATGGTCAGGTGGGTCTTATAGCCCAAATATAATATAATAATAATATTATTTTACTATGGTGCCCCTTAAGTGCCTATATAAAAAGAATATAGCCCTTATATATGCTTAGATCATCTCTAATCTGTACACATTGTTTCCAAAAGGTATTGATAATTATTAATAAACTTGTCAATTTCCTTTTTAGTTAAACATGGCTAAAAGTTATGAGCCAGTGCTCTCAGGATTTATGGAAGGGCCTCTGACCTTCTCTCCCACCTACAAATATGATGTTGGGACCAATACATATGACACTAGGTAAGATGATGGTGTAATGGCCCTATAAGACATTACATAAAACTTTGAGGGTTGTTTTCATTTGTTACAATGCATATTTCCTACTCAGCTCTAAAAAAAGAAAGCCAGCATGGACTGATCGCATCCTATGGAAGATGAAAAATCCAGTGTCGGAGAATGCTTCAGGGAAGACAGACATGCGCAGTTCTATATCTGAAGACCTTTCCGTGACACTGCTCAGCTATGGGTGCCATATGCATTATATGGAAAGTGACCACAAGCCGGTGTCTGCTATTTTCTCTCTGAAGGTTTGTTTTGTATTCTTTATTGTAGTTGTGTGTTGCATTTCTACCTAAAAAGGGAACTGAATAGAAACCGTTAAGTCTACTCACCATTTTTATCGTCTTGGCATTGACTTTAGCTGTGGTATATATATCCAGATAAATAGTAACAAAATACATAGGGCATAAGTACCAGCCTCTTCCCTGCCGCTGCTCCCTTAATTCTCGGTAAACATTTGTAGTGGTTAAAATGACTGACGGAATTTGCCATGTATTATAGAAGCAGCTACGGCCAACATAGCTTCTACCCAGAGTTTTTACGCTGTTCAGAAGAGTAAGATTTGTTAAGTCTATAAAAACTCTAAATACATTCCCATAGCTATTATTTTTCTTCTGATGTTCTATATTAAGTTCATTGACCAATGATCAATAATGTTAACATTTTGCTTTTTTTGTCATGAATTGTTTCATACATTTCTGCTCTGTATTGACAAAATACTATTTTGTACCATTATCATATTTTGGTGTCACTATGAATTGGACAAAATATACATAATATAAAATGTCACTTATGATATTAAACAAGTTTTGTATTTCTTTACAGTTTTCCACTTGCCTTGTTGCCCCATTGGTGCATCTTTGGGTACATGATGAATGGCTACAGTCTGGGGATGCTCGTGTGACTTATCGGTGGTCTCCTATTTACATGAAGAGTTCATGGGACTGGATTGGACTATATAGGGTAAGACATGATGAAATGTTATTCATGTTGTCACCAGAACTTCATATCTGTTACTTACTTTATGAAGTGTAATCTTCAGGTTGGATTCCGACATCATAAGGATTATGTGTCTTACGTGTGGGTGAAGACAGATGATGATGAAGAGGGAGAAAGACACCAGTACCAGGTGCCTAGAGTATCTGTTATGTTACTTAACTGAATATGAGATATACATCATTACTTTACACAGTCACATTCAAGCATATAAGACTTAGATTGTATTTTAGGTGGTTTACATGAATATTTTGATATCTGTTCTGTCCTAGGTAATGTTCAATGAAGAATCTCTTCCCAAGGGCACTGGGGAATATCTGCTTGGCTATTACAGCAACAATATAAGCAGTTTAATTGGAGTTACTGAGCCCTTCCAGGTAAGTACCTGCCTCATACATCAAATACAGATTTAAAAATTTGGACAAAGTTGCGAGCCAACCTTGTTATTTAATAAAAATTGTAGTTATAGTGCAGGCCATTGTTGTGTGTGTACACACACTTTTACACAGGTATGGGGACCCACGTGGAGAAAGTTGCGATCCAACCTAGTTATTTATTTAAAAATAATGTTCTAGCGCAGGCCATTTTTGTGTATGTACACACACTGTTCACACAGGGATGGGGGCACACATGGACTACAAATAAACAGTTTATAAAGTTTATGTACTCAATGTTTGAACCCTCATTGCTGTGTGTACAGTGTGTGTGTAGTTCATGTGTGCCCACATCAGTGTGTGTAATTTATGTGTGGCCCAATCCCTGTATGTACAATTTGTGTATTTTGCCTTCCCTTAGACCAGTGGTTCTTTTAAAGCCGCGACCCCCAAAGTGGCATCACAAAGTGTCACTTTCTGTATTTAGAACATGTAAGTGTGGGTGAGTGTCACTTTCAATTACAAAGTCACATTTCGCGACAATGTCCCCTTCCTTATATTTTTCCACCCTGCATGTGCAGATGGTGTGTGCGGTGGGAAGTTACTTTCCTTCCTAACTTCCTTCCCCGTTTGTTGGCATCAGCACTGCTGCTTATTAGGAGCAGTTTTGATGTTCCAGAGAACTCAGCGACTCCTGTGAAATGGTTGTTCGACCCCCGAGGGGGTCCTGACCCCTGATTGAGGACCACTGCCTTAGACCAATCCTGGTAACCCTCTTCTTCATCTCTGCCTTCCCTGCAGCCCCTTTAACAGCTACACTCACCATGCCTGTCCTCCAACTCAGAGAACTTTAGATCCCAGAATACTCCAGGCAGTTGGTTCTCACTGTGACGTCACAGGAATGCCCCGCTGAGCAGTCAGGACTTATAGTTCTCTACTCCCAGAGTGGAAGGAAAAAGGGGCAGTGAGTGCACTGGCAGGGGGTCTGCCGGAAAGGCAGATGTAGCAGATCTTAGGTGGGCCAGAGTTTGATACCTGTGCCTTAGACAAAAAAGTTAAGTATTTTTTTAGTGAGCACATATTTTAGGCTATTATTCTGTTAGTAAAGTAATGCATACTTTGTAAGTGCTTGGCCATTGTAAATGATTTGTAGATTAGCCATGAGATGTAGGACAAATTTTACTTATACCATATTATACAGCTGATATTTTTATGTATAAAATGATAAAAAAAAATTATGATATAATATGTATTTGTTTTTTTCACTTTTTTTCAAGATCTGTCTGCCAGGTTCTGAAGCAAGCTCATGCTCTGACAGCTCTGATTCCAGTTCAGAAGATGACAATAGCACTCATGTTTTACTCAGACCGAAATCTCGAAGCCCCAGTCCTGCCAATGCTCGTTCCCCACGGAGCAGGAGTCCGGCCCTTTCACGACTGCACGACCTGATGGTTCCCAGTTCCTCCCGACAGAAGAGCCGCAGTCCATCTCCATGTGGAGCTAGGAGCCCTAAACAGGAGAGGCCTCAACGGCTTAGGTCTAGAGATAAAACCCGGGAAACCCTAGGTAGTAAAACCCATAGCCCTCAGGTGCCCTTTGCTGCTGTTTTACCCATTGTTAGGCCAGAAGCTGTGGGACAAGGCTTCAATCCACACGGGACAATCCCAGTCTCGCCTATTGGAATAACTAGCTGGCCAGCCTCTGCTACTGCACAGCCCAAAGACTTGCACAATCAAACTCCGAGCCAAGAGACAGCAAAGTAGAAGTCATTTGTATTAGAAAAAAATGTGTCATTTATCTGGTCATTAGACAGCAGAGCAGAAATATAATTAGCACATATTAAAGTATTTTGTGGTGTCACTATGATATTTAATATCCAAGCTGTGCTGATGTCCTAGACTTCTATAAGTCAATACTAGTTGGTTATATAGCTATGTACAAATGAGACAACTTAAATCCGCAGTCATGCTTTATATGGCATGTGACTCAGAGGCCATAAACTTAGGGCTTTTATCTAGAATTTTACAGAAAAAAAAGAACGCACTAAATCATACATTTCATGTTATAAAACAAGTGGCAATGCACTAAAAGTGGGTTTCAACTGGATAATAAATTCTATGAATTTATTTTAAAAATCTAAATGGAATATTCTTTAGTTACCAGTATATTGAAGCCAATTATTCATTTGTTGTTAATATCTCCTGTGTATTGTAAATGTGGATATTGTATGTGATAGTTCAATACTATTTACAGCAGCTTACAGTTTTACCTTAAGCAGGACCCAAATTGCACTGAAACTTCAGTTAAATGTTTGATCAGAGTATTTTAACCTTATTCATGTTCACTATCTATTTACCTTATGAAACAAAGTAATAGTATATGAGGACAGGTGTATTTTAGATCAGGAATGTTTTGCTGGATGTATCTATTATACACAACTATGATGGAAAATTAGTTTAAAAACTAAATGTTGTTTGCCTGATTTAAACACCAATACCAAAATTCTGTAATGCATATGACTTATAAAATGGGATTCTTCTTGAATATCTTGGCTTTCCTGTAGTTCAACGCTAGAAAGGGCAATGGGTGCAGGAAGTTATCTTTCACTAAATCATTTTCAGTAGGGATAACTCAGATCTGAAACTTGGCCCTTCATGGAATCAAATTGGGCCCATAAGGTTTTATAAAATGTCACAGATGTGTAATTCATTTGACATTTGATTTCATATATTTTATAGTATTACACTTTGCTTGTTCAAGATTTAATGTTAAAGCAAAACATAAGTTTGTATCCTTGTGAAATTATTCATCTTTGTATCTGTTGAGAAGGAAATTATAGACAGGGGTACACATAAGTGGTACTCTGGTGGCCGCAGCTAAATGTTAAATGTATACAATGTATGCCACTTGGATAACTGCAGGGAAATATGAATAACTATAAAGGGTTACAGTTAGGGGTGTGAAATTGGGAATTAATAATCCAAAAAAAAGGTTGGACTTCTAAGGATGTTGGAGGATGAATATGTAAGGGTAAAACCTGAAAAGAGAAAAGCACTGTTTGACAGTTGGAATATGACTATGAAAGGTTGACATTTGGACTGCAGGTAGTCTCAGGGGTTAGTTACTAAGCCACAAAATTTCAGGGTTGTACTACTTCAATACATATTATGGTTGGCCTGTGACTGTGTAGAGACTGATACAATTCTGCAGTGGTTCCCAAACTTTCCCTGCAGGGCCCCCCCTTTCTAGATTGGAACATTATCACACACCCCCCCCCCCCCCCCCCCCCCCCCCCCCCCCCCCCACAGCCTTGTTTGTTGTTGCAGCATTGCGTACTAGTACTAATGTAAAAAGGCCCTCAAACTTTAAACTCATTCAACTTTATTTGGTTTTCACACCGATCATATAGAAACATTTATCGTTCACATAGAGAAATGCACACCACACTCATGCAGAGACATGACTTATTCACAAACACACACAGAGAAACACACATTACATACACTCATTACATACACTCATACGTACTGTCTGCAGTAAGTTCCTCCATGGGTGGTTTCCTGCTGTCCTTCTCTCAGTACCCTAGCTGTGCCCCCCTTGAATACCTCCGCACTCCCCAGTTTGGGAACCACTGCAATACTTTAATTGGTTGTTTAAGATCTGGTTACAAAATTGTCAGTGTGCTATTATTAAGAGAATATTTCCAGCTGCTTTATAAGATACATTTTGTTGTTTTTGATGTTGGTGTATTGGTGACATTTCTTTTATGTAGCACACATTAAAGTGTATCTGTATCTCAAACAACAGAACTTCTGTCAAGTTTTAATGTCATCAGAGCCCCATAAATGTGATTCCTTCACTTCCTATTTGGTAGGAAGCTTGTCACTCCAGGACAAGACATGAAGGAAATTCCCTAACCAACGCAAAAAAATAACATTCTTTTACATATCAGTGTTTATTTATTGGTAGGGCATATATACACATGGACTTGTAAGCCTCTCACACATATTTACATAAGATCAATATATTATAACACCAAATTAAATGTCATATCACTAGCAGCATTTTAAAGGTGACCTGTTCTTCACATGAATCAAACATGTTGAGGTAAAACATGTGATTTAAACCTCAACAAAAGGCATTACAGCCTAAACCTGTTTTCTCCGGGTAGTAGAACTTTTTTTGGCAGATGAGAAAATGCAAAATATAGGATTTGTTACATGCAAGGCATAACTTGAATTGGACCCATGCTGTTGTTGACACAAAAGAAGTAGAAGTATCTCCGGGCCATCTCATATACTGTGCAGGATTAAGCTCTTGCAGATTATTTTCAGTCAATTGCAAATTTCTTGGGCGATTCTGATTTTAAATTTTCTCATCTATTTTATTTAAATCTGCAGCTGCACTGTAACAATAGCCTGTACAAACTAAACTAAAATGGCCATATAACACTGTAACTTAAAACCTTTAATAGTGCAATCATGAAACTTTCCGGGTCAGTACTGTACCCCTACTACTACTTACATGTAAGTATTGTAGCTAAGGGGGTGAAACTTGGGGTGTAAGTTCATACATAATACTGACAGGCAGGTAGGTGCCAGTGTGCACTATCATATAAGCACACCTCTGCCATAAACTCTCAGTATAGATATATAGACTCCATACATAGTACTGATAGGCAGGTAGGTGTGGTGAGAGTACGGCGATGGAGTCATCAATAGAGAGGTATCTGTGAAGGTGAGCCTCCCAGTATAACAAAAGCAGGGTACAGACGTGGAGACATGGGTCAAATCGATGGCAGTTTCGATCGCCGTGTGCCATCTATCTGACCCATATAATCTGTGCCCACCGCTGTTTTCGAGCGGGACAAATCAATCCCGCTCGAAAATAGCTTTATCGGACATGACCGTTATTACAGCCCAGGTATGGGACATGCACATCATGGCAGGTATGGTAACCGGGGTATGACACATGCATATCATAGAAGGTATGGGAGCCCAGGTATGGGATATACACATCATGGCAGGTATGGGAGCCCGGGTATGGGACATGCACATCATGGAAGGTATGGTAATTCAGGTATGGGATATACACATCATGGCAGGTATGGGAGCCTGGGTATGGGATATGCACATCATGGAAGGTATGGGAATTCAGGTATGGGATATACACATCATGGCAGGTATGGGAGCCTGGGTATGGGACATGCACATCATGGAAGGTATGGGAATTCAGGTATAAGACATGCACATCATGGCAGGTATAGGACATGCACATCATGGAAGCTGAGGCAGCCTGGGTATGAGACATGCACATCATGGAAGCTATGGCAGCTCGGGTATAAGACATGCACATCATGGCAGGTATGGGACATGTACATCATGGCAGGTATGGGTACCCAGCAATCCAAGCAACAACACCAGTTCCTGAGCAGCAGAGTTGATATAAGCACTGTTCAGAGGCATCAGGCTGCTGGTGATCCAAAATACTGGACTTTTTCAGGCAGTTTAATGATGATGGTTTGTCATTTAATGATAAACTCATTTTGACTGTCAAATAGAAGTTGGTTTTTTAGCTGCAAAACTGGTCCGTATCAGTGTCAGGGAAGTTTTAACTGAGTAAATTACTGGGGCATGCCTAAAGCCTTTTCCAAGATGGCAACTTTACCTAGGAAAAGTACTGCAGGAGAACTCATTGAAAATTGATTTAATCAGTTTTGGTGTTCATAGCTGCCCAAAGAGCTAATACTTAGAATTAAAGTGAGGTTTGCAGAAGCGACTCTAATCTATCCATCTTCTCCCTTTCCTCTTCCATATTATCATATTCTCTTCTCTGGAAGCCTTAATTTTTATAAATATGGTCTGGCCCTTGTAAGCCTGTGTGTTATAGTCCAAAGGCATTATCCTTGGTGAATCTGCCCAGATGTTGCCTTGAACCCACGTTAGTGCCGAACCTGAATTGCAATCCTAATTTTAATCAGGACAACTATATTCTTCAGAACTTCCTAGCTATCAGAACATGTATCTTTCCTACCAGGGTGTTTATTTTGTGGTTGAGTTAAATTTCCTTTCAACAAATGGCATCTTTGACCCTGAGATGGTAGAATGTTGTGGCATAGTTGTCCTTCCTCGTCTATCTTGCCTTCTCTTTCGGAAACTTTGTTTTTCAGATTGATGAGAAAAGGGCAACCTCCTCTTCTGTACTTTATCAGAATCTCCTCTGCTGTTCACTGCATTTTCTCCATCGCCTTTGACAAATGTTTTTGCTTGCGCTCTCTGTAGTTTTTTTAGCAGTCTATTTTTAACAGTGACCATGGATGATAAGGAGATGGAGGTGGTGTTATTTTTGCCTTTATGCAAAGGAGAACCATGTAGCTGTCCAGCCATGTGAGGGTATGGAGTAGGAGTCTGGTTGTCCTCAATGTTACTGTAGTTGAACACTGCAGGTTTCTGAAGTTCAGCTCTTGGTGATGAGCCATTTCTTTTACAGCTAGAAAGGAAAACACAGAATTGTGATTTCATTTATTGTCCATGATATTATGAAAGAACTGATGTGATGCACACTTACCCTCCCCACCAATGCCACTCCACACACTGCTGTTCCTCTCTCAGGGTAAAACAGGGCATCTCCAAGATATTGAAATACATGACTCCTACCAGGGTTGACATTGTGTCATTGACATCAAGTAAGCACTGCCTGAACCTAGGGTTAAAAATAAGAGATAGAAAAAAAAGGTCATGAAAGCATATGATAATTTGTCAGGCCTTAAAGATCACCCTTCATTTTTACACTAAATCATTGTCCATAAATGCATACCAGTCAAGTTTGGCTATTTAAAAACCGGGGACATACAGGAAGTGACATCAGTGACGTCACTTCCGGAATATGGATCGTGGTTCTTCCGCGTTCCACGTACCGGAAGTGACGTCACTGATGTCATTCCCGGCATCTGCCAGTCTTTTAGCTGATCTAGCAGGGAGAGGGCATTACTCTCCCTACTTATGTTCCACCCGCTTGTGCTGATAATGTGCACGGCGCAGTGGGAGTAACGCCCTCTCCCTGCTAATAAGCTTGATTTCAAGAACCTGGGAAAAATCCGGGATTTCTTGAAATCGGGATTTGGCCGGGAAAGCCACATAAAAACGTGACTTTCCCGGCCAAAACGGGAGACTTGACAGGTCTGCATAAATGTAAGCCTTTATTTGTTGCTGTAAGGTAATACATAGACGTTGATGGGTAGAATGGGGTATATTAAACATTAGCAAAGGCCCAGTTTATATCTGTACTTATATGTTGCTTGTCAAGATAATAGTGATCATTACTATCAGGCCTAGAACTGATGGGTCATTTCTGATCCAATAAAACAATTCTATTTAAACCAGCAAGTTATCATTAAAAATTAATTTTTAGGTTTCCAATCGGACTTGGATAAATTGGATAACTAGTACATTTTATTAAGTACTGTATTATTCGGGTTATAAGACGCTCCAATGCCTTTCTCCTACTCTGCTGGCCGGAGCTCTGTGCTCCGACTAGCCGAGTAGGAGTTAACCCCCCTGCCATTCCTAAAGGCTCCATATCGTCCAGCACGGACTTGTCAGTCCTGCAATGGACGAGATACAGCCGTCAGGTCAGAAGATCAGAGCCCCAGCAGCGTAGATTTACTATTCTGTGCTGCTACGGGGCTCCGATCTGAAGGAGAAGCTGGAGGAGGGGAACGGGACATTCCAATGTAAATGACACCAGAACATTTACATTGACTGTTCCCAATGTGACTTCCAGATGTGCCATTTGCAGTTAACCTCTGGTGTGTTCATTACACCAAGGGGAGAGAGGGTGCAAAAGGTATTGTATTGGATACAGTGATAACTGTATCCAATACAATTCAAAGTAAAAAAAAACATAACACATTTCCAACTGAATAAAATTTTTATTATGACTATAAAAAACCATAAATATGAATACATACTGCTTTGAAATTTTTAATACAAAATAGGTATTTTAGCAGCTTGTGCCCAACTTCTCTCCCAGTTTAGCTAAAGCAGGCCAGCTCACACAGAGTTAACACAGAGCCATAGGAAATATCCACCCACAAGAAGATGTCTCCTCTGCAGTGTTATCAGCAGGCTGATAACATATCTCTCGGCTGTGTCTGTGTAAAAGCTTGCAGCATGAGTTCAGCTTTCACGCAGGCAGAGCTGGATGGGAGAGATGCCGACTAGAAGCCCTTTCATCCAACTCTGATCTTGATTGAGTATATCAGCAGGGCTCCACTGATGTACACAATGCAGTGCCGTGGGTGGATCTCCCATCTGACAGCTCCTCTGCCAGTAGAGCTGGTGGGGAGTCAACACGCCTTTGAAATATAAGACGCAGGCATTTTCCCCCCTGATTTTGCATCTAAGGCTATGTTTCCATTACATCGGGACACCTCCGCTAAGCGTTTATGCTTAGCGGGGGTCCCTGACGTAGCAGATAGACTAGGTGTAAGGCTGAATGTAGTCGAGTAAGTTCAGCCTTTGCACCGGAAGATGTGTAAAAAGACCATCCGCCGGCAGGCAATGTCTGTGAGATAAGTTGGGGCCCCTGCTAAGCAAATACGCTTAGCGGAGGGGTCCCGACGTATAATGGAAACAAGCCCTTAGAGTCCGAACAATACAGTAAATATTATGCATTTACTTGGAATTCCAACTAATCGATTACTGATAGGAATATTGATCTACCGAGCCAGTTAAGTTCTAAATTGGAACTCCTTGTGTATCTCTGCTTTATTTATATCTATGACATTTGGTAAATGTGCATGTGCCAGTGTACTGTAATGAGTATTGACAGCAAAGCATGATGAATATGTAGCCGATAATACGTTATTTGCCAGCATTCCATTACGTAAAACATGTCCTGGGAAATAACAGCAGAAACAGATAAAAGGATATCCATATTTTTGTTTGTTGGGTACCTGTGCCATCATGTTGAAGTCTAATGTAATATGCTGTTTACTGAACAGTGATGTTAAGCAATGTGTAGCTCTTCTTTACACTGATGTTGATCATACTCATTACAAAAAGTAAAGGGTTGATTTCATGAGTACCTTACTACACTGCTCAAGAAACTAGGGAACACAGAAATAAGATAATCCTAGATCTAAATAAATGAAATATTCTCATTAAATACTTTGTTCTTTACACAACAAAATCACACAAAAATTATAAATGGAAATCAAATTTATCAACCCATGGAGCTCTGGATTTGGAGTCACACTCAAAATTAAAGTGGAAAAAAACAGTACAGACTTATCTAACTTTGATATAATGTCTTTAAACAAGCCAAACAAGACAAAATGAGGCTGGAGTGAGACATGATGTCCCAGATGTGCTCAACTGGATTCAGGTTTGGGGAAAAGACGGCCAGTCCTTATCATCATTGCCTTTGTCTTACAGGAACCAGCAACATGAGGTCTAGCATTGTTTTACATTAGGTGGAATCCAGGGCCAAACTCACCAGCATATGGTCTCACAAGGGATCTAAGGATCTCATCTTGGTACCTAATGGCAGTGAGGCCACCTCTGGTGAGCACATGGAGAGTTGTGCGTCCCACCAAAGAAAAGCCACCTCACACCTTTACTGACCATTACTGGTCATGCTGGAGGATGTTGCAGGCAGCAGAATACTCCACACATCTTCGGACTGTCAAATCTGTTACGTGTGCTTAGTGTGAACTTGCTTTCATCTGTGAAGGGCAAAGGGGGCCAGTAACCAAATGTTCTGCATAGTGTTGGGCTGTAAGCAGTGGCACAACCTCCAATTGTGGACATCGGGCCCTCATACCACCCTCATGGAGTCTGTTTCTGACCGTTTGAGCAGACACATGCACATTTGTGGCCGGCTGAGGTCATTCTGCAGGGCTCTGGCAGTGCTTCTCCTAAACCAAGGCAGTTTTCCTGATGCTGGGTTGTTGCCCCCCTTACGGCCTTATCCATGTCTCCTTGTTTGCTTTAGTCCAGATGTGGCAGGAGATTCCTCAGGAGACCATCCGCCAACTCATCAGGAGCATTGTAGGGAGGAAATACTAGGATGTGGAGGCCACACACACAACTGAGCCTCATTATTACTTATTTTAAGGACCTTACATCAAAGTTGGATCAGCCTGTAGTGTTTTTTCCACTTTAATTTTAAGTGTGACTCCAAATCCAGACCTCCATAGGGGGATACATTTGATTTTCCTTGACAATTTTTATGTGATTTTGTTTTCAGCACATTCAATTATGTAAAGAACAAAGTATTTAATTCATTCAGATCTAGGATGTCTTATTTTTGAACAGTGTAATTAGAAAGTATTCCAACGTTATTACTATTATTGTAGTGTCTGAATACTTTTAACTCACCTTTCATCACAGTCACAGTGTGATACCGTATGAAGTCTGTAATTCCGGATACCATATAGAAATTCAAATGACTGGATTTGAGGAAAGCAATGGTCATGTTCCCTGCAGCAAAGATCCACTCCACTGAACACTCCTAAACAACAAACATAATAAGTACATATTAATGTAAGTACATGCCGTATTCTTCAGACTATAAGACGCACCCAGTTTTTAGAGCAGGAAAAACAGAAAAAAAATCTTTGAAGTACCATATTTTAGCCACAACTGAACTGGTGTCACTAGAGAGCACACTTCACAACACATCTCATCTTCCTCACACACGGGGCAGAGGGGGAGGCGCAGGGGAACTGCTGCATATGTCTCCCCTCTAGGCTGTGTATATGTGAGGAAGCTGCCAGTGTGAGTGCAGCTTTCCACACACAGCTCTGCATTGTTTATATCAGCAGGGCTTTATATCAATGCACTGAACAATACAGTTCAGATGGGACATCCGGCCATGGGCAGATCTTGCATCTGATAGCTCCTCCATCTACCCGGCTAATCTTCTAATACACTCCGCATTCAGACCATAAAAAGCAGGCACCCCCCCCCCTCCCTGATTTTTAGTGGTGAAAAGGTGACTCTTATAGTCTAAAATACTTTATACAGAAATAAGGAAGAAGAACCAACAGTGGCGGAGTAGAATAGGGAGAGAACTGAGCTTGCAGTACACAGATATAAGTAGAAGGACCAACAATGGTGGAGAGGAACAGCAGGGACATCACCAGCCCAGTGCAGCAGGTGTTGGCCGCACCAGGTACCTTGCTTTTAATTTGTGAGGGTGAGACCCTGTCTCCTGCACCCTCTAACACACACAGAGGATCTAAGCCAGGGATGGGCAAACTTTTTGACTTGTTGGACATAATGGGTTCGCAAACTTGACAGAGGAGCCAGACCAAGAACAGAAATCACAATTGCATCAAAAACGTAACATTTAAAAGCCTCAAAGTGGGTGTTTCAAAGCTTTAAAAATTTTGACACTAGTAGAGACTAAGGGCCCCCATACACCTTTAGATTTCTCTGTCAGCTTTCCTTTAGATCTCCTTTTGTTTAACAGCATGCAGCAGAGAGATTGGGGGGAAGATTGGGTGACTGGGACAGACAGAGGGCACAGCATGCAGCACAGAGATTGGGGGGA
>CM070032.1:82188280-82204384 GCA_036250615.1 Ptychadena robeensis | reverse complement strand
TTGGGGGGAAGATTGGGTGACTGGGGCAGACAGAGGGCACAGCATGCAGCACAGAGATTGAGAAAAAAGAAGCTAAATTGGAGGAGTGTAACAAAGAGGTGGCACAGTTGGCAGTACAGAGATCCAGGAGGTGAGATGGTGGAGTGAGGTGAAGCCCAGCCTTAGGTACAGGCATACAGTGAAGTTGACATTGAGCCAGGCAATGAGCGGTTACAGTGAAGATGACAGAACACCAGGTGAAGAAATAGTGAGTGGAAAGTCAGAGATCAGAGAGTGGGTAACACTGAGGAGAAGAGCAGAAACAACATCCCTCTTTCTTGATTTAGTTTTTGAATAAATACATATTATTTGAAAACAGCCCATCTAATACACCAGTCCCTGAAAGCTCCTCTTACATGAACTTTGCTATACCATTTCTGTGTATGTAACTCACCTAGGTTGGTGAAGTTCTCTGCAGTGCTCCCAGCTCCACACCATAGTGTTCCTGGCATGATCCAGCTCCGTCTTTGTCGTATGTGGGTATTCTCTCCATTGGCATGGATGAAAGCAGCTAGAAATAACACTGCCATAAGCACAAGCATGCCCCTCCACATCTTTAAATGCAGCCAAATGACACAGCAAATCCTCACACTGGCATACACTGCAGATGTTGGTATTACTGACAAATCAATATGTACAGCAGGGCCTGGAACATCAGGCACATAATTCTATATAGCGGTGTTATTGTTTAATTCTACTACACACACACACACACACACACACACACACACACACACACACACACAACTTTCCTTTCTCTTATAAATCAGACATAATCCTTTCCTCACATCTGCCAGGACAGAGCTGCAGCGGATGCTTTTATAGCCGCTAATATATGAGGTGATGTGTGATAACCCTCTATGACACACCTATTCACCTTCAGCATCTTTATTACCAGTAGATCCCTTCCTGGGTGCTGAACATGCTCCTAACATTGCACCTATAATGACACATGTATATGACCACTTTCTGATCATACAGACATGTTAGATCATGGCACAAACAGCTCACCATAGATTAACGACAATCGTGTGTGACCTTCATACATGTTACACTCCGTTAGCTGTGCTGCAATAAAATAGAATGTTTTTATTTTAGTAGCAGCTGGTAACTATACAGCTATGATTTATAAATGATCTATGATATTAACCCCTAATATTAACAATGCCATTAAGGGGCCTCTGTTCTTCTCTAGTCAATGAAGGCAGATCATGGCTGCTAGAGCAACTTCCTTCAGCCCAGATGTATGAAGCAGGCTTCCTCTTAGGAGGTGCTACGCAATTATCAAATTACTTTAATAGTAAGTATGTCTGGAAGGGTGGGACTTTCTAAGAAGATTTTATCGGTATGCAGACCACCCCATGTGATGAACTTTTATGTGGACCCTCTCAGAAAGTTCAACAAAGAGTTATCTTTCTCCTATAAACTATGTGTGCTAACTGTATATTATGTCCCATGTGATTTTGTTCCTGGATACAGTTTCCATACATAAATTTGACACTACCCTCTGGTTGTGGGAACCATCAATACATTGTTCTATCATTTCTTATTTAACCTACCTAGACCTTGAAAGGTCCAGATTTCTGTACCAAAAGTGCACCATAGACTCTAATAGAATTTTTTTAATGTTGTAGGCCTGTAACTTCCCAAAATCTGTCCGTACAAGGGTCTTATAGACATCCTGACTATAATAATGTTTGAAACACACAATTATGTAAACAAAAAATATCATTTAAAATAAAATTAATAAAAGGTATCATCTGAATCATAAAATCTCTAAAATATTTATTTGGTATGAAAGTTTTTAAAACAGTATGTATTCATATTTATATTTTGTTTATAATACATTTTTTATTACAATTGGAAATGTGTTTTGTTTTTTGTTTTTTTTACTTTTGAATTGTATTGGATACAGTTATCGCTGTATCCAACACAATGCCCTTTGGCACCCTCTGTCCCCTGGTGTGTTCAGATCACCCCATGTTAACTTCAAGGGTTAACTTCAAAGAGCACATCTGGAAATCACACAGAAACAGTCTTCTGCATAGAAGACTGTTCTGGTGTGATTAACATTTGAATGTGCCGCCACAACCCCCCCTTTGGCTTCAGTGCAGAAGCCAGCTGAAAGGATACCACCGTGACAGCACAAAGCAGTGAGTATGTGCTGCCGGGCTCTGATCTCGTCCACTGCAATACTGACAGGATAGTGCTGGACGAGATGGAGCCATCAGAAGCACTAGGGGGGTTAATAATCGTCAAGATTCAGCAGTATATTGACCAGCAGGAAGGTGACTTCCATTGAGTAAGTTACAGCTGCACCTTGGTGACATCTCAACAAATCTAGAATATTAATATATGGGCCTGATCCTGTATTAGTGGAAGATATGTTAAATATTATTGTAACATGTAAATCTGGAAATGTATATAATATATTTGTATAACAGAGGGGTAACAATGTAAGTATGGGTAAAAATGTAGACAGACTTGTTGCTTAATTTTCCCATTTTAGAAATCTTCGCATTTTGAAAACTTGCAGTGCTTTAAGAAACTTAGAAAGAACTTATGAAACTTGGGGTGCTGTAAGAAGCTCAAAGGCTTTGTTTTCTTTTTTTCTTTCTTCGTGTAGGTGGCTCAGTGATCTAAATCTCTGTGTTTTAGAATTGGGGCTTTTCAAACCACATAAAAAAGTATTAAATTGTGCTAATTAGTCATTAGATGAAAGCGCCTTTTTTTCTTTGGTTTCCCTTGGTAATCCTGAGAACAACATTCTTTTTCTACTAGGAGGGCTTCACTTTGGCTAAAACTCCACTATGATTTGCCGAAACGTGGTTTTCTGAGTGTGCCTCTTCATTTCCAGTATATGTGCCCATTTAAAGTTAATGGGGCACATACAGAAGATGTGGCCACTACAATTTTGCTGCGTTTCAGAAAAATCGTACTAATGCTCCACTGTGTGTTTTTGTCAGTTCTAGGCATGCCTCTTCTAGAAGCACCTGAAATGCTGTCCATTATATTCAATGCGCCAGTACACACAGGAGCATCGCAATTGCTACTCTTTGCGCTCAGTTTTTGGACTCTTTACTGCATTACACAGGGGTAAGGGATTTATACCTCTAGGCCTATAGACTTTAGCTCAATAGCCATACAAAACACGAAAGTGTCTATGTCAGGGTGTTTTTTTGTGAAATAAAGTTTTAGTGAAATTTTCATACAAATATATCAGAACAACAATAGAGGAAAATGGAAGAACTGGCACACATACTTTACCAAAAGGTAACATTTATAATTTGCACTATATGGTAGGGCATAGCAATGCATAGCAAAGGAGGCCCCCTATACTAAGAAATATAGCTCCAGAAGAAGAGGGTCACAAGGGTTCAGGGTGTTTTTTTATTCAACATTAGAAAAACATAGAAAACTGTGATGGGCAGCTAATTTTGGAGGTAAATTTATCATTTATAGACAAAAGCTTACCAGGCAGGTAAGGATATATGTCTCACATGAATTAATACTGCATTTCGACATTTATTATTACTTTCAAGGATTTATATAGCACTGACACAGTGGTTTACAGAGTACATAGTCATGTCACTAACTGTCTCTCAGAAGCTCACAGTCTAATATCCCTACCAGATTCACTTATACAGTCAAAGGGGATGTACCTACCAGTATGGTTTGGAATGTGGAAGTAACACACAAGCCTTCCATATTGTGTCCTGAGATACAAACCTGTCACCCAGAGTGCTAGCTACTGACCTGTTACAGTTATTTTGTGTTTGTTATTGGTTGTGGCTGTGTTAATTTCCATTTTTAAGGAACTTTACTCTGTTTCTTTTACATTAAAAAAAGTTTTCAATAATATTGATGTGTTGGCCAAAAACACATTTTGCTTAAAATAAAACCAAATAAAAAAAGGAATTAATAACACATCTGATTATACATAATAGCTCCACAAGCTTGTTTCTGTTTACATCATGGGATGATTAGAGGAAGGATTACAGTATAACACATGTTTCTGGGTAACCTCTGACACTTCTGACACGCAGACATACTTTATGATCATCCATGCAAGGTTCATAGTCTGCGTTATGATGAAGCACATAGCAGTCATAGAGTTCAGAAGGACCACAAGGAAATTCTTAGGTAATATGTATTTCCCCTATTTCTTAAAGGGGACTTAGACAAGCACATTACTATCTATTAAAGGAATATAAATGTTTAAGTAGAGTTGAAGTAACGTTTTTTTCTTTGCTGATGGTTTGAAATGTTCCAATATAACCCATGTTGGATGTACTTAATGGATTTGATCTATTAATGCATTTTATTATATCAATATTTTATTTATTTTAATTCATGCATGTATATATTACCTTTTTATCTTCTCTGAGCAAGCTAAATACATTAGGCACTATTTAATGCTATCATATTGTATATTGATTATTTTATGAGGTGAATGATACATTTTCTTTTACAAAACTGCTAGGTCACCCTAAATGAATATGACCAATATCACTTGGGTAATGTTTGACATCTGTCGTTTTACTATTGCTATAAAGTTCTTTAGTATAAAGCCTTCAAAGCGTCACATATCCTCAAAGTTCACACTAAGCCTAGTTGATGCAAGGCACTAAATACAAAGATTTAAAAGCCCTGGGGTGAAAGTAAAGAACATTAATACATTCAGGTTGAAGTTTAGCTTGGCACAACATTACAAAGTAGAGAGTGTCCTCACACTTCTGTTCTTCTGACACAACCTGCAGCTGTACGGACCATCCAGCACCACCATCACCAGGTACCACAATGTTTTAATAATCCTGTTAATGGCATTGAATGGCATTGAATTCACAGCAGATGTGTATCAGGTCTGCCAAAAGAACCACAGGAGATTGTATAACAAAAAAGTATAAGGTTTTATTCAGAACTGCATTACACACAGGTACTGACTCCTGAAATAGGATAGAACTAAATCAATCACTTCTTTTATTTATATTTATATATACTAAAAGCCATATTTTATCTCAATCCTTAAATTATTTACAAAGTTGCTATAGTGAATCCAGCATGCCAGGGTCCTAATTGCAATGTGTTTATATAAATGGATTAGAAAGTGATTTGCATGTCATCATAGTATTTCCTGCTTTTATAAAGAGAGAGATTTCTACAATGAAATTGAGAAATATGGTCATGTTTTATTGGTTGTCCAACTTCAGTTCTTGAAGGCCAGACCTCCATAAATAATTGGTATTTCTCTAAAGGTAGCCATACACAGGTCGATTTCACATTAGATTCCTGGCTGATCGATCACCAGGCGCGTGCACGCCGATCGATCGATTAGGAATCGAGTGCAGCCCACCTTGACTGATTGACCCCGACCGATCGACATGGCCCCCAAATCGGATCGGCCAGGGAACCAACCTGTTGGTGTTTTCTGATCGATCGGGCACACATCAAGGGACGTTGACATTTGTGAATCGATCGACTGGTAACAGAATTGTCCAGGAATCTGTGGCCTAAGGTGGTAGGCACAGACTTGTATGGTCGATCGATCGACGCCTGTAACTTGATCGGATCGTCGATCGATCGCTCAGGAATCGACACGTGTATGGCTAGCTTTACAGACAGTAGTAAATGAAGCATGTGAATGTGGTTTAAAGAGTAAAGCCCCCCCCATACACCTTTAGATCACTCCATACAATTTCCATCAGATCTACATGATTGGAAGGCTTAGAAAGGTCCTCATATTACATGGTTTTGGTAGAAACGTGGATTGTATAAAAATTTTATGGTAAGATTGTAAGGTGTATGGGGGGCATTAGAATGACTCTAATATTAAATTCTGGCCCATCAGAGGTCCCCAATGAGAAGTGTTGTGTATTATCTCTGCCTATTCTCTGGTACCTCACAAAGAAATGAGATTTTAGAACTGCAAACTATGAGGTTTATGTATCAAATATGTATTTGTACTTGTAAGTTGCCCAGTGAGTATTTGCACCAAATATTCCTTTTAAAGATGTAATGGATTGGTTCATCAGTTGCTGTCACCATTGACTTTCTTTATTATGCAGGCAGCTAAGCTGAATGTTCAAAGTTTATGAGAGGAGATATCACATTATTTCTGTCAAATGTTCTTGGAGGAAATGTTTGGACCAATCTTTTGTTCATTTGCTGGCATGCTTACCTTGGCACCTGAAGCAATGTGTATTTGTAGTTATTCCATTCTGAGCATTAATTAAGCCCCCTCGGTATTTTGATACCAATCTGCAATGGGGCACACTTTAAAATGGGAATCCTCCTTTCACAACACATTTGATAGTCAGCCATTTATATTTGGACTTCAGAGGAAATTCCATCTCACATAAGCTCAGATGTTCAATGCTTACAAGAAAGTGATTTTGTTTCATACATGACCAAATCTATCAATTCCATTCAAGTGACCACAAAGTCAAAGTGCTGTATGTGTAAAGGTAGCCATAGACGAGTCGATTCCTGAGCGATCGATGGACGATCCGATCGATTCTGTCGATTTCAGAGCCGTCGATCGATTGACCGACCAGAAAACTTTGTGCCTTCCACCTTAAGCTACCGATTCCTGGACGATGTGTGCCCAATCGACCTGGAAACACCGACAGGTTGGTTCCCTGACTGATCCGATTTGTGGTCAATATCGATTAATTGGGGTCGATCTGTCAAGGTGGGCTGCACTCGATTTTTTTGTCGATCGATCGGTGTGCACGTGCCTGGTGATCGATTGGGCTGGAATCTAGTGTGAAATCTACCTGTGTATGGCTACCTTAAGTAACTAAGTATTCAACTTCAGTTCAGATGGCAGTAAAAGGGGTCACATGCTCCCAATTATATTTGGAATGATCGTGTATAATTTTACTCCATGAGGTGGGATAATGTAGGGAATCAGCAACTTATTGAATGTCCCTGTATTGTCTTACACCTGTTATCTGGAAAACATAAATGTGTGGAAGTAAAAAAATGGAATTGCAAATTCCGTATACCAACACAACGACGTTACAGTATCCACTGATAAGAAGCTGCGCAGCTTCTGAGAAATAACCTTGGTAGCAGATATCACAATGTCTGTGTTATTATGTGCTTATTCTTCAGGAGCTGTATAGATACATACAAGTTCAGACAACCCATGTAACACTGGTTACTTGCAATGATTAACTTTTCTTCACATAGTAAAACCTTTACTTTCCAGAAAAAGCCAATTCACTTTGTTAGGAGAAAAGTATCTTGTTATGTATAGGGAGGATGGTCATTTATGTTTTTTTGCTAAGTTTGCATTGTTCTCTTTGTTTTTGCTGCAGAGATTGTCAGCTCTATTTAGCCTGCATTGTTACATTGATACAAACATTACTAGGTCAGCATGTTTTTCCAGATGGATTATTATATATGTAAATTATATAAGAATAGAAAACAAATGCAGCCACCACACCTAAGCTCTGTAAAGATGGACTGTTAAATTTTTGTGGTTGGGTTTAGATACATAAATGTCCTAATGATAATGATATAACCTTTATTTTTAACAATTTAGACATGGAAATCTACTGTAGCAGCCCTTGTCATTCTGTTGCATTATATAACAGGTTCAGTAGCTGCCAATCAAGCATCTTCCTTGCTTCCCACCAGTGCCCAGCAGAACCTCTTGCTCAGATGCTACCACCTGCTTGTGTAGGGGAAAGCCCCAGAGTTCAAGAATCTCAGCAGGAGCAGCCAGCCAGGAATGAATTATTATGACCCTTATTAAAGTTATGAATATATTCAGCCACAGTAGGATTGTGACAGAAATCTCCTTCCAGATCCAGCCTTGGATCAGCAGACCTGAATGAGGGGGATTGATGAAAAATGACTTGCACGGTTCTGTTGCCTGATATTCAACATGGGGACTTTGTTGAGGAAACACCGCTGCTGGAGAGGACTATGACGGGGGACATGACAATTATGCAGGGAGTAAGTTGTAAAGCAGAACTTTAACTATTTTTAAAGTATGTGTTTCTGCCTTTATTTCTAGGACACTTGCCCTACTGTAGGGGTAGGGATCCAGAGATCACCTTGTTAAAATGGGTCCCTATCTCCCATGTTATTGTATTTTTGCAAAATTATTAAGAATGTATATGCTAAAAAAAAGGGGACCCTAAGATCCTCAATGATCCCCCCACCCCCCAAAGACCACCACCCACTTACCATAATAAGGTGTTTCCCCCTCCTTTTGGTATAGATTCAGGCCTGGTTTGGCTTGGAAGTTTGGGGCACACTCTTCATGAACTTCTCTAGCTGGAGAGTGCTTAAACTCCACAGTCATTCCTCATGTTTTTGTAATGCTTCGAAATGTGGAAAATCATTGAAAATGAATGTTTATGGGATACTATAGCGGGCTTCTATTACAGAGTTGCCATAGCATTTTGTCTTTTTGGGCATTTTTAAACTTAACATGTTGTGTCCAAGGACTTTTTGGCATTTTTACTGCATCACTTTCCTTAAAGGAAATTTTTTATTATTATGATTTTTAAAGGCCTCATCATTTAGGAGTGCCATGAATAGCACAACCTTCAGATATGGCCCTGCTTTTACTACCTTCTAGACATAGCTGCTCACAAGCTGTCTAATTCCAGCCCTCCACGGGTACCATTGTAAATAGATAATCACTTCACCTATTACGTAGTTTAAATCCCATAATCAATCCCAGTTCATAAATTAGCGTTGGGCTCCAGGACTATGGTAGATGTAGCTTGTTTCTTCCTGCAGAGTAGTGATGTTATTCTGCCTGCAGATGGTGCTATATGATTACACAAAGTATAGTTCAAATTTAAAGTATTAGATATTTTTTTTAATTTGCATACAGTGGTAAGTGGTTAGTCCAGGGGTGCTTAAACTTAGGTCCGAGGGTCAAATCTGACCCTTGAGTTTTCTTTCCAGCCCTGTGTCACCGGGTTAAAAAGATGTTCCCCTCCATTTGTTCTCTGCAATAATGCCTAGAGGTATCCAAATATTGACGATGCAGTGATGTGATCAGGACACTGTGGGCTCATCTTCATGGCGACAAGAGACAGTCTCTAGGAATTATCTCTGCTCATTGCAAAGATTTTTTTTATTTCAGGAAATTTTAAAAGATAACTATATCCCTGTCATATGTCGCCTATTACACATTATCATTAGTGATGCTAGCGATGCCTGATATTCGACATTACAGGCTCTTGGTTCAGCCCCTTTATTTAAGAAATTTAAGAGGCCAATGTGGCCCATGAGTCAAATAGTTTGCCCACTCTTGGGTTAGTCTTTATGAGGGCAAATCCAAAATCATCACCAGATAGGGGACATTTTCCACCCAAATACCAATCAGATACTATTAACACGATGTGACAAGATGCACATAAAAAGGCCAATAAAAATGCCATATGCATGACTGCCGCATTTTCGCATGCATAGTGGAGTCTAGGCCTCTGCTGCTGTTTGTGCCAATAGCTTTTTAGATCATTAATGGTACTTGGCTCACCCACACAATGTAGTCCAGACTGTAGCAGGCAATCTTTAGGGAGTCTGCCATAAAATAGAATCACTCTGTGTAGTGTTAGTATGTGTTGCTTTTCTACCAATGCTGGCCATTATATATCTTCTATACAGCATTGTATCTAAAAGTGATCACTTACCATTGCAAATCTCAAAAATAATGTCATACAAGGTAAATTCATAAAATAGTAACTGATTGGAATTTGGGCAGGAAATTTCCCCCCTAATTCAGTTGTGGTGGTAACTTTGGATTTTCCCTCACTCAGGGCTTGTCCCCACTTGGGTGGTTAGCCGCATATATTCATGTCTATGGGAGTGATCCAGGGTGATCGGCCACCCGCGGCCACTACTACCTGCGTTTTTGACCACGGATGTCAAGTTGCAACAAGGCAATTTAAAATAATGTAAGCGGTCTGCTGTGGTCGCCTCAGTTGAAAACCGTGCCACGACGACCACGCAAGTGGACACAGGCGTCTGGAAATGGTGTGTTTCCAGCACACAGACGCCGGAAAAGCGATAAAGCCGAGAAGATGCGTCATGAGACTTCACCCCGGTCATCCCTCTGCGATCGATATCCCGATAGTGGTGAGCCATGATCAATTCCTGTTTGATCGGACTAGTGAAGGGGACAGGCACTTATGTACAAGCAATTCAGATACCGGTAAACCCACCCTGACATTATTTACGATCCAGTGAATTTAAGAAATTGAAATTGTGAGTCTGCAATCATTTCTGGGCAGAGATAGATGATAAATCTATTAACCAAGGGGGTGAGAACTTTGTTCGCTTTGTGATCGATCATCGACTAAACGATCACATATTCTGAATAGTTAACTGATCACAAAAGAATCAACACGTCTATGGCTACTTTAAAGGTGGCCATAGATGGGTTTGATTATTTTGTGATTCAATAGTTTTGCACAGTCAGTCGAACATTTTCAATAACATATAATGGAAATATGGAACCATGTTTGGCTACCTTAAGAACCATTGGGAGACCTATACAAATACTTCATCTTATATATGATAAAGGTAAACTATTGCAGACTGCTTAGGTTCTGCATAGCTCAGAAAATCTCAATTTTAAAGACTTACAAAGAATAAGGGCTGACATAATCAATATAGTTTACCACTGAGGGGCAGCTTTAGTGAATAAGTCTCCTTGTTTAAAAATAAACTAGTGCAACAATGAAATGTAAAAATGAAAGTCACATTGCGGAAAAGAGTTCCTTTTGGTGTGAAAGGTGAATTGTGTTTATTGTATTCTTTAAATTTACCACTAGAGTATGCCAATGTTCTAGCTGCAAACTATTGATTGTTGTTCAGCCCCCTCTGTCATCTCTGTTTCAGTGTAGATCAGCACTAATTACTTTACATTCTCAGGAGGAGGAACCCAACAATGCTCAAGCATCAGTGCAGCACGCTTTACACTACCCTTTGTTTTCTTCTAGGGAAAGGCAGTTAAAATTGTTGTTTCGCACAAGAATATTGGAACCACGTGCCACTCTGTGCCCGTGGACTGGACACTGGCCCATGACAGACTGCGGGAGCCGTTCTTTGACATGGATGGGGCAGCTGTGGGAGTACGAGACCCCCAAAGTCATTGTGGTGAAGAACCGACATCTTGGCACCATTTACAGATTGCTTCAACTACTAATCATTGTGTACTTCGCGTGGTAAGTAAAAGAGCATGATAGACCTTAAACAAACAACAAATAATAGTATCAATTTGGTTATAATAAAATGTATAATTGCATCATGCATTCATCTATATAAGATGATGAAAAAGAAGTGGCTGTCTCAAGACAGAAGCAAACATAAATTTACCATAATGGTATAGTATTACTATTATTGATTTGTGCACATTTATTGACAGGTATGTGTTTGTGGTCCAGAAAGGGTATCAGGCTCAGGAAACTGGCCCGGAAAGTGCAGTCATCACCAAAGTCAAAGGGGTTTCCATGTCCAAAGCCCCTAGGGGTGCCAAGAGGATCTGGGATGTAGCTGAGTATGTCAAACCCCCTGAGGTAAGATATGGCTAAGTGCTTTGACCACCTAATCAGGCACAATCCCTCAGAGAAAGATCTTTCTACGAACCTATTTTGCAAACATATGTGTCTTGGTTAATGAAGAAGGAATTTCACCTGAAAGCATCACTCATAAAGGGGCTTACTCTCTAAACCTAAAATTAAACAATCAGTCTAGTGTTTTCACATTTTTCTACATTTTCTACATGTTTTCTACATTTTCTCATTAATTCTGAAAGATGAAAATGACTCAAGGTGTCATACATACATACAATGAAAAGCTGTGAACATTTTCTCTTGGTCATATAAGTATCAGATTTTTAGAGAGAGTTTTTAATATTGATTATTATGTTTATGGTTAGCTTTAGTGTTTAAGGCGGATAGCTGAAAAGTAGAGCATTCCTTTAGTAAATCACCTCATCATGATATATACTGTATGTGTACCTGGGAATTTTACAACTGTAGTTATTTGTTGGAAGTGAATTTTGTACTGTATTTATACTGTATTGCACAGCTATGTCACTGACATATTTGCCTTGCCTTAGATACAAATATACAACATATGACCTGTAAATGGAGAGATGTCCTCAAGTAGTTCATTTACAGTCATGAACAAGGACTGAAAAACAACACATATAAACTTTGTGTTCTCATTCTCTAACATGATATAGCTCTCCAGTATTTACATGGTAGAATGATCCATTTTGGGTTAACTTATCCTGTAAAAAGCTGCTATAAATGAATGTGTATTATCACAATCCAATGTATCTTTTGTATATAGGGTGGTAGCATCTTTACCATCATAACCAGAACAGAAAGTACCAAACTGCAAACTCTGGGAACCTGCCCTGAGGTAAGAGAGATTCTTTGCTCTATGGAAATACAATAGATATTATTAAAATGGGTAAACTTTAGTATAAAAGGTAACAAGATAATAAAATGGGAACAATAGAAGCAATGGTAGATTGATAAAAGCAGACCTTTAATTTGTAGAACTGTACTGTCAAGATGGTGGCAACACAGAAAAATAGAAGACGGCAAGAATTGGGATGCAAAGGGTATCTGTTATTGAAGCCGTATCAGTTAATAAACAAGCAGATGTTTCAGTGTCATTATATAAGAAGCTGGGAATAACATGGAACCATCATGTGTCTGATTTTGTAAAACTGCAGCACAAATCGTGAATGAACTGATGCATCCAGCACATCCGTTAAGTAGTTGATTAAGTAGTTTTAGTCCATTTGTTAGTTAACTCAGCGAATAGGTAATGGTTTATATCCAGTGCCTAGGGATCACATACACTTTGGTCCATAAATATTCGGACATCAACACAATATACACTACAACAATGGACTTAAAATGTGCTTTAACGGCAGACTGTCAGCTTTAGTTTGAGAGTATTTACATCCAAACAGGGTGAACAGTGTAGGAATTACAACAGTTTGCATATGTGCCACCCACTTGTTAAGGGATCAAAAGCAATGGGACAATTGGCTTCTCAACTGATCCATGGTCAGGTGTGTGATGTTCCCTTATTATCCCAATTACAATGTGCAGATAAAAGGTCTAGAGTTCATTTCAAGTGTGCTATTTGCATTTGGAATCTGTTGCTGTGAACTCTCAAGATGACATCTGGAGAGCTGTCACTATTAGTGAATCAAGCCATCATTAGGCTGAAAAAACAAAACAAACCTATCAGAGAGATAGCAAAAATATTAAGCATGGCCAAAACAACTGTTTGGAAGATTCTTAAAAAAAAAGATGCACCTATTAGCTCAACAACACCAAAAGACCTGGAAGACCACAGAAAACAACTGTGGTGGATGACCAAATAATTCTCTCCCTGGTGAAGAGAACACCCTTTACAACAGTTTGCCAGAACAGGAACACTCTCCAGGAGGTAGGTGTATGTGTGTCAAAGTCAACAATCAAGAGAAGACTATACCAGAGTGACTACAGAGGGTTTACCACAAGATGTAAACCATTGGTGAGCCTCAAAAACAGGAGTTTGCCACACAACATCTAAAAAAAGCCTTCACAGTTCTGGAACAACATTCTATAGACTGATGAAACCAAGATCAATTTGTACCAGAGTGATGGGAAGAGAAAAGTATGGAGAAGGAAGGGAACTACTTATGATCCTAAGCATGCCACCTCATCAGTGAAGCATGGTGGTGGTAGTGTAATGGCGTGGGCATGTATGGCTGCCAATGGAACTGGTTCTCTTGTATTTATTGATGATGTGACTGCTGGCAAAAGCAGCAGGATGAATTCTGAAGTGTTTCAGGCAATATTATCTGATTCTCATATTCAGCCAGATGCTTCACAACTCATTGGATGGCGCTTCTCAGTGCAGATGGAAAATGAACCAAAGCATACTGCAAAGAAAGAAGTGCAATGTTATGCAATGGCCAAGATAATCACCTGACCTGAATCTGATTGAAGATGTATTTCACTTGCTGAAGACAAAAGTAAAGGTAAAATACCCCAAGAACGCAGGAACTGAAAACAGTTGCAGTAGAGGCCTGGCAGAGCATCACTAGGAATGAAACCCAGCATCTGGTGATGTCTATGCATTCCAGACTTCAGGCCATAATTGACTGCAAAGGATTTGCAACCAAGTATTAATAAGGGAAAGTTTGATTTATGATTATTATTCTGTCTCATTACTCCCATTACTGTGTGGTCCCTTAACAAGTGGGAGGCACATATGCAAACTGTTCTAATTTCTACACCGTTCACCTGACATGAATGGAAATATCCTCAAATTATAGCAGACAGTCTGCAGTTACAATTGTCTTTGTTTAATTCCAAATCCATTGTGGTGGTGTATAGTGCCAAACATTTTAGAATTGTGTCAATGTCCCAATATTTATGGACCATACCTTATATTGTGGCTCTTAAGCTGGCCATACACATGTCGGATTCCATGGCCAATTGATCACTCACCCAATTGATTCCGGCGATCTCAGCGGGAATGGGAGCTGCAATCCATCAGCCAATTAAGAGGATCCGATCACTGCATACCACCTTGTCCGAGTGATCGCGTCCAATTGATCGGGGGCTCAGAATTGGATCCGACAGAGAACCAACATGTTGAGATCGCCGGAATCAATTGGGTGGGTGATAAATTGGCCATGGAATCCGACACGTGTATGGCCAGCTTTAGGTATAACTTGAGAAGACCTTGTTCTGAAGGCTGGGAGAAGTTCTACAGAAGATCCAAACACCTTTTTGTGTAATCCAAAGTCCTAAGTCCTACTCAAAGGACAGTCCCATCTATATATTGCTGTCACCACAATGGGTTACAGATATATTGGACAACACTCCTCTACTAACTGGAAAAGCTGTGTCGCTACATTTCCAATATAAATGCAATATATCCTCTTGTGTGCTCCTATATAGAATTTTGGGACTTAAATGGTCAAGAAGAGGAGTGGCATAAATATACCCACAGAGCATAAATTCCAGTCCTTGTATTACAATAAACCAATGGTATCCTACTTCAAAGATCATGGTGTGACTTAGCTAAGGTGCTCCAATTTAAATTAAAACAAAAATACATTTTGTGAAAGAAAGGTGAAGAGCAGAAAATCCTAGGCCTTTACTATAGTCGTTTTCTGTGCCATCACCTAATCTTTGGTGCTTGCCAGTCCCCTACGGTGTCAATGTGTTGGAGAAGCATTGGCAATAAAATGGCATAATACCTTATTTAATGTCATTCTTTCTTAGGGCCATTTCACACTATATGCGTTTTTGACATTACATATGTGTTTGCGTTTTGCGTTTTTGAACAAATGAATGAAAAACGCAGGAAAAGTGAATCAAAAATGCATACAGCAGTGAGTTTTTACATGTGCGTCCATGGAAATGCTGCGTTTTTCAAAACGCAATGCATACAGGGTGAATGGTAACATTGGTTGTCTGTAAAAACGCGTGCAGTAAAAAAACGCATGTGGTAAAAAAAAACGTGCACCGCAACGCATATAGTGTGAAATGGCCCTTAATGTTATGTTTTTTTCAGAGTAAGTCTGTAGTTGATGCCAGATGTGTCACTGCCGATGACTGCAGAAGTGGAGACGTGCATGTACTGGGCCATGGTAAGTGCCTTGAAACATGGCGACCCATTTCTATTATCTATATTTACAGCCTGATGAATAATAAATGAATAATACAGTGCATCCAGAAAGTATTCACAGCACATCACTTTTTCTACATTTTCTTATGTTACAGCCTTATTCCAAATTGGATTAAATTATTTTTGTTCCTCAGAATTCTACACACAGCAACCCATAATGATAATGTAAAAAATGTTTACTTGAGGTTTTGGCAAATTTATAAAAAAAAATAAAAAAAAATTAAGAAAGCACATGTACATAAGTATTCACAGCCTTTAACATGACACACAAAATTGAGATCAGGTGCATCTGTTTTCCCCTCATTATCCTTGAGATGTTTCTGCAGCTTAAAGCGGACCTACCACCAGGAATCTATGTTTTCATGAATGGCACTAGAA